>JAUCBN010000064.1:4200000-4532500 GCA_035048815.1 Abelmoschus esculentus | reverse complement strand
GAGCTTTAAGTTTAAGTAAGGAGTGAAAAGCCTTGCAATCAATCTTTATTTTCTGTTTGTGTAATATAAAAAAACCGATATTTCTTCTTTCCGGGTTCTAACCATCCATTGCCACAGGGTCTTCTTGGGGGGTTCCACCTTTGACTAATTCGCCTAGTCGTCCCTCGTTTGATTCTTTCCATTCTCGTAATGAAGTGGGCCTTTTTTTTCATTGTTTTGTTTGAAGTAAAGGCTTGTTTATTGAGTCTAAGAGCCTACCCGAAGTAAATCCTTATCCTTCTTTTTATTGTTGTGTAAGTAAGCGCCTTGCCATCCTTCCATTCCTCCCTGTTGTATTCGAATCATTTCTTTTCGTAGATCGAGGAAAGGGTTTTTCGGCTCTATCACCATTTGGCCTCCTCCCTCCTTGGAGCTCGTCCATTTGTTGGGTGATCCCTTGCTCTCACGTTCGAGTGTTTGCTCGTCGTTTAGGCCAGTGAGTGAGATTTTTGCTCATTGCAGTCATCTCCGGGGTTCTTCGCACCTGGATAGTACCAGGACCCTTGTGCCCCGGCCCTTGATCAGATAAAGCTGCCCGCCCGAAACCCACCCTATGACCCACAACAAAAAATGAGCCTTGCGACGAGACGCGGACATTCCCTATGCTGCGGTTCCCTCCGGTCCATTCCCGGGTTGGGTTAGGGGAACATCCGAGCGATTGCCTTCGCGGATCCAAACGCGCTCACAAGGCGCACAATAAGAATAAGACCAATAGAGACTTCATAAGAGACCATTTGAGCTGCAGATCGTAATGCTCCTAGAAAGGCATATTTCGAATATAGAGGAGTGAAAGTTCCCGACAACCAACGAGTTGATCATACCCTTCTATGAACCGTACGAGCACGTCCTTTGTCACCCCCCACCGCGCTTACGGCTCTATACCCCAACCCAACTGGCTCTGGCCCCGGGTCCTCCCTTTCTATTCCTTGGTAAGCGGACCGTGGGAGCATGGGAGGAGGCTTCGTCGTCCGGTTCCTTGTTAGGATCGGCTCAACATATTTTACAACTTGAACTTTTTTTGAATTTTTTTCGATTCAAGTCGGTTTTAGCGAGTTTGAGTCGATTTGATTTTTCGAGTTTATGTATAAATTTTAATTGTACTATTTATAATACTATAGTACATTTTAATTCTAATTTAAACGACTCTCTTTTTATATTTACATACATATTACTTTTTACATGTATAAATAAGATTTCAAATTATTATTATTATCAAATATCTTAGGTATAAATATGCCATTTCATTAAATTATGAGCATCGTTAAAAACATTTTTATTATCTAGAAAAGATCAAAATGAGATAAAAATAATGATCAATTAAATATAATAATATAAATACATAAATTAAAAATATAAAATAATTAATATAATTTAAATAATATAAAAAATATAAATAAAATTGTATTAAATAAAATAAAAATAAATAAATATAGAAAATGACCATATTATAAAGAAAAGAAAATTAAAAATTAAAAATAATAAAAATGAGAAGATATGACTGAAATAAAACTGAAAATAAAATTACAGGACTAAATGTGTAATTAGACCAAGGAAATTTTCGAGTTATTCGATTTTTCGAGTAACTTGAACTTTGAAAATTTGAACTCGACTCAAAATCAAAATTTTTTCGAGTTTTTCGATTCGACTCGAATAACTCGAATAACTTGAATCAAATAACTCAAAATTGAGAAAAAATCAATTTTTTCGAGTCATGTCAAGTTTTGTTCACCCCTAGTATATCCAACAAAACTCATTTACTTGGGTACTTTTTTCTTCTTTTAGATTAAAAAAGGATCAATTTGAGAAGAATTGAAACATTAAGATTGATATTGCAAAATAAAACTTTAAGGACTCAGTTTAAAAGAATTTGAATCTTGAGGTTTTCTTCGCAATTATACCAGAAAACGCACCCCTCTTTCGTGGTTTAATGCTTCAACTCATTTTGGAAAAAAAAGAAAAAAAAAGGGAAAATCTCTCTTCCCCTTCTTGAGTCTCTATCAGTATCTATCTCCGAACTCGGCCGGCGTAGGTTTTTACCGTCTTTGCCGTATTTCTCATCTCTGCAATTCAGGCGACTCCCAAGCGGCAAAATAACCCTCGCCGATTGTCATCTTTTAAAAAACTAGACCACATTTTTCGTGTTTGTAGAAGGTAGGGTTTTTATTCGCTACGACTGAGATTATTTTTAAAAAATTTAAAATTTCAATTTTCTGAACCAGTTCGATTCGTCTGATCTGGTCATGGATTCGCGAGATTCGTCATCGTCGTTGGGTCCGGATCGGGATTGCTCCGTCGGAGACGATGACCGTAGCCTTCCCGTCACTGCCGCACTTGCTAAGGAAGCAGCTCTTCACTTTCAATCTAGAAAGTTCGTCGAATGCGTCGATGTGTTGAATCAGCTAAAGGTGAAGAAAGAAGGTGATCCAAAGGTAAATTATTTCGCATATACACGAGTTTGTTTCGTTGATGGATGTGGTTGATCCGATTCATTTCTTAGCCCTTTTATTCGTTCTTTAAGTTGGAATTTGAAGTTCATTTTCTAATGTTTTGTGTGCAATTTTCTGATTCACTGAAACTTGATTATCAGCTGATTACGGATGCTGGAATTTCTTAAACCAATTAAATCTAAAACTCTAATGTCGACTTCCTTATTCATATAGTTAAGGAATATCATTCTATAGATTACCATTCAATAACTAGTCTAGTTATTACCATATTATGATTTCACTATATAAATCAGCTTAATGATTCGGATTTGCTGACAATTAACTTGCTCGGGGTATCATGGCGATTATAGATCCTTTTATGTCACCAATTACCATACTGCCAAATGGTGTACTCTGTTACAATATACTCGTAAGTTCATGCAAATGAATGTTGGATAGTTGAGTTAAGCTGTTAAGGTGTTTGGTTTGATGAAAGTACTAATTTAATATATCTTCTGTGTTTGTCGAGCAAAATCTAATCAATACATGATGAATTTGGACTGGAGGGTAGTAATCGGAGATGGAATTCATAGTTGGTTAAAGTGTTGTCTTTGTTTAATTGCTAGGATGGTGAACTATACACTGACATTTTTGTAACGTGGTTTGATACGTTGTTATGGGCTATCTGTTCCTGAAGGGATATGGTTAAAATTTTATTTTCACGTTGAGTGTTTTAGTCATTACTAGCATGATATGAATGTTTGTTGTAATGCATGAGAAAGATCAATTTTAAGGTGGATTGGACCTGGGCAGTTGCAGTTCCTCAAGTTTTTAAGGGATTGTTATGTACAATGATGTTTGATGACCGCTTAAATTGTTATGTAAAATGATGTTTGATAACCTCTTAAATTGTTCTATATCATAAATTTCAATGTTTAGTTAAACATTTCAGTGAAAAGAGTGATGACAGTGTTAACTGGTAAGTTGTTTTTTCTGAATGTATATCATATTAAATTGAGATGCTAAAACATTTTAGGCTATAGTGCCTAGCAATATATTAATTTAATAAAAAATTCTGTACTACTTTTAAATTAAAAATCGATGTTCAAAATGCATTTTTTTTTTGTTTTAAAATTGCTTTAAGTTAATTTTCAATTTTAGGCTTTTTTAAAGGTTATTTTAGTTTTATTGAGCCAAAACCAGAAAGTGTCTTAATTCAAAAACCAAACCAAGTAAAAGAATGGATAATAGTTTGGTAAATAAAAGTTATAGTATCTCTTTAGTGCAAGATTTGATGGCTTTAAGGCTGCAATGATTGTTATACAAACTTTCAAACTTGTTTTTATGTATTTTTGGGATGAAACTTTTGGTAGCATGTCAAAATAGTTTTTGTAGTGCTATATGCTAACTGGTACTTATAACTCACTGTAGTAAGTTAAATATTCATTTATCAGAATGCATTTTTTAGTTTCTCATGTTTGTCGGCACAAATAAGTTCAGCTGTTGCAGGATTTGTCAGCATCAATATATTCACCAATAGCTTCACTCGAGTAGCTTTTAATATCTTTAATAAGTCTGTCCTTTCTGTTGGTGCCATTTAAGTATTTTGAATTAATGGATTATTGAACAGGTTCTTCACAATATTGCAATTGCGGAGTTTTTTCGGGATGGTTGCTCAGATCCAAAGAAGTTGCTTGAGGTCCTTAACAATGTCAAGGTACACATTATCTTATAACCTCCTGGTTTCAGTGGCTGTGTACTCCCACAAAATTTCTCATTATTAATCTAGTTATGTACCTTCTGCTATGAATGGTTGTCCTTGCCCATTCATCAAGAAACTTTGAAGTCTTGTTTTCTCGAGTTGAAAAATAATGTAGTGGAGCATCAACTGCTGCAGATATTGTATCAAACTAGCATGGGAAATTTAATTTTATCTTTTAATAACTCAATTGAAATATTTTTGGTGAAGCAATTCTCCTCAGGTTAAATGAAAGTTGCTTGCATTTTGTTTTTTAATTGCAATCACAATTTGTTAGGCAGTTGGCAAAATAAACTGTAATTACCATTGTGAAACCACTACTAGTTAGTATCTACGCTCGGAAATCATTTATGTACTTGATCACATTTAATTTGGGCCAGACTTTTTGAGCCTGAGTTTATGTCATGCATTTGAGTCTGTAATGAAATCATTTTCTTTCTTCCAGTCGCTCAAACTTGTAAAAACTGTCTCTGAGTAGGAAATTTATTGTTATATGGAGAGAGATTTACATTGTTACATTTAAGATTTAAGTTACTCTTGGACTATTTTTAACATCTATTCCCCATTTCTGCTGATTCATAAGAGATGTGAGGAGCTTGCTCATGCATCCATTGAACAAGTGGAGTCTGGTAGCATTTCTGGTAATAAATTTACTCCGGACTCAAAAGGAAGTGGTACAACTATACAACAGCCTTCTTCAGATAGTGCCAGGATTATTTACACAGGCGAATTTGATACCTCTGTGGCTGCTCTAAACTTAGTATGCCCTCTTTTTGTAAATTTCAAGAACCCAGTAACAATAATCTTTTCATCAATAGCTTGCAGTAACATGTTTCTTGTGAATTGATCTGATGTAGGCAGTCATTTGGTTCCACCTTCATGAATACTCGAAGGCTTTATCCATTCTTGAACCTCTGTATCAAAACATTGAACCAATAGATGAGGTATTTTATCTTTATATATTGTCAATTTAGGCATTTATTGGTTTGTTTTAATTGTTTCACTTTTTATTTATATGCAGACAACGGCCCTTCATATCTGCCTTTTGTTGCTGGATGTTGTGTTAGCTTGCCATGATGCTTCGGAATCTGCTGTAAGTTCTAAATATTGTAGTATTAATGCTTGGAGTCCCTTCAAAATTGAAAATTCCTTGCTAATATCCATTGGAACACTTTAAAGACCATTGTAAGATGGATATGACTAGCTTGTGTATGGTGATGGGTGAGTTTGTCTACCTTACAATTTTGATAAACATGTTTTTAGAGGACATCAAAGTGCTTACTCGTTAAGAATTACCACTGAAAGATGGATATGACTAACTGCTTGTGTTGAACTTGGAGGTTGTGGAAAGAAAAAAAATGATACAAAGGCAGCTTGTGTTCAGTGATATGCGAGCTTTTCTACTGTAAAATTTTTGATAAGCATGTTTTTAGAGGACATCTTCATTCAATCTCATATCCTTAGCATTTTGTGCTCACTGTACCTATTCTTTATTTCCATCTTGCATTTTATGTAGATAGTCGGTGAGTTTTTTTGTTTGTTGAATACACTAAACTGTCTACTAATGCCTCTTTTGTTTAATCGTAATTCAAAGGGCTCTGGGTCTTGTGATGAGGCTAGCATGAAATTGTTACAATTCATTAGGAAAAAGCAGCTTCTAACCTTTATTTATTTTTGCTTACCCTTTCTTTCCTTGTTCCTGCTTAAAATGTCCCTAGAAAAGAAGTGATTTGTTTTAAACTACTTTCCCCATGGAAATTGCTGAAACTCTTCTCTAGTTGTGAATTTGGGGTTCTATGGCAGTACTGTTTTCTGTTGGTTATTTAATTTAATATTTCCCTGCTAATTTCTTATTATATGGTATGATTTTTAGATTTCTTTCACATATTATGTTTTTATTTTAGTATGGCAGTCTAACACTGTTCAGAGTTCAGATAATTAAAAAACCCTTCGTCCTCTGTACTTCAGCTTATATTGCTTGTTGTTTGAAAGGACTTTGTAATAAATTGGTTACGCGATGGTTTAAGATCTTGTAGGTCATACTTGGTTTGGAAATGTAAATAGGAGATAATTCCTTGCCGAACTTTTGAAAATTATCATTTACCCCGCTATATTTTTTTTTTTGAGAAATCATTTACTCCACTGTTGGTCTAGATGTTATGGGAAGTTTTATCATGATATGTTTTATTTAAAAGTAGTGTCTGTGTTTTATGCATTGGTACTAAATATCTTTAGTTATTTGCAGGATGTTTTAAATTATTTGGAAAAAGCATTTGGCATCGGCAATGTGAGCCAAGGGGAAAATGGTAACACGGTCACTCAACAATCAACGAATCTAGTTGGAAAATCTTCCTCAGTTCCTAGCAGCCCTTTCATCTCAGATGCATCTAGTTCAGACATAGCTGCTAGTGTAAATGCCTCTGAGAATCCTCTATCTAGAACTTTATCGGAGGACCGATTGGATGAAATGTTTTCAACACTGGATATTGGTGGACGGAACTTAGCACGGCCTGCTGGTCTTACATCTGCGAATGATCATCCCCGGATCGCAGTTGATAGATCTATCTCTGGTGTTGATTTGAAGCTCAAGTTGCAACTTTACAAGGTTCGATTTTTGCTGCTCACTAGAAATCTAAAGGTAGCAAAACGTGAAGTCAAGCATGCTATGAACATTGCTCGAGGGAGAGATTCATCTATGACTCTCCTCTTGAAGGCTCAGCTTGAGTATACTCGTGGAAACCATCGAAAAGCCATCAAATTGTTGATGGCATCAAGTAATCGGACAGATGCAGCAATTTCAAGCATGTTTAACAACAATCTAGGCTGCATTTACTATAAACTTGGGAAGTATCATACGTCTTCAGTTTTCTTTTCCAAGGCACTCAGTATTTGTTCATCTCTTCAAAAGGAGAAGCCTCTAAAGCTATTAACATTCTCACTAGATAAATCCCTCCTCATAACATATAACTGTGGGTTGCAGTACTTGGCATGTGGGAAACCAGTACTTGCTGCTCGCTGTTTCCAGAAGGCATGTTCAATTTTCTACAAAAGACCCCTCTTGTGGCTTCGGCTCGCTGAATGTTGTATAATGGCTGTAGAGAAAGGGCTTGTAAAAGGAAGTCGAACTCCATCAGACAGATCAGAAATTAGAGTCAATGTTATCGGCAAGGGTAGGTGGAGGAAACTTCTAATAGAATATGGGATTTCAGGAAATGGACATGTAGATTCGGTTGAGAAGAATGATTGGGCTTTAGGTGGTGATGGGCAGCCTAAGCTTTCATTACCCTTTGCTAGGCAATGTCTCTATAACGCACTGCACTTGCTGAACTATTCTGAATGGAGTAAGTCTAAATCTGTTTTACCCTCCAATTTATCCTTGGAGGAGAGTGAATCGAGTGATGGACTATCTTCGAAGAACCCAATCGATAAGACGTTACCTGGCATCAGTTCCATGGCTTCAACCATGTTAGCTGGTCTAGTTAACTCAAACGGAGATTTGAAAGAGCCAAAGGGGGGAGCTAATCAGGATATTGTTCAGAACTCTGTCTCCTATTATGAAGACATTCGCAGAAGAGAAAATCAGATGATTAAGCAAGCTCTTCTTGCTAACCTGGCATATGTAGAGTTAGAACTGGATAATCCTTTGAAGGCCCTCTCTGCCGCACAATCGCTGTTAGAGCTACCAGGTTGTTCAAGAATTTATATCTTTCTAGGTCATGTCTATGCGGCAGAGTCACTCTGCTTACTAAACAAACCTAAGGAAGCTGCTGAGCATTTGGCCATTTATTTGTCTGGGGACAATAACATTGAATTGCCGTTTAGTCAAGAAGACTTTGAGCAGTGGCGAGTGGTAAAGCCTGTTGATTGTGAAGAACCAAATGTAGGAGCAGCAGCTGCCACAAATCTTTCTCACGAGGGCTTCCAGGAATCCACGTTTCTGAAACCAGACGAGGCGCGTGGAACGCTTTACACAAATCTTGCTGCTGTGTCTGCAATACAAGGAGACCTTGATCGGGCTCACCATTTCGTGACACAAGCATTGTCTCTGGTACCAAACAGTAGCGAAGCCACCATGACCGCAATTTATGTCGATCTCATGCTGGATAAGTCAGAAGCAGCTCTGTCCAAGTTAAAACATTGTAGTCAGGTCAGATTCCTACCCCCCTGTCTACAACTGAATCAATCCTCCTAATTGTTGTTTGCTAGTCAGATAGATCATCAATCCTTTTAGAGGATTTGTATCATATATAATGTTATAGTTCAATTCAGATAATAACTTTCCAGCTTTCTTTTCCCCCACATGTAGGGTTCATTTTAAACTGGTGAGGCTGATTGACCACACCTGTGAATTTGAGATCATGTAGTTTCAATTCAGGTTTATATTGTTCATTTTGGATTTAAAATCCAAGTCCTTTTAACTTTTTAGTTTAATTATTTTTTAGGATATGTTAATTTTGAAATTAAATCTCAAACACTATTTTTATGGTTTTCTTTTAGACTTGTGTTAATTTTAAATATTAACAACTTGGGTTTTTCTCATAATTTAATCTATTATAAATGATTTTTATATGCTTATATTTTTCTGAGAATAATAAATTATTTCTCTGATAAATGTATTAGTTTGTTTTAAAAAAAAACTTAAATATAGAGATTCTAAACACAAATTTCATGCTTAATAAAAAAATATCTATAGATTAATCATTAATGATCAATTTTAACTATTCAGATAACTAAAATTGCTTAATCTTTTTTCTTTGGTAAATTACATATCAATTTTATGGTGAATTATGTTCAGGATTCGTGGTTTTTTCTCTAATAATATCTTTTCTAAAGTTCGAATCCAAATCCTCTCTTTAGAAAAATAATGTATCTTGCCATCGCATCCAACAATAGTTTATTATCATTGTTTAATCTTTAACAATTAATTAATTAAACAAGTCCTCTTTTGAAAATTTACTAAGAAATTGAATTTTAAACCCTAACCCTTATTTTCTATATCCTAAATCCTAAACCCTATATCCTAAAAAATACACCTTATCTATAATTCCCTAAACCTTAACCAAAACCCCTAACCTAAAACCCTAAACGCTAAACCTCTAATTTGAAGTGGAAATATAGATGGAGGCATAAGAAAAAAATAGACGATTTGAGCACATTAAACATCATACATTTGACATCTGCTTCTAAGCCTCTTTGTAAACAGTCTGCTGGAACTCTAAGTCATTCATACCAACAACATAAATTTCACACTTGGAGATATAAGTTTGAGGCAGGAATAGATAAAATATAATTTATTATTTATCATTAAATGTAAAACATAAATATTATTGGGAAATTATTATTGAGATAATACATGTAAACTGTAAGATGTAATTTATGCTACTGACTACAATACACTGTAGCTTTTCCATGCAGATACCCTGCCTTAAACCTTAAGCTTATACATTGATGACACCCGAAGCTAGTTGAAGATTTTATTATTTTTGCTACTGCTGTTTGTGGAATGATTGTAGGTGGAAGGCTTTAAGCGCTGCCCAGACGTGTGGAGATGGCTTCTTTCAATGTCATCACTAATTTTCGAAGAAACTTGATCAATCTGATCATCAGTACTCGAATTGTGTGTCCAAGGAAATTAAAGCTTCCCCCACGTGTGGAGATGGCTTCTTTCAATCTCTTCACTAATTTTCGAAGAAACTTGAACAATCTTATCATCTGTCGAATTGCGTGTCCAAGGAAAAGTATGAGCAACAAGCTGATCGAAACACTCACACCTGTATCTAGTATACCAACTATCGAAGGTTGTACATGAGGAGGTGTTAAAGCGTCGAGAGAGAATAGATATGCCCAGACCATTGCAGAAACGGCACCCCACATGGCGATCATTAAAACCCACATGAAGAACTTATACTGCAATGGTAATCCACTTATCAGCAGCAAGATGATGCTTAGAGATACCAGGAAACCTGTTGTATTAGCTTTGAAAAAGCTGGCATAATTGTCTTCATCCTGATATGCGAGTATGGACCATCCTGGAAGTTGACATGTTCTGTCTGACTCCAAACTTGGTGGGTATGTACAGTTTCTTGTGTCATCTTCCTGCCAAACACCACTAGGAGGATTGACTGCAGCTTGGAATGCCATGGCCGCTAGCAAGGTAGCTACAAGCATCAGACTTTGGTATTGTTTTTCAATCCAAATTTTATTAGTATCAAACCTCTTGCCCTTTTTCGTTTTCTTTGGTTTCGATATCCCACTAGGTTCATCCCACGTGGACAATAAGATCTTGTTTCTTATTGCCTTAAGTTGACGATTTGACAGAGGTTTGCGTTTCGCACGTCCAGCTTCCATTCTTTCAAGTGACTCCACAATCTCCTTCTCCTTCACATCTCTTTGTTTTTGTGGTAAAAGATCAAGTGCAGTGAATCCATCTTCATTCTCACAATTCACGTCTATTGTTGTGCTGGAAAGTAGAAAGTTTACGGTCTGCATACAAGTTCAAGTTCAATAATATTTCCATTAATATATATTACTTTGGACTTTGGAGATTCATTTAAAAAGAAACATGGGCAGACCTCTGTTTGTTTAGCAGCAATTGCCAGATGCATGATAGTGTTTCCATCACCATTCTTAGAATTCACAAACTCATGATCTGAAACTCTTTCCACCAGCAATTTCAATGCCTCCAACTGGTTGTACCTCACGCATGCATGTAAAATGGTCTCACCTTCATCCATCAGCACTCGAGCTGCAAAGGGTCTGGCTTGGACCAACTCTCTCAACAACCCAAGGTGACCTTTCATGGCTGCAATATGAAGAGGGTTCCTGCCATCAATATCACACACAAGACACATGTCAGGGTTAACTTTCAGTAAGCTTTTGGCCACTCCCAGGTACCCTTTTGCTGAAGCTAAGTGAAGCGGCGATGATTTGCGGGAATCGACTTCTTTGGCAAGCTCAGGCTTACGAGCAAGAATTTCATCGACGAATTCTTGATGTCCGAGCATGGAAGCAACGTGCAAAGGGGTCTGAGGGTAACGACCCGAGATGTATCTGTCGAGAAGCAGTGCATCTTCTTCAAGCAAATTAAGCAATACAAGCTTATTGCCTTGCACAGCTGCATCGTAAACCTTTCTCTCCATTTTCTAAGTTGCTACTCACTAAAACCAAAAGATACGGTTCCTAATTATTGGAGTCTATATATATAGGGAAGGAGTAAAAATCGTTTATTTCTTTCCCATATATTCATTCGTGACTTCGTTTTAAATTAGAGGGTTTAGGGTGTAAGGTTTAGAGTTCTAGGTTAGGAGTTATGGGTAGGGTTTAGGGAATTAGGGGTAGGGTGTAGGGTGTAGGATTTAGGGTTTAGAATATAGAAAATAAGGGTTTAGGGTTTAAAATTTAATTTTTTACAAAAATACAAAGGAGATACAGAAAAGAGGCAGAGGATTTTTGTTCCTATAGGGAAGGGGTTGAATAAAAAGAGAGAGAACTTCCCTTGTAATAAAGTATAAATTTTAAAAAAATATATATTTTATATTTATTTTTAGGATAATTATTTGATATACTGATAATATAAATTAAAAGTTTTCACGAATATTTTAGTTTTAGGTTTTAAGGGCTTATCTTAAGGTGTATGATTTAGAGGATTAAGTTTATAGGTTTTGAATTTTGGGATTAAGATTAAAATTTATAATTTAGGGTGTATGGTTTAGTGGTGTGGGTTTTAAATTTAGACACAGTGATTAAAATTTACAGTTTAAGGCTATAATTTAAGGTTTATAGTTTAAAATTAAAATCTTCATCATATTACCCTAAAAGCTAATCCTAACCTCTAAATTTTAAATTATAACCATGGTTATTACCCCTATAAACTTCTGAACCCTACATTATAAATTAAGTCTTTAAATATTATAATTAAAATATTTATAAAAGTTTTTAGTTTCCACCATCGAATGATAATCCTTATTTATATAAATTTATAAGCCGCCGAGAGCTTAGAAGAATTACAAACTGTCCACCTTCCCGAAGACCAAGACTTTATAAAGAGACTATCATATATCTTTACTAGTATCCCTTGTTTTCCTCGATCTTTCCCTTCTTGTAAAAAAATAAATGTTTATTTGAGTAATTTTAAGATAAATAGACTTTATTAATCGGGATCATGGATGATTTGATTAATCGAATCTATTTAATATTTTTTATTTTGATTTAGGTTAGTATAATGTTTTGTTTAATAGGTTTTTTCTTTTTATATGCAAATATTAATTTTTTATGACACGTTTATCTATTCTTGTGGTATATTTTTATATTATTGTATAATTTTTTTTCTCGGTAATAAAATCAAAATTGTTCCTATAAATAGTATTTTATTTAAATAAAATTTTCTGAATAATTTTTATTTAAAGAAAGAGAGAACTGAAAATTTACTCTTAATGTATTTAGAATTTACGCCTTAGAAGATTGAGTAAAAATTGTCTTTTTATCGTACATTTTTTCATGCCTACTATTGAAATATTTTAAAAAAAAATGAATTTTAAACCTTAACCCTTATTTTCTATATTCTAAACCCTAAACCCTAAAAGATACACTCTACCTCTAATTACTTTAACTCTAACCATAATCCCAAACCTTACACCCTACACCCTAACCTTATAATTTAAAACGGAGGCATTGAATGAGGCATGAGAAAAAGGTAGAGACGATTTACATCCAGAAGGAGAATGTCAACCGAAAGCTTTATCTATTCACTTTAGAAATTATTGACACAACTCTTTTTATTTGAATCTTAACTACTAAAATATAAATTCTTGAATCTTAAATTTTAAATCTTATTAAAAATAATGATATCGACTATTAATATATTAAACGATAATCTATATGATTTATTCATAAATAAGTTATTCGAGTGGTTTTTATTTATAAATTATAAGCTCCCATAGAACTTTACCCAATAAATTGACTAAGAACTTTATTTTCATTAGTTTCATAAACTTTACTCTTATAAAGTGAGAAGATTTAACTTTTTCTCTAAGAATCATATTTCAATTTTATTCTAAACTCGATCAGAAAGATATGATAAATTTAATAAATTATATTTAGATTACAAAAACGACCCTAGATAAAATTTAAATAACTCAAATTTTTTAGATAATTTAAAAAAATAATTATAAACAAACCCTAAAATCATGGATAAAGTTTGAACCTTTGTACGAAGCTGAGAGCTTAGAAGAATTACAAACAATTCAACCCCCCGAAGACCAAGACTTTGCAAAAAGTCGATCTTGAATCTTTACTGAATATAATTCAAAATAATCACTTTATTATTTTATATTGTAGTAAAATTTGATGGCTTGATGTTTTACGCACGTTGATTAATCAAGGTTACCTTTCATGGCTGCATATGAAGAAGATTCCTGGCCTTGGGAGAACAAAAATTTTTTTGCCTCTTTTTTTGCCTCTTTTTTTTTTATTTTTTTAAAAAATTAAATTTTAAACCTTAAACCCTTATTTTTTTATATTCTAAACCCTACACCCTAAAAAATACACCCTATCCCTAATTCCCTAAACCTTAACCAAAACTTCTAACCTAAAACTCTAAATCCTAAACCCTCTAATTTGAAGTGGAGGCACAAATGAAGGCATGAGAAAAGGACAGATGATTTGGGTTCCTTGGGGAGCCAAGTGGAGAAGTGGGTATCAATCAAGACACGTTGATTAAGCGTAAACAAAGAATTATTTATGAGATACAAGGACCAATTTGCAGTAAGATTTTGGCAACTTGCAGGTACCTTTTGCAGAAATCAAGTGTGTAAACGAGTTGAGTTGAACTTCAGTTAATTCATTAATAATTAGAGTTTTTAACAAGTTTGAATATTCTAAGCTCGATTTGGCGTGTTAAGAATTTGAGTTGAGTTTTAAACTCGAGTCGAGTTCAATAAAATCGAGTATTGACTGAGTTTTGACCAAGTCAAACTTGAGTAACATACAATCCGTCTCGCTTCATTTAAAGCCATGTTAAACAAAAACTTTGGTACACAAGTTGTGTAAACTTTAATTTACACAAGCTTGCTAAATTTAGGATTTAGGGTGTTAACTTAGGGTTTAGAGAAGTTTAGGTTGTTGGGTTTAGAATTTAAAACTTAAATTTTAGCTAGGGTTTAGAACTTATGCTTAAGATCTATGTCTTAGGGTTTTAGATTTAAGAATTTATAATTTTTTTGAATAGTCTAAAGATGATTACAAGGTAGTACTATTTTGTTTATAGGTTTATGAATTTAGATTTATAAATTAAAAAGTTTAGTACATATATTTTCAAGTAATTCAAGAGCTTTTCGAGTCAGTTATTAAATAACTAAATTCGAATAAAATTCAAACTCAAATTAAATATTGATCGAATTTTAATTAAATCAAATTTGAGTAATTCACGATTCATCTCATCCCATTTACGATCCTACGCTTATGCCTTGCGGGAATTGAGTTCATCGGCTAGCTCAGGCTAACGAGTAGGAATTTCATCAGCGAATTCTATATGCCGAAACTCCAAAAGAATGAATATAAATTAAAAATATCCCAAAATTTTTAAAAATCATAATTCAGTTCTAATTCTTAAAACACAAACTTCAAAATCATCGTCGTCATCAGAAGCTCACGCCTATTTCTCCCGATCATCTTATCGCTTATAATCGACAAAAGATATATCAATCGAACATTAAATAATAATAAAAAAGCTTCTATCATATTAAATTAGAAGATACATGTCAAATAACTTGGGACATCGAGCTGTTGAGGCATCCACGGCTCTTCCTAGCAGACTCCATTAATTTGGTGTAAAGCTGTAAATGTATATGTACTTGACAAGGATTATGAATCCAACACTCTTGTCTAACTCTTCATTTTTCTTGAAGTTATCGTGTCCAAAACTTGTATCCGATATAAATACGATGAATATAATTTTTAAGTATATTCTAAATACATAAAAAATGTATAAAAAGTTATAATTATATTCAGGGACAGAGCCATATGGAGGTGGGGAGGGGCAATCGCCCTCCACCCCGAAGAAATTTTTTTATTTTTGTCTTCTTATTTAATTTTTTTTAAATTGATTTTTTTTTATGAATTTGTCCCTCTACTTTTAAATATTTATATTTTGACCCCTTAAACAAAAATCCTGGCTCCGTCCCTGATCATATTTAATAATTACATTCGAATCTAAGTAACATAATTTAATTATATTTTTGTTTTTCATTTTTTGTTTTAGATTCAACAACATTATCATTGCCTGTCTCTTTCTCTATATATGCAACTCTATGTAATAGGTCTGAAAAATTTTCATGTTTTTATGCAACTCTAGGTTATATTGTAGTAAAAATTTCTAAGTGTTGTTAGCATTAAACACCGTTGTTTACCCCAACAATAGTGTCCATTTAACTAAAACACCGTGAATTATTACAGTGCTCGTATACCCGCCTTTTTTAAGGTCGAAAAAGTTTATAACAACATTTTAAAATGTCGACAAAGAACTAAAAAATACCGCAAAAGACTTATTTTGTTATAACGAAATTTAAATTCTCCAATAATCTCTTCTGTAATTAGATTCAATCGTGAATCCAGAACTTTTACTAGAGGTTTGTAAACACATCCCACCAAACTAAATGATCGATAGTCCCAATCGATTCAGAACTTTTACTAGTGTGAGGCTCTGCCTTCACACTTCTTTGAGGCATCAATGGAAATAATTAAGCTTCTCAGTTTCTAAGCATTTTCCTTTTAGTTCTAGAACAAACTCAACCTCCCTAGATTTGTTTACCAAGTGCCACTTCTTTCAGAACAGTTTGCAACCTCCCTAGACATCAATGGTAAGTCTCCTCATCCACTCTTATTTTTTGTTTATTTTTTCTTTGATTTATGATGAAAACCAGTTTTCTTTTTTATATGTATGAGTTTTCAGCCATCACTTATTATCACACGTTAAGTGTTACACTACCGGTGATAAGTTGGAGGAAAGTGAAGATAATATCAAGTCATCATACCCCTTATACCTAGGGTTAAAGGATCACAATCCCTTAAAGGTTGAGTTACTCCAAAAACTCGTCCTCAGTTCGGATTGCAAGCTGTAACTCGCCTGTATCAAACTGAAGTCGTTAATTATTCTCTAAACTCACGATTCACCTACCTACCTGCAAACGAAAACATAATTTTGATCGTTGAGCTAACAAAACTTAGTGTGTACACAACGACTCGATAATTCTTTAGGTGAATTATAACTAAGTGCATGCTAAGAGATATGATAATAAAGTAAAAAAACAATGACGCTATCAAAGCCGCCTAAACACATGATATGTACAAACAACATTCTAAAACATAAATACATTAATAAACAAATCAAAAGTGAGACTCAATATCACCCGACATTGAAAAATCCACCCATACCCGAAATCTCACGTCTAACTGCTTAAAATCTCATATCAAACTAATATTTTCAAAATCTCACGAAGCTCAAAATCTCGTATATTCGTAGTGATGGTTACTTCATTTGTTTCAATTTGAGAAGTCTTTTCTTACTATGGTTTATGATCTTTCTTTTTTTGCATGCTATAAAAATGGGGAGGAGAGCCGGTATGATCTTCGCCGGAATAGATAAAATTCAATCTATTATTTATCATTAAATATAAACATAAATATTATTTGGGGATAAGGATATATATGCTATTTTTTTATTTATTATTATTTTTATTCTAATAAAATTGTTATTTTTGTGTTTTAAAATTGTTTATTAAATTTTTCACTTTGAAAAATTCAAACAACTTTTGTAAGATTTATTTTTTTTTCATCCTTTTTTCTAGGGATTTTTTAGAAGATGAAAACCTAGAAAAAGACTAAAATACGGTTGTACCAAATTTCTTAAAAAGTTGTAAGAAATTCAGTATTAATTTTTCGTTATATACTAAAATTCTTACACTCATTGTAAAACAATTGTTATACACTGAAATTCTTACGTTTTTATAAGAAATTCGATACATATCACAAAATCGATACCGAAATTCTTACAACTTTTGTAAAAAAAAATGGTACAACCACTTTTTAATTGCTTTTTAAGCCCGTTATTTCTTAAAACTATCAAATTTTCTAATAAAAACAAAAGTTAACTTTTTAAGTTCAAATTTATCATTTAAATTATTTTACGTCACACAACTTTCTATTTTTAAAACTCCGTGAGAAGTTAATATGATGGATATAAATGGTACGGAAGGAGTATAACACGATACATATAAACTGTGTAAGACATGTAATTTATCCTGCTAAATAGTACACTGTAGCTTTTCTATTCATATGCCCTGCCTTTAAACCTTAAGTTTATACACGAGTATGCACCCGAAGCCAGCTGAAGATTTTTCTCATTTTTGCTGCTGCTGTTTGTGGAATGATTGTAGGTGGAAGCCTTTAAGCGCTGCCCAGACGTGTGGAGATGGCATAGGTCATTGCAGTAACAGCAACCCACATGATGATCATCAAAATCCACGTAAAGAATTTATACTTCAATGGTAATCCACTTATCAGCAGCAAGATGATGCGTAGAGATGCCAGGAAACCTATTGTATTTGCGCTGAGAAAGACGGTATATATGTCTGGATGATTATATGCCAATACGGACCATCCTGCAATATGATATGTTCCGTTTGCTTCTGTGAATGAAAATCCACTGTCTCCATTGTCTTGCCAAACACCACTGGGAGGATTGATTCCCGCTTGGAATGCCATGGCCGCTAGCAAGGTAGCCACTAGCATCAGGGCCTGGCTTTTTTTTTTCAACCCAACTTTGGACTTTGGAGAGATTCATTTAAAAAGAAACATGGGCAGACCTCTGTTTGTTTAGCAGCAATTGCGAGATGCATGATATAGTGTTTCCGTCTCCATTCTTACTATTCACAAACTCATGATCTGAAACTCTTTCCACCAGCAATTTCAATGCCTCCAACTGGTTGTACCTCACGCATGCATGTAAAATGGTCTTACCTTGGTCCATCAGCACTCGAGTTTCCAAGGGTCTGGCTTGGACCAACTCTCTCAACAACCCAATGTGACCTTTCATGGCTGCAATATGAAGAGGGTTCCTGCCATCAATATCACGTACAAGACACATGTCAGGATTAATTTTCTGTAAGCTTTCGGCAACTCCCAGGTACCCTTTTGCTGAAGCTAAGTGAAGCGGCATTGATTTGCGGGAATCGACTTCTTTGGCAAGCTCAGGCTTACGAGCAAGAATTTCATCAACGAATTCTTGATGTCCGAGCATGGAAGCAACGTGCAAAGGGATCTGAGGGTAAAATAGAGTTTAGCTGCTGCAGGATTTGTCAGCATGAATGTGTTCACACATAGCTTCACTTGAGTAGCTTTGTATTTTTTATAAGTTTGTCTTTTATGTTGGTGCGGTTGGAAAATAGATTAATGTAATACCAAACATCTGAAAAATAAATAGATAAGAATAAATTATGTGTTTGTTGTATGATCATAAAAACACTAGCAGAAGAAAAAGAGAAATTATTAGGTGAACATTGTTTATCCTGTTATTCGTGGTCCCAAGCAATTAGAATCGTTCATTTTTAAATAACTATTCACCCACTAATTACATGTAGGAAAAATGAGATAATTTACCTTAAAAAATTGAGATGAACGGTTCCGATTGTTTGAGACCACAGATGACATGGTGAAAATGTTCACCTAATAATTTTTCGGAAAGAAGGTAACAGACCTCAGTGGCAAGCACTGATCGGAGGTGGAGACTCTGTCGCCGCAGCTGCTGATGCCATGAACCAAGCATTAACGGGTCAAAACGATATTGAAATCGTCTGTAGGGTGAAAAACGATCATCCCAGGTGAGTCCTACAGTGTGTTCGCTCTTTTCCTTAGAGTGCCAGGCTGAGTCACTTTTCGAGCAACAGTTGAGTGTTAAGTATAGAGAAAACGCTATAACTAGAAATGAAAGAAGGATAACAAACTAAACTTCCATTGCTTAAAGAAGAAGATTACAGAAAGTATTGCTGAAACAAAGATAGAAAAATGAAGAGTATTCAACGAGATTGATTCACAATCCCAAGGCTCACTTATATAGCCAAGGTCGAAGCTTGAGCAAAACAACCTAACCACCTTCCTAACTAACTCGGATAAAACCCAATACAACTGACACGTAGGACAGTATATACTAACATTCGCCCGGTTTTCTAGCTCCTGTGAATATCCTCCAAAGAACAAACCCCAAGTTGTCGTCGAAGATCACCAAATACAGCAGGAGGAATAGGTTTCGTTAAGACATCAACTGCTTGATCTGCTGCAGGAACGTAATTCACAAGAAGCTTGCCAACAAGCACATGTTCTCGGACAAAATGAAGATCTATCTCCACATGCTTCATACGTGCATGGTGAGTAGGGTTTGCAGCAATAGAGACGGTGGACGTGTTGTCACACCAAACCACTGGTTTTCCAACAATTGGTAAGCCGATTTCGAACAGAATTTGTTCAAGCCACATCAATTCAGCAACAGCATTGGCTAGACTGCGATATTCAGCCTCGGAAGAGGACCTGGAAACTACAGGTTGCTTCTTGGAGCACCACGCGATAGGGTTGCCGCCTAGGAAAACACAATAACCTGTTGTAGATCGTCTATCTTCAACAGTCGTAGCCCAATCAGCATCAGAGTAACACACCAAATCAGCCACACCAGTCGAGTTAAAACACAACCCATAGTCAAGAGTGCCACTCAGATAGCGCAAGATGCGCTTCACTGCCTTCCAATGCAACTCAGTGGGATTATTCATGTATTGGCTGACTTTATTCACTACATAAGCAACATCAGGACGTGTCAAACACATACTGGAGGCCACCAACAATACTCCTATACAATTGTATATCTACAAAAGTTGGAGCATCATTGGGAAAAAGCTTAGGCGTAACCACCATTGGAGTGGGGGTTGGGGTGCAATGACCCATGTCCACCTTGTTGAGAAGTTCAGAGACATATTTCTTTTGATCAAGAAACAAAACTCCTGGGTGTTGTTGTATCTCCATACCCAGAAAATATTCCAGGGCCCCAAGATCCTTAAGCTGAAACTCGGAGTGAATGGATTGCACCAGATTATCAACTTGAACTTTGTCTGTGCCAGTGATGATGATATCATCGACATAGACCATAAGATACAACTTGCTAGCAGTAGTGATACACAAAAACAACGAGCTGTCGGCCTTGGAGGATACAAAACCCAACTTTGAAATAAGAAAGGACTTCAAAGTGAGAAACCAAGCTCGTGGAGTTTGTCGAAGTCCATATATAGCCTTTTTTAAGTGACATACCAATAGTTCACAATCCTTATTTGTAAACTCAAAACCAGGAGGTTGGCTCATATAAATATCTTCAGAGAGGGAGTCATTTAAAAAGGCATTGTTAATGTCGACTTGTCGCACATACCACTGCTGAAGAACGACAGCAGCCAAGACAGTGCGTATGGTAGAGGCTCGGACCACTGGGCTAAAAGTTTCCCGAAAATCAGGGCCATATAGCTGAGAACAACCTTTAGCTACAAGACGTGCTTTAAACCGATCTACCGAGCCATCTGGTTTCTTTTTTACCTTGAATAACCACTTGCATCCTACTGGCTTGCGCGAGGGTGGCAATGGTTGAAGCTCCCAAGTGTCATTTCGAAGCAAAGCCTCATATTCTGCATGCACAACCTCTTTCCACTGTGGATGTCTAAGAGCCTCATATATGGATGAAGGTTCAGCACA
Source organism: Abelmoschus esculentus (assembly GCA_035048815.1). Classification (NCBI taxonomy): domain Eukaryota; kingdom Viridiplantae; phylum Streptophyta; class Magnoliopsida; order Malvales; family Malvaceae; genus Abelmoschus; species Abelmoschus esculentus. The sequence goes on along the minus strand of JAUCBN010000064.1, from coordinate 4,511,500 downwards.
CACCTCCCTAGCAACAAACACCTTGGGCTTGATGATACGAGCCTTTGCCCGTGTAACAATAGAATGAACATTCGTAGTGGAGGGGGCTGCTTTGACAAGTGGTCCAGGGGCATTGGACATAGTTTGTAACGAGCCAAGAACAGATGGTGGTGGATTATGGATGCTGGTAGTAGGTGGAGATGGTGATGGAACAATACCCGTTGGTGGAGGTGAGTGATGGAGGATAGTAGATAATGGAGATGGAGGTGGAATATTACACGCTGGTGAAGGTGAATTATGAAGAAGTGTAGTAGATGGAGATGGAGGTAGACCATTACACGTTGGTGGAGGTGAGCCGTGGAGGTTGGTAGATAATGGAGATGGAGGTGGAACATTATATGCTGGTGGAGGTGAATTATGAAGGTAGTAGAAGGAGATGAAGGTGGACCATTACACGCTGGTGGAGGTGAGCCATGGAGATGGAGGTGGAATATTACATGCTGGTGGAGGGGAATTATGAAGGTTGGTAGTAACTGGAGATGGGGGTGGAATATTACATGCTAGTGGAGGTGAATTATGAAGGTTGGTAGTAAGTGATGAGCCATGAGCCCTATGATTCAAAGGAGACACACTACAACATTTAGTGGTCGATAAACCATTTAGTTTACTGGAATGAATGACAGCAGGAGGAATAACCGAAGCAGGAGAGCCAACATTATCCACAACAGGATATAAAAATTGCAAAAAATCAGACTCAGTGATAGGGGACAAAGAGATAGACCATTTCGAAGGATTATGAACAAAGAGAAAATTTGTCTCATTGAACCGAACATGCCTAGAGATATAGACCCTACCATTCTCATCCATTCACTTGTAACCTCGATACGAGGGCGAGTACCCTAGAAAAACACAAGGAGTAGACCTAAACTGCAACTTGTGCTCATTATAAGGTCTAAGGTTAGGGTAGCACAAGCATCCAAACACTCTAAGGAAGCTATAATCAGGCTTAAGCTTAAAAATTTGTTCATAGGGTGACATACCTTTCAGAGTTGTAGTTGGCAGTCTGTTAATAAGGAAAATGGCTGTGGAAAACGCATCATTCCAATACGACAAGGGTAAGCCAGCTTGAGCAAGCAAAGCTAACCCAACTTCAACCACCTGTCTATGTTTCCGTTCCACAATGCCGTTTTGCTCTGAGGTATAGGGACAAGACAACCGATGAACAATGCCATGATCATGAAGAATATTGGAGAGGGCAATGAACTCATCCCCTCTATTTGTCTGCAGCATCTTTACTGAGTGCCCAAGTTGAAGTTGCGCTTGCTTAAGAAACATGGGAAACACTTCTTTTACCTGAGACTTGATTTTCAAAAAATATAACCAAGAGTATCGAGAAAAAGCATCAGTGAAAGCAACATAATACTTGAAAGAGTTAGATGAAATAGAAGTTGGTTCCCATACATCAGCTACTACTAACTCTAAAGGAGAATTATACTGAGTAAAAGACTGCATAAATGGCAATTTATATGCCTTACCAAGCTCACAAGCGTTGCAAAGAGAATTATTCGAAGTATTATTACCACAAGAAAGATTACATTGAGATAAAGCTGCGGAAAGAACACTAAATGAGAGATGACCTAGTCTATTATGCCAAGTGGAGACATCAGTAGGTTTTAGAACAGCTACACAAGAAGTAGGCTTAGATGAAAGAAAAGAAGAAGCATGATGAACATTAACAAAACTCATTTGCCTGCTACTAAAACCAGCAGGAACATTCAGCTTGTAGAGGCCTTCGGATTCAAAGCCAGTAAGGAGAACTTGATTAGTTGCCAAATTCTTGACGCGACAAAAAGAAGGATGAAACTCGATCGAGAACTGATTATTCTGAGTAAATTTAGATACAGACATTAAGTTCTTTTTAATTCGGGGCACATGTAGAACATTGTTCATAAGAAAAGATTTAGACTTGGTTGAAATAATCGAGTTACCAGATAAAATAATAGGTAAGAAGTGACCATTTCCAACCTGGACCTTACCTGTCCCAGGGATCATAGAACCAGGATGTAAACATGTAGCATCATTGGTGATGTGATGTGTTGCACCCGAATCAGGATACCATGCATTGTCAGCCAGCACATCACTGATAAACGCTTGAGCTGGTTGTTGGCAGGGTACCTGAATGGTAGGAGAAGCTGCAGGAGAAGATACAACAGGCGGCATGGAATGGATGGTACCACATTTGTAGATCCAGAAAAACCTGTAGCATGAGAAGAATGAGGCATAACAACTGGAGTTACAACATTAGAAGGACCAAAAAAACTGCCAACAACAGGTGGCTGTTGAGCAACAACCGAATGCATAGGACTGAGTTGATAGATGGAGTAGAGAGATCCATTGTATGAACCAGAACCGACACTCTGAGGTGAAACAAAAGTGGAAAGATGAGCCTGAGGAGAAGACACAAAACCCCTCCTACTATAGATAGGCCGAGCAGCTTCATTCTTAAATGTAGTATCAAACCTAGAATAACACCTATCAATAAGGTGGCCTAATTTGCCACACAATTGGCACTGAGGTCGGTTCCTACCACGACCACGACCTCTGCCATAGCCATTTGGAGGTCCTTGATAATAAAAGGCATTGTAGGGTTCAACCTGAACAACATTCTTATCAGGAGTGACCTCAGTGGATGCAGCAACAAAGAAAGAACTAGTCTCCTGTCCAGGCGAAAGCTGCTGAGATGGAGACATTGTAGCAACATGGGCCAAGGCATTAACATGAGCAGGAACGGGGAAAGGTTGCCGAGCTTCAGCATCCAAAAGAGTAGAAGTAATATACGTAAGATCAGCAGAAGAAGGATTGGCCGTAATTACAGTAACAATAGGACCATATTCAGAAGGAAGTCCATTAAGAACTGTCGTGACATGTTCCTGTTCTGATATAAGCTCACCACAATTTGCAAGATTATCACAAACAGACTTTATTTTCATGATATATTCTTTCATACTAAGCTCCCCTTTCTTTTGAGAATGGAGCATACGTCTGTATGTCATTAGTTTCGAAGTAGACTTACCACTGTACAGTTTACGCAAAGCATTCCAAATGTCAGATGCAATATTAAGCCCAATTATATGAGGCAAAACATTCTTACTTACCGTAGACAGCAACCACGTAGCTAAAGCACCATCCTTCTCTTCAAAGAACTCAAAATCAGGATTTATACTAATAACCCCATCCTTATTAACATATTGAACAGGTCGAGTAACACTAGCATCAATGAAACGCAGCAAACGATTAATCTTGATTATCAAAAACACTTGTTGATGCCACAAAACATAATCATAAGCTGATATGACTTAAATTCTAATAATCTCTTTAAAAAGAATACGATGACATAGAATCTTAATCATAAGCTGATTATAATGTTACGAGGTTATTAAATTTAATAAAAAAACATGTTTAATAAAATGTACAATGTCACTGTTTATATATCTTAAGATTTCTCGTTTTTTTGGATATGAGATTAGCATTTTTGTCTTTTCTCAGACATGATATTCTCTCATATTAAATCTCGTGATGCCCTCATCACGAGCATCTATTCTCGTAATTGACCAATTGTCACATTTGTTCACCCTCATCTATCCCACTAATAAGTATTCAACGTAAAATTAGATATTTAAAATATAGCTTTGATACTACTTGTCATGAGACCATTACATTCTTACTAAAAAAATATATAATAAAATGTAATATTAATGTCTTTTTTCTCTTCTCAGATATAACAATAATTTTAAACCCTTCTGAACGAAGAGCTTGTTGGATGAACTCCGAATATTACCTTTAACTCGACCCACAAAGCATTGGTTAAGCCATTCCATTTCACTCTGCGGTACAGACAAATGTATGATATCAGATATATTATAATTTTTTTCAACTCTTTAAATTAATTATTTTTCTATAACTTTTAGTTTAGATCACTAATTTAATCTCACAATTTTAACTTTAGGTTAAGGTTTCTTTAGAAATTTAGAATTTTCCTTAGATCCTTAAATAAGGATTAGTTCTAGATAACCTTAAGCTTTAAAATTAGATTATAAATTTTATGATGGGGGTGGATTATCAATGAATATTATTAATGTTAAATATTGTTAAACATTATTAAATTAATTAATAAAATTTATAAATTTTAATGATTCAACGTACAATTAATAAAAAAGTGATAAATTTAAAATATAATTATTAATTGTATGTTTAGCCTTTAAAATTTTTAATATTTATTAATTAATTTAACAATATTCAACGGTATTCAATGTTAGTGGACGGTGTTCAACGACAAAGAATTATAATAATCTTGTATCATCATATTCAACGGTATCCAACATTTAATTTTGTGATACATTTAAGATTTTGATAAGTCCCACCGCTAAAGGACATGGTTATTTCCTAACAAAATTAAAATTATATTAAGAGTAAATAAAATTATTTATTTATTTTAAATAAAATTATTTATTTTTTTAAAATAAATTATTTATTTATTTTTAAAAAATTAAGTTTTCTGAATTTAAGAAAATAGAATCAAATTCCAAAATTCCTAACTCCACAAAACTTAAATCTTGATTTGAGTCAATTTTATCTTTTTGTCACATCATCATTCACCAAATCAATCATCAGACCATCATGGTTAATCGTCGAAAATCGATTTATGTCGTACGAAACGTTAAAATTTTCAAATAGTTCCTTTAAATGATTCACGATGAACAATATCAAGATGGATAACTAACAACACGTGGGTTGTTCGACATGAGAAAGACGCTTCATTCCATCGCTAACAACATGGCCAATACCGACGAGAATGATCGAATATAGGAATTTATTGATTTTGAGGAGTATTTTAAAAATATTAAAAATTTCAAGATCTATTTATTTTATTTTATTTTATTATTTTATTTTTAAAATAATTTTTAAAAAATCAAGAAATGACATATGCCCTTTATCGGTGAGAATTAACAGAAAACCTTAAATGAGTCATGAAATGAAACATAATCACATATTTAATTAAAAAATAATTTAAACACCTAACAAAAAAATCTATAATATGAACATCTATTTATCTATTAAACCTAATTTAAAATCCCAAATTATGCAATCGAAGGAGCTCCGTCCCTAATTAAACAAACATGTGTTTTAATTTCTTAATATATCTTATTAACAATAAGAATTATAATAATCTTGTATCATCATATTTTATAAAAATATAATTTTATTATCATCAAATTTAATACATGAAAATTAATTATAAAATTACGATTGCCGTTTTAACTTTAGTTGTTATTTTATTTTAATTTTTAGTGGACATAATTCCTAAATTTCCTCATTTAAATGATTATTTTATCAAAATTATACTTTCTTTTACTTCAATTAAATTATTTAGGACAGCTATGCAATTTTTATTTCAAAGCTGTTTGCCCAATAATCTAAATTTTGAATATATGTTTTTTAAGTATCTTGTTTTTTTTTTAAATACGTTGACTTTAGTTATTTAAAATATTTAGAACATACAAAAAGTAGATAATCATTTTAGAAAAATAATCATCAAAAGTAAAAAAAAAAAAAATGTGATCGTATTATTAAATATTGTAAAAATAAAAATTTTAATTTTAATGTATTGAAATTATTATTATATTTTATAACTTTTTTAAAAAAATACTTTTGATATATTTGGAAACATGAATTTGAAATTTTATATTTAAATCTATAAGCAAGCATCAATTTTTTTATTGTTCTTTCGATTTCGTATGTTTTGTTCTGATTAATCTAGATTGACTCGTATAGTACACTTAATGTTGATAGGAGAATTCCGACAAAAATTTTCTGCGTACATAATGTCTCAAACTCAAAACCTGCTTAAATAAAACCAAATAATTATTATTTGGACCAACCATTGTTTATAAATAAATCGAATTTTTAAGTATGTACAAACTAATCAAGGTTGAGACGATCATTTATTTTAATTTGAAAATAGATTTTTGTTTTTATTTTTTAGGATATAAATATAATTTCAAATCAATCATTATATAACTATATAAGATATTCATATATTTTAATAATGTATATGTTCATCTTCGAGATTTAAATTTGTATTTTCTCTTAAAAAATATAATGGGTCTTACCAATACATTCAATAATCGTTTATATTTTTTATAAATTTAAATATATATATATATATATTTGTTAAATTTCATATAATCTACTTTATTTTAAAAGTTCAAATTAAAAAAATGGAAATTATCAAAAGTCTTGAGTGGACCTCCTTGTTTTTTGATCTGAACAAGTGTTAATTTTCTAATGTGTATGAACCATGAAATATGCCATGGCATGTTCTGGTTTAAATGAATAAGCCTTCAAAAATGGAGAATGTTTTTATCAAGATTTAATAGAGTTGAATAAAAATATATAAAATATAATTAAAACTAAATAATAAAAATATTTACATTTATATTTAATTACATAAATAATATAATTATAATACAATATTTTAAATTGATTACCAATATTTTTTAACCGATTAATATGATTATAATATAGTATTTAAAATATTTTATTTTTAAATAACTTAAATTTGAATAGTTTATCAGCATAATATATATACGTTATTAAAATACTATAAATATTATTTTATAATTAAATGACTAAGTTAAAAAATGGTACTTTTAAACTTAATTAAAAACATGTGATAGTTTAAAGCAATTTAAAATATAGATTATAAGAATGTTTTAACGCAATTAACTCTGTATATATACATTATTTATTATCGGATCCAATTCTAAAATATTATCCTAATTTAAACCTCTTAATTTTAATATTTTTAATATATTAGTGTAATTATAAAATAATATTTATTTAATTTTTAATAACACATAAATACCATATAATATTTAAATTTAAATTATTTAATTAAAATATATCATCTTTTATTACAGAAATTACTCTTCTCAAATTTCAGCATTTATCCCTTAATATAAAGGAAAAAAATCTTAATGGGCATTTTTGTCCAAGTGAAACATACAGACAAGAAACAAAGGGCCCCACCAACTTAATCATTTCCAACCGTTAAGCTAGCACGTTGTAAGAGATTTGTATCGACCCTTCATTTGCAAAAGAAAAAAAAAATCTGAGGAACAGAAACTGAGAAAACAGCAATAGGAAAAACAAAATGTTATGTTTCAGATCAAACCCTCATACATTGTTCTTGCTGTCCCTTTTCTATTTGTTTCTTCTCCGACATGAAGTAGTTTCTGACGCCTTACATATCCAAACTTCATACATCCATGGTATTATTATGTCTTTTTCTTTTTTGGTTTTTTAGTGGAAAGTTTTGGTTTTTATTTCTGGGTTTTGTGTTTTTAACTGTTTGTTTGAAACATTGCTTTGATAGGGTATCATAAAAGTTTTGTCTTTGGGGGGAGACAGCACAGTGAAGTGTTGCCATGGAAGAAGATAGAAAGGAGGAACCTTGCAGAGGGAAATGGAGGAGAGAACAACTCCTCTTTGATTTTGGCTGAAAACAGGACACATAGGAAAGACCCTCTTAATGATTTTAAGAAGTATACTGGTGGATGGAACATCAGCAATCAACACTACTGGGCTGTCAGTTTCTTCACCTTTTAATTTTCTTCTTCTTTTATTTATTCAATTTTTTCTATTATCTTACTGGTTATGTTAATTTCTATGTCATTTTGATACTTTTCTTATGAAAAATTGAGAGATTTAGCTAGGATTTCTGAATTTTCTATGTTGTCTGGCTGGTTTGCTTCTGTCTGATTAGTTCATCATTATTTCCCCCCTTTGTTCTGGTGTATACAACCTTGAATTGTACAGTTTTAGCTTATTTTCCAGAATTTATGTGTCTAATGTCATTGTAATTGGTTTTGATTATTGAGAACAAGTAATTCTAGTCACTGTGTTCTTGTAATCCTGTTATTCCCCTAGGTTCTTGTCTCAGCTTTGATTTCATTTAGCTGTCTTAATTTTGATAATTTAATGTTAATAATCTTGCTAGTGACTTGTAATTCCCCTAGGTTCTTGTCTCCTGAACATCTTCCTAGATCTGTTTATTTACTTTATTAATATCGTTTCCGTGTTTTATATTGCAGTCTGTGGTTTTGACAGCGGCTCCTTTCTTTGGCATCGCTGCAGCATGGTTTGTGTTATTCGCGTTGTGCTTATTCATCCTATGCATCCGCCATTGCTGTTGTCGACTAGATTCTTATGGCTACTCTCGGATAGCTTATGCACTATCTCTTATTTTCCTCATACTCTTCACCATTGCTGCAATGTAACTCTATTATCCTCTGTAAACTTTCAATGTATGTGTGTTTAATGAACTGTGTGATGATTCACTCGAATTTTGACTTCATATTACAGTGTCGGGTGCGTTGTGCTGTACACCGGTCAGGGAAAATTTCATGCCAGTACAACAAACACACTGAATTATGTTGTTCATAAGGCAGATGTTACTGCTGAAAACCTCAGGAACGTGTCGGGTTATCTTTTTGCAGCTAAAAAAATAAACGTGGATTCAACTATTCTATCGCCTGACATGCAAAAAAGCATTGATGATGTCGACAAGAAGATCAACTCTTCTGCTTCGACTCTTTCCACTAAAGCAGCTGATAATAAAGACAACATTCAACATGGGTTGGACCGGGTGTAAGTTAAAGCTTTTAGAATCTTGAAACTAGAAAAACCGAGTAGTACCGATCATCAAACTGATCTCCATGCTAAATGCTGCAGGAGATTGGAACTTATCATCGTTGCCGCTGTGATGCTCGGTTTGGCGTTTATTGGATTCTGTAAGTTACAATGTTGCTTTCATTATTCCTCACAGATTCATGGCATTTTTTGTATATTATGATTATCATCTTATCTTTTTATGCTATTATTTTGATGACTTGCTGCAGTGTTCTTGATTCTCGGATTGCAGTGTCTGGTCTACACGTAAGTGAAGTACTGTTATTGTTTATTCGGTAGTATGTTTTCGAATATTTTGTATAAATCTTGAAGGAAGCATGTGTTACTTATCACTTTGTTATTAACTGATGCAGCCTGGTCATCTTTGGATGGATTCTTGTTGCTGGCACATTTATTTTATGTGGTGTATTTAATCTCCTCCACAAGTATGTTCTACTCGAATCCCGCGATTCTCCGTAATATCTTTGATATGTCCTCGTATTAATATCGAAAATGTCTTTCTTGCTTCACAGTGTCGCGGGAGATGCATGTGTTGCTATGGACAATTGGGTCCAGAATCCCATCGCGCATACCGCCTTAGATGACATTCTCCCGTGTGTGGACAATGCAACTGCCCAACAGACCTTGTTACAAACCAAGAATGTCAGTCACCAACTTGTAAATGTTGTGAATGGCATCATCAATAATGTTGCCAACCGTAATATTCCTCCACAATTGGCAATGACACCTTTGTATTACAATCAATCCGGTCCGTCGGTGCCGGTTCTCTGCAACCCGTTTCATTCTGATCTCACGGACCGGACATGTGCATCTGGCGAAGTTACTTTGTTCAATTCCTCAGAGGTAACGAAAATAGCCTTTCTTATGACTGGAAGTTACTTGACCATACACAAGTAGAGTTGAAATACATCTGTTTTGAACAGGTTTGGAAGAAATATATCTGTAACGTTTCTTCGTCACAGATTTGTACTACGCCTGGGCGGCTGACGCCAAAATTGTATGGTCAAATGTCGGCTGCAGTGAATGTTAGTTACGGTCTATACCGCTACGGTCCATTCCTGGTTAATTTACAAGACTGCACTTTCGTGCGCGATACATTCACAGATATCAGTCGTGAGCATTGCCCTGGTCTTCGCCGCTATAGTCAATGGATCTACATCGGACTGGTCATAGTGTCGACATCCGTGATGCTGTCATTGATCTTCTGGGTAATCTACGCACGAGAAAGAAGGCACCGTGTCTATACTAAACAGCAAGATGCTCGAATGGAAGGCGCATACAAGGGCAATTAGGAGTTAGGACTCCACAGGTTGTCGAATGCTCTCGTTTTTCTCTAGGTTTGAATCTGTGTAGTAGTAGATATGCTTAATGAGTTAATGTCCATGAACAAGTTCTTCATGTCCTGAGATTCCTATGTAACTTGTCCTAAAACAAAAATTTATGTAGCAAATCAGTGTGATTAAGGATGCCACATCCCACTACTTGTCAACTTTTTTGGTGGGGTTTATTTGATAAGCTGAGTGACCAATTGCATTGCATTGCATGTGTGATGTTTTTGGATTGTTTTCGACCGACATATGCAAGTGATCCATGTTAACTTTGTCGGCACTTATAAAAATGTTGAATTTTTCTATAATTATTCTTGAGGAGTTGTTCGACCTACATGGGATGAGATATTTTATCTTCTTGTAAAGTAATAAAGCAATGTCTTGTTCAAGAGTGAGACCCTTCACCTACCCTACTTATTATTCTCACTATAAACCCTACTTATTATTCTCAATATAAGCAAAAATTATATAATGGGTCAGTCTCATCACGTGTCCATGAGACCAACCACTAAAAACTATTCACCTCATCAATTTTTTTATGTCATATTTTTTTCCAAGTGACTCTTCACTTGAAAAATTAAAAATCAATGAGATGGATAATTTTTAGTAGTTGGTCCCATGAATGATATGGTGGGACTGACCCGTAATATAATTTCTCCACTATAAGAGCGAGTAACATTGATGGGAGCCATGTTATAAGGTGTCACTTAGGGAAAAAATTATAATTAACTTTAATCTCATCTATTAAAAATTAGTTAATTAAATTTTTGTCATTCAATTATAATAAACTTTTATATAATCATTCAACTTTTATTTAATCATCCGCACCATATTTTTTTATGTCAATAAAAATTTATCCTAATTTAATATATTTAACTACTTATATTTTAAAATCTTAAAAGTTAAGTGATTATATCTACTAGCAGGTGATAATAAAGTTATAATGAATATATTTTATTAATATATTAGATATTTAATACTGAAGTGATTATGTCTATCAAATTGTTATATTTGTCAATTATAAAATTAAGGAGTAGTAACACGAAATGCAACAAAGTGATTAGAGGATAGGTTAGGAGGGTAAAAATCATTTACCTCTTTATCATGCCTCCATTTATATCTCCTGTTGAAAATTTCTAAAAAATTGAATCTTAAACCATAACCCTTATTTTTTATACCCTAAATCAATACACTCAAAAAAATACATCTTACCCCTAAGTCTCTAAACCTTAACCATAATCTCTATCTTTGAACTCTAAACCCTAAACCTCTAATTTAAAACGGAAATACGGATAAAATCATAAAAAAGAAGCAGAAGATTTTTATCTAGGTTAAAAGAGTGTAATGTCAAAATCTTTAAAGATTAAACTTAATAAAATATTATTTTTAAAAAATAACTTGTTTATTACAAATATCATGTATCACAGTTGTATTCCACATTAACTTATAAAATGGGTATTAGCAGCCCTTGCAGTCAACGCTGCTGTACCTCAAAGTCCAATTGTGCATGGCAGTTTGACTTGACCACGTCAGCTGAAACTTTGAATAAAAGTCTGTCTCCTTCACTGACCTTCATGCATTTAAGCAACAGGCAGTCACCATTGACTTGACCTTGCTGCTGTAAATGACCCTTTGCCCCTTCAAACTTCCATGGGAATTCAAGCACCAAATGCTCCAACAAATGGGCAAAATGGGTTTTCACAAATCTCTGTTTCTCTATTCCAAACCTGTAAAAACACCCCATCAGTCTCCCAGTTCCCTGTAATTCTCCACACAAACGAAATCGAAACCAGCACCGGCAAGTCAACACCCCAGCTTTCCAGCTAGTCATCGAGCTTTTCGAACCATTCTCGATGTTGTCAAGAGCTTCACCATCGAACTCCAAGTCCGAACTCCGCACATGCCTGTGTTCACCAACGTCGCATCCAGGGTCCTTTAGGTGCACCCTGCACCGCTCAGCAAAAAGGCATCCACTCGAAGTCAAACGAGGGCGGTTCATGACTCGCCGAAGTATGACACGAATGCGAAACCCATGAAGACGGTTCTGCTCCAAATCATAAATCCGGCGAGCCATTGCACGCAAAGGAGAAGGAATTTCCTGCCTAAACCCTCCAGGTTTTGTTTATTGAATGGACACAACAACAGGGTAGCGGTTGTGACCTTGTAGATTCCTCGTCTGATTTAGTTACCAGAATTATTTTTGGCATAGATCAGTTCTTGTTTATAGTGTATGTTCGAGGTTGAAGGTTCACAGTTAAAAAAATACTACATAGTATTAACGGTAAACTACACAGTTGGTCACTGAACTATTTAGGGATATCTATTTTGATCATCAAACTAAATAACTCGTCAATCAAGCTATCAAACTTATTAATTGACCTATTAGACTGTCGTCGTTAAAAATTGACGTTGTGATAACGTACCGGTTATTTTTTTGAAAATTATATACTTGATCCGTATTGTTTACCTATTATATCAATTTAATTCTAATTTTAATAAAATAAAATAAAATTAATCAACCAATCAGATAATGATATGTGTCGCTATTTTTATTTAATTTTAATTTATTTAGTTTAAAATATTTAATTATCCAATTAGATAATAACATGTATTTTTATCCGATTAGACCTAATCAAATAAAAGAAATAATAGAAAAGGCATTGCAAGAACAAAGAATGCTTAAGGAGTAACTCTTTATGGGATGTGTAAGCGTACAAGTTGATGACTTTCAACCTTTGCACGACAGATGAGGATTTGACAAGCTTTGAGTTTATTTTGTTGTCGTGTTTGTATGTTTGGTCGTCGCTGCCATTATCGTTGGAGCTCAAAGTGGAAGTAAAATAAATGGTGTTGATTGTGAGGGTGTGGAAGATGAAGAACATGGTTGGGATAAATAGAGATAAACAAAACTCGATTTGAATCGAAAAAAATAAATATTTTGATTTGGTTCGAGGCAAAATACTTGATTTATTTTTACTCAATTCGAAATTTCATAAACTTGACTCGACTCGAAAAAATTTCAAATAATATTTGATTGTAAAATGAAATTCGAATAACTCGAAATTTTTAGTAATTAAATGATTTATTTTTAAGTTTAAAACGAGTCTCTCAATTTTCTTAATTATAAATATATATACAATTAAATTTAAGCTTAAGAAATTTTGCTACATACGAAGAAATATATATACATATCTAATATCTTTAGAGAAAGTCGTTTAAATTGGAATAAAATCGTACTATAATATAATAAGTAATAACAATTAATTTTTTATAAGAACTCGAAAACTCGACTCGACTCAACTCAAATTTCTTAAATTCAATTCGAATCGAAAAAAATTCAAATAAAATTTGAACTATAAAATATGACTCGTCAACTAGAATAATTCAAAAACTCGACTCAACTTAATCTAACATTTATCCTGAAAATATAAATCAGTTGAGTATCGAAACAAATGAACATTGCACCGTGCAGATTGGATCTTCATATGTGGAGATATGAAGTGGTAATCCCTTGAATACAATATGTTATCATCACATATTATAGTTGGAGTGAGCTTAGTGATTATGGCTTAAGCACTTGTTCTTAATTATGGGTTTGATACCCATTGCACTTGTGATTATCTGATTGATTAATTAAATATATTAAATAAAATAAAATTAATAATATAAATTAAATATATAATTTTTAAATTTTTATTAACTGTTAGATAATGGCTTCGTTATCTCTAATCAATATTTTAATGATAATAATCAAAATAAGTCAATTTAATAAATTTGTGTTTCGTTACTTGACTTTAAAATTTTATATTTTTTTATTAATTTAATTATTTTTTTATCATTTCAATCTGATATGTTTAATAATTGATATAACTAAATATTTAATTTATTTAATATTTTATCAATTTGATCTATAATTATAAAAATGATCCTCCATGTTTTCATATTTTTGGTTGAGACCCAACACTGAAAAACGAGATATGGAGATCGAAAATAATAATTTAAGATTTATTAATTGATTGAGTTGTTAAATATGTATATATTATCTTATTTTATAAGAGTTTGAATTTTAATATTAATCTCTTTATTTGATTTAAAAGATTCATTAATTATCCTTTAACTCTTTATTTGGTTAGTTTTTATAAGAGTTTGAATTTTAATATTAATCTCTTTATTTGATTTAAAAGATTCATTAATTATCCTTTTAACTCTTTATTTTAATTTGAGTTAAAATATTTATCATCAATAATAATGATTAATTTTTTTATCATAAATATTTTTATTAAAAATTAAATAATTAAACATAAAATATATTTTGTTTTTAGTTGAACCATAAGATTGATGTTGTTTTTCATATATATATATATATATATCACTACAGTAAAACAGGTTTTTAGCGGCCTTTTAGCGATGTTTTTTGAAAAAATATTACAAAATTTATACTTTTAGTGGCGTTTTCCTAAAAACGTCGTTATATACAAGTAATTTTAGCGATACTAAAAACATAATTATAAAATTAAAAAAACATCATAAAAAACCTGTTTTATTGTAGTATATATATAATTACTGGTAATAAATCTATCTAATCAGTTCAGATATTTCATAATAAAGTTATCAACCCCTTTATTGCCATTTTTTCAACCATTTTAGTATTTTAAACGTCATGCCAAATGTATGTTCTAATATTATAATGTCTTGGAAAGCAAGATTACATGTAAGAGGGAGACAAGTTTTCCTGTCACATACAGAGAACCCAACCCTAATTATTGTCCAACATTAACAATGATGCAACGTTCTTGGAGATCAAATCTGCCTTTTACACGTTCCCCCTCGACTTTGTTCAAATAAAAAAAAGGTAAAGTGCAACAGAGGTCACTCAATTATAGTTTAGGTTACGTTTGGATCATTCAATTATTAAAGGTTACATTTGGGTCATCTAATTATTAAAATAGTTACATTTAGATCACTCTACTGTTTAAAATTAAACACCGTTAGATGACATCATCATTAAATATTTTATATTAATAAAAATATTTGTATACACTATATTAATTATATTCTCATTCATTAGTTTTAAATAATTTTATTTAAAGATTCATAAAAATATAACATAAATAAAATATGAGTTTACAATAATACTGTAAAACAAAGAGATATTATTAAAAGCAGGAGATTTCTACTCGTTAAATCGACAGGAACCGATTTTGACAGATGAATTTTCATTAATTCAGTCAATTTCTTTTTCTTTTTTCTTTTATATAAAAAGAAATGAGGTGAAATATTAGAATATTCTGATTTGTTTTTTTAGTATGAAGGGAATATAAGATAATTCAGGGAATAATCATTATAAATATAAACTAATAACAGACTGAAACGCACAGGTTTAGTGTCAGCCGACACACTATTGAATAGAATTAGGTTTATACTCGGGGAAGAATATTTTTAAATTATTTTATAATAAATGTTTAAAATATTTTTTAAATAAAATATATACTTAAATTTTATTTTTATCAAAATAAATATTTAAATTTTAACTTGTTCAATAAGTTGTTCAATCTGTTGCAGCTCTTACCCATGTGTAATTTTTATTAATATAAAATATTTAATGATGATGTCATCTAATGGTGTTTAATTTTAAACAGTAGAGTGATCTAAATGTAACCATTTTAATAATTGGATGACCCAAATGTAACCTTTAATAATTGAATGATCCAAACGTAACCTTAACTATAATTGAGTTACCTTCGTTGCACTTTATCCAATAAAATATTACTTATAAATAAATAAATTTTAAATATTTAAATATACTACATATTACATCTTTATAAATATAATGTCAGTTTTATGTTGATTAAATTGAATTTTAATATCCTACCGTTACGAATTTTAATATCCTTACGACGTATTTCTCGAACAGATTTAATATTTAAAATCTTGTGGACGAAAACAAAGATTTTGAACGCTAGATTAATGAAAGCTTAATAGATACATTTTCACTCAAATATATATTATGCAAATCATAAATATTTATATAAAAACAAGTTGAGATGAAGGAGTGATAATTCGGCATTACAATAATCGTCTAAACACATAATATTTATCATAACAATAATCATGATAATATCATGTAAGATGTGTGATTCAAGGTCACTTAACATCGTAATCCATACAACCGATGAAGAATATTCGATCATCAATAAGCCTCTGAACTTACTTCCAACCATACTTTGGGTGTAATTTTCGGTAATCAAATATCGAATCTCAAACCTCTCATTCATGTGGTCTACAGTCAAATATCATCGGATTGTACTTTAGGTATTTGAATTGCATAAAGATATTTTTTATCATAATAATATTTATAAATAACATTTAAAATATTCACACAAACTATAAGACTCATATTTCGAATTAACCCGATTTTCAAACTCTAAAATTTGAGTTATTATACAACCATCACAAATAACTTATCGATTCGAATAGACGCAATCACTTGTTCACATTTTATGATAAAAACATAAAATCAATAAATACATGATTTGAACTGTTTTGTTAGTCTAGTATAAATTCAAATAACACATTAAAACGAGTAGTTTGAATAAGTCATATTTTTATTAAAAATATTTTTTTAGTATTTAAAATTTTATTTTATACTTATATTAATATTTTGAGTAATTATATTTTAATTTAATTTTGGAATAATTATTTGTTCATTTTTAAATTCAAAAAATATATTAAAATTTATTTTTATTTCTAGAAATTATTTCTATCGGACGTGATTTTTTATTTTAGAAAATCAAAAAAATAAAATAGAAAATATTTTTTTGAAACCGAACTGACCTAATATTTGAGAGCGAGAGCAATCTTTCTTTGACCCTAATACTTTTTTAAATATATTAAGCGATGAATTCTAAAAAGAATGGGTCAGTAGTGTTATAAAAGAGTTTATTGATTTTTAAATTCGAGTCAAATCTCTTATATTTTATAATATGTATGTTAATATAAAAATATAAATAAATATATATCATGTGTAAAGAAAATGATAAAAAATATATATTTTATATGATTAAAAAAGTTTAAATTTAATGATAAATTATTATAGTTAAATTTATTTAAAAATTTTAAACTCAATTCAATTTAAACTCGATACAAATTTTATAAATTTTATTAAGTTAATTTTTTAATAAATTTAAGTAATTAAAATATGATAATTTAACTCGACTCGATGAAATATTCTGCTAAATGTATGCGGCAGCACAGTAGCGAAACTTTTCAATGTTCGAAAAGCTGTCAATGCGTTTAACAAATAACGGGCATTAACTGACCCCTGCCACCTGGGCTCCGTTGCTTCGTCTTTTAGGTCGTAATTTTAAAAACACCAAAAAATAATATACAAATTGATTTCCCATTTAGGATATTTTTAAAGGTTAATAAAATAGTCCCAATTTTTCCTTAAAGTAACAAGGACAGTATAACGACATTGAAAATAAATAACACAAAGTTCAGGAGTATAATTGCAAAATCCAATAATTAAAAGTCCCTACTTTGCAAATATCGCGAAATTTCCAAACCCCCCTCATCCTATAAATACATGGCTCGAGTAAAGCTAGGTTTGCCCAACTGAACAGCCAAACACGGCTTTTTAGAAAATAAGAGAAAAAACTCTCTTTTCTTCACTTTCACGCTTTCTCTCTTCTCTCTTCTCTGCAATATCAGAAAAAATGGCGGCATCTTCTAGACGAACCAGCGGTCCGGTTCTCAGATCCCTCTCCCCAGCCGGCCGATTGTGCCCTCACTACGCTTCACAGACTTCTTCTTCTTCAGATTCCTCAGCTTTTGCTTTCTCGTGTTCAAGCTTTTCTTCACGCTCCTCAGCTTTCTTCAATCAACACAGATCTATCTCTCCGCCACGTCTCAATCTCTACAACCACATCCAATCGGCGCCGTCCGTGCGATTCACGCTCGATAACCGTCCGATCTCGCCGAACCGTTCGATTACTACCGTTCGTAGAAATACGGAGGTCGTGAGGAAATTAGAGAAGCAACAGCCGAAGCGTACTTGTATGTGTTCCCCTACTTCGCATCCTGGTTCCTTCCGTTGTAGTCTTCATAAGAGTTTCAGCAATTCGCTATCTGTGTCGAGTTACGCGCCAAGTAATCGACTCAACGCGCGTAGATCTGCAATGACGAACTCGCTGGTGAGAATTGGAGGAGTAGAAGGAGATCTGGTTAAGAGAGCGCTGTCCGCTTTGATTAGACCTTCGTCTCACCAGCAACGTCGCCGAGCAGCGTTCCAGCCTAGGCCGAGCCGGCTCTCCGTGATGTCCAAAGCGGTGGATTTATAAAGATCACTTCTGCGGTATGTGTAATCTTCTAATGTTTTTTCGTTGAGCATCCGAGATTATCCGGTGATAGGAGATCGAGCTTCGGAGTAACGCCGGATGGCAGCGTTGAAGCCAGTTACCGGCGAAGAGATTGGAGATTTGGACGAAGGATTCGGGTAACCGAAGCCGTAGAATCCGATGAACAAATTATCATATAGTTTGTTGGTGTAAATACATATATTTGCAGGCAATGTCAAATTTGAGGAGCCTTAAAAAATCCTTCAAAAAACCTAATTCTAATCTAATCTGACTAACTCTAATCTATAATTCCCAAGTCAGATCTTAATTTTGACCGATTTCTTTCTTCTAATTGATTTGGCCATTAAACACCATTCCATTCCATTGCAGTTTTCTTTCCCGTGATCCGTTTGGTTTGAGGTTTTCCGTTCACCGTTTCCCATTTCCCGTTTCATCCGTTTGTTCCGTTTCTCCCCATGATTCGTTTTGTTCATCGTTTTCGTATGCCCTTTTTCTGTAATTTTGATTATTTTTTTATATTTTATTTAAGTCATTTTTATTTATTTTTTTAATTTTGATTGTTTTGCAGGTATCCGAATTGGAGAATTCGTCAACGTTGGTGGAATTTTTTGTAAATGGTGTTTTATTTGGACGCACGCGAGGGAGTCTTGGTACTGAATTTAATTTCTACCTTGATCTGGAAGATAAGGTTTCCCACTGCTGAATTTGATTGAAATCAAGGGAAAACATTAAAATAGAAAATAATTAAATATAATGAGATTAAAGAAGAAAATAAAAATAAAACACAAATATCTATATTTATAAATAGAAGATGGGATTAAAGAAAGAAATAAACAGAAATATCTATATTTATAAATTGAAGAAACTTTTGGTGTGGGTGTTGGACAAAACTAATTTCATACCGAACAATCGAGACATAAAGGAAACTTCAAAATTGTGAAGTGCCTCTTCAAGTTGTCAAGGGTTCATAAGAGAAATTATTAACCACTACAAGATAGGGTCAAAACTTATTATGGGAAAAGATAGGTATTAATCTTACATCCGTAAAAAGGGAGGTCTCACCGTTATATATCTTTTATGATATATTTGTTGGAAAAATAATAATTATTCTGTGAAAAGTAGTATTAAAGTGTCTTTTTTACGTAAAATGAATGTGATTAAGATTGATAGAATGAACAATCGTGACAAGTGATCTATTATAAGTGTGGTTGATTCGTGATAAAGGTGTCACGAGTTTGAGTGAAAAAGAATATCACGTATGAGAGATATTAATTTCACATTAAAAAAAAGAATTCTTGAAATATATAAACGACGACGTTGTATATTTTCTCTCAAACATAGTTTTATGAAAATAACAATAGTCTCCTGATATATTGCAAAATAACTACCTTTTTCAATCAAAATTATTTTTCAAAAACTAAATTTTTTACCTTTTTGGTTTTATAGAAACACTTTTAAACAAAATTATTTATTTAGCTCCATTTATATCATCAATCTTTTTATATTTATAAAATTAATATTTAAAATAAATATTTTATCTATTTAAAAATATTTTAACAATAATATTGAACACTTTCGTATCAAAAGTCTCTTATTTGATTGGTTAGTTTGATATTAAGGATGAATATGAATCCTATCTTTTTAAAATTCATTTTAATTGTATGCATTTTTCGGGAAACCTAAAATGAATGTACCTCTATATTTTAATCTTGAGTAGGGGCTTTCCCTTACTAGTACAAACAATCTTCGATCTTGCCATTTCTACATTTATTTTTTAAAGTTCACAAGGGACACGATTATTTAGTTTAATTAAAAAATAAAGTGACACCCAAAACTCATTGAATCCCAATTAAAAAATTATAGATTCATATCAACATTTCTGACTAACATAAAATAAATTGTTTTATGTCAACCTCTCAATACCTTAGTAGAATAAAAAAATTCTTTTATTTTGTAGTGTTTGTATCATCATTCAACATTAAAAATAATAAATCTTTAAATTTTAATTTTATTTTTTAAATTATAAATCTTAAAATTAAAAAAAATTATAAACCCTGTACTTTAATCATAAATCTTAAATTCCAAACTAATAAGATTTTGCTACATGACATCCCTATCCCAGTAAAAGTTATAGGAATAAAATTACTTATGTAGGGACTAGGGAAGGGCTGTACATGAGACGAGACAGATCGCGAGCTATTCGAGCTCGACTCGGTCAAAGCTCAGTCAAAACTCGATTTGATTGAACTCGACTCGAGCTCGAACTCGGCTCGAGTTCTTAACAAGCCGAGCCGAGCTACATGATACTCAACTCGAAAAGCTCACGAGCTACTCGAAAAACATAAATATACTATTTTTTAATTTTTATAATTTAAAATCTAAATTTCTAAACTTAAAACCATAAAATCTAAACCTTAAACATAAGTTTTAAACCCTAAATTAACATACTAAAACTAAAATTAACAAGTTTGAGTTTATACAACTTGTGTATCAAAGTTTTTCTCCATTAGGCTTTAAATTAGACATGAGAGATAAGAGTTACTTGAGTCTAACACGGTCAAAGATCGGTCAATACATGACTCGATTAGGCTCGATAAAAACTCGAACTCGACTCGAGTTCTTAACGAGCCGAGGTTAGATATTTTAGGCTCGTTTAAAATTACTCAAGCTCGAACTCGACTCGAAATCTTAACGAACCGAGCTTAGCACTACTCGAGCTCGACTCGGCTTGTTTACACCCCTAGATTAGGGGTAATAATGAGCCTGATCGACTCAAGAGCTACTCCAATTCGGCTCAAGTGAGTTCAGCTCAAGTGAGTTCGGCTCGGCTTCAGGTTCAACTCGAGATCTTAACGAGCCGAGTTTATCTAAGTTCGGCCCGAAAAGCTCTTGAACAAACTCGAAATAATTATACTATATATATGTTGTATATTCACTAAAAGTAATCGCTTTAGAAAAATAAAATAAAATAATATAGAAGAGATTCACTAAAAATAAACTGACTAAAATAAACTGAGAATTTTTTTCTTTTTCGATATTGAATTTCGTTTTAATGTTAGTTATGAAAAGGGTTTTTAACGATTACTTATTTTTTTATAAAAAATATTATAGCAAAATTATTTATTTTGAGTCGAACCTAACAGCCCGAATCTAAACAGAATTCAATAATATAGTTTTCAAACAAAACTTAAATCTAAAATTTTAAATTCTTTAAAGCTCGAACTCAAATTGAACCTGACTAAACTCAGATTTAACTCGACTTATTATCACCTCTGTTTGGACTTGAACTCGTAAACCCATGGTTCAATACTTTTAAATAAACCATCAAGCCAACCTAAGTATACTAATAAGGTTTAAGAAAATATTATTATTTATTAATTAAAAATAATCCAAAATATTAAGATTTATTTTTTAAAATTAATATTAATATTTAAAATATTATTGTATACAATTTAATCTTCTGTGTTAAGTGGCAACCCATGTGCTGCAAGCAAAGTAGATAAATTTGTTTACACAGCACCCAACAACATGGGACCATTCATAGGATAATATCCATATCTTTGAGCATGCAGTTGCAGCCAAGCAGGTCCACAGTAACTGTCAGATACTCCCCCAGAAACCAACAACAGAGAGATCAAAGCCACCTATATATCATCTGAATCAACAACTGAAGTGTTTCAGAGGAGAGCTGATGCATTCTCCCATGCAGGATCATGACACGTGGGGGTTTGTTTGATGATGATGATGATGGTGGATATGTCATATATTGGGGTTCTGACATTTCCCACCCTCTTGTTTTTACAAATTTCTCAAGGCCCCCAGGCCCCACCTCTTCTTGCTGCTAAGTTCTTACAGAACAATAATGTGTTCTGAGTTGGCAAGTGGAGTCAAGGCATTCAACACTGTTGTTTGTTTGTGGAGAAACTACTAGCCTACTAGGGTTCCTTTACTTTCTTGGCAAAATGGGATTTTTTTCACCAATACTTAGAAACGGAAAGTGCTGTGGTGCTGTGGCTTGGCATTATTGCAGATGGATAAAGTTTGCCTAATCTATGGAAAAAAACGAAGAGAATGATGTTGCTGTTACTTGCCATGTTGGGCCTATTTGTCTGAAATTTGTGAATTTCTATTTATTTAAGTGAATTTTGGTGGTGTTGTTAGCTTATCTGATGTATCTCAACTGCAGGGCGGCGGTAAAGTTGTTTGCGTGTGGAGATTGGTATAGGAAGAATTTCGACAGCAAATGATTTGTGTGAGCAAGAGTAATCGCATCTTTAGCTAGATATTTAATCGAGTCGAATAAAATTAAAAAAAGTATTAAACTAATTAAATTATTTTTTTATAATTTTAATTTTATTTGCAATTATTTTTCAATTGAGTAAGATTTATGATTGAGTCGGGTTAAATTAAGTTGTTCGATTTTCTTTATTTAAACTTAATTATAAATGTAATATTCTTGATCCGATATTACATTGGGCTACAAACCCAAATCATTTTCATGATAAGTTTTCATTTTTAAGCCCCCAAACATGAATTAAAAGCCTAAATCCATAATATTTTAGATAGATAAATTCAAAAATATTTAACATTAGATAGGAGATTCAAATAAACTAATAGTGAAATATTTGACTAATACATGTTTAATTCAAATAAAAGTTATAAATACGTAGAGTCTTACGAATAACAAGCACACTAGATCTAAGTATTTGTATTCATCCATTACAATCAATGTTAAAACTCTATTATCGATGATTCTTTCAGAACCCACGAATCAACTTACTTACATACGAACAAAAACAATAATCTGAATGTTAACAAAGCTCAGTGGATATACAATCTCTCAACTATATTTCATGTCAATCATAAATATAAGTAAACATAATAATATTGTATCATGGTAAGGTAAGAAATGACGCTACTATAACTGACTAAACACATATCAAGCATGAATATATCATCTTATAAAGCACATACGTATCGTACCACAAATCTGGAATAAGGTTCGATGTCACGCAATCCTAAGAACGTACACTTAAAACGAGGCCGAATATCATATAATCTCGAAAATATATACTTTAGGATGTTAATGCGACATATAAACGAAGCTTTGATATTAAATATTGAGCTCGTAATCGATCAACCAAGTAGTCAAGAGAGGTGAATTGATTTTTAAGTGATTGTGGTGGAAGCAATTAGAATATAAAAATTATAATGGTTCAACTTTTTAACCAAAGTCTACATTCATTATCATAACTTTTCACTAAAGATTTTCCCAAATTACAATTGAATTTTTTTTTTGAGTTCAAGGAGATAACCTTTACAACACGAGACTTATACCCCAAAGTCTTGTTAAATTCTTTCTAAAAAAAGGCAACAACAAAAAACACTTCATGTTCACAATTTAAGAACACACTCAAAACCTAACAAAGCGAACCTAATAATTAAATACACAAGTATATTTTACAAAGAAAATTAATAATTAAAATATAATTTTTTTTATACATGAATGTTGGCAATGATATTTTTTGTTGTTGCATGGCTGCTTTAAGAGGTCTTTTAAACCCTCTACGAAATTTGTGATCATTACTATCCGTTGAGATTGATTTGGAGTTATTGAGAACTTTATTTTTAGCATTTAATACAATTCTAATTTAGGATATATCGGTATGTGTGCAAGTATATCAATACATGTCTCAAAGAAGAGTGAATTGTTGGACAAAATTAATGTAACGACCCGAATTCGGATCCGAGTGTCGGTTTAACCCGTCGGGTTTGGGCTTTGGTTTTGGGTCCCGGGTTAGTGGGGTTTTGGGCCTTAGGCTTGTTGGGCTTGTTAGGATGTTGGGCTTCTGAGTGGTTAGTGAGGACATTTTGGTAAATGCCAAAATAAGTTGAATAGAGGGGTTTGGGGTGTTGTTTTCTGCAGGGCTGAGGTCATAGTGCAGGAAGCTTTTCTTTTCCTATCATCTTCTTGAATCAAAGTTTAAGGGGGAAGAAAAAGGTAAGATCTTGGTGAGTTGGTTTAAAAATCTCGTTTTTAGGTTGAAGAGAAAGTTGTAGAGCTGGAATGGATCTATAAAACAAGGTTTGGTTTGCCAAGTTTGGTGGAGGAAGAGGTTTTAGTGGGGGTTTAGGTTGAGTTAGGGAATAGGTTCTAGAGGGTGTAAACCTTAGTTTTTCTAGTGTTTTAGACTCTAAGAATCATCATCTTGGTGTCTAATTCACTTCTTATCTTCCCCTTTGTAGAGAGGCAAGTGGGAGAATCTTCCAAGAGCTTGAGTAAGGAGAAAGCTTGAAGAAGGGAAGGAAGGTCATTTTGCTGTTGTGTTGCTTAAGGTTGGTACTCCCAACTCGTTCTTTACATCATACATATCATAGTAGTTGCATACATATAGATGGTGATGTATGTGTGTGCTTGATTTGTGCTTGACATGCTTTAATGGTGGATTTCGGATTTGGGTGTTAAATGATTTGAAATTGATGTTAAAATGCCTTAATCATCTCTAGAAATGAATAAAAACACTTTGGGATTGATTGGATCGAATTTGGAAATGAATCATAGGAATTTTCTAAGTGCAGACCTGCATTTCGTGCAGGGGGTATCGATACACGGGCCACCGGTATCGATACCCATGAGTGGAATTAGACTCTGTGGATAGGGGTATCGAACCATGGTTCGATACCGAGACCTCCAGTGGCAAAATAGCATCGATACCGGTATCGATGCTGCTGGGTTCCCTTTTTGTTGACTTTGGAAATGGTCAAAGGGTATCGATACCTGTATCGATACCCATGGTTCGATGCCTTCTTTGGGTAGGTATCGAGGCAGGTGGTTCGATACCCCTGCGAAAACTTGACAAGATAGGCATTGTTTGAGGTTCGATAATGGGATTAAAGGTCACAATAAATCTTATAATTAATGAAATGATTGGTTAACACAAAATTGACGTATCTAAACCCTAAATGACTAAAGTATGTTAAGTCTTGATGTGTTTTGGTGTGAGGATCCTATGTGGATCATTTATGTGTTTCGAGTCCTTGTTTGATGGAAATCCGGGTATCCAAAAGTGTTGCAACACGTGGAAGGCCATCCGATGTAACATGCCGGATGATGTTTTGAAGACTTTTATTTCGAGTATTGGGCGGCCTCACTCGAAGATGTTCGATGTAACATTCCGAGCATGAGGTTGGTTGGGCGGCCTCCACCCCTTTCCGAACGTTGGGCGACCTCGTTCGAAGATGTCCGATGTAACATTCAGGGCATAGGATTTGAGGGCGACCTCAATCCTGAGTGTAGGATCCCGATGCTGTGTGGATGCGGGCCTCACTCTTGTGTGTTATTTTGTGATGTGACATGTATATGCTGTGTGCGATGTTATACATTGTTTATGCCATGTGGTAGGCAAGCATGCTAGATCATCATATCATGCACGATATTTTATATGTTATGCTTTACTGCTTATGATATGCATGATATTGGCCGAGTTCGGCGTATCCACTGAGCTTTCGTAGCTCAGCGTTCGAAATATGTTTTCGTGCATAGGTTAGGTGAAGCCGGTTCGTGGAGCACCATCAAGGTTCGGATTTCAGCATCAACCGTGTTGTCAGAGTACATGTATTAGATTTAGTGGGCTTGTACTATGTCGAACCCTATGTAATGTAACTCTGTTTATTTTAATTTGGGTCGAATGTTTTAATGGTTTGTAATATTTTGGAGCTCCGATTTCGTTATACTATTTTGTGCTTGCATTTTAAATTAAGTGGAATTTATGAATCGTAATTGGATTTGAATTTGATTTTATTTGATGGGCTTTGAAAAGAAATTTTGGAAAACAGGTTTTGGGCCGGAGGCCCAATGCGACATCCGGGTCGAGTGTTACATTTAGTGCTAATATCCGTACCTTATGTAAGTGTATCGGTATACCTTTTCGTGTGTCGATATAAGAGTTTTTTTAATTGAAAGAGATAAAATTAGAGTTCTACAACATAATTATCATATTTAGATCTAAAAAAGAAAATAATAGAACTGAAGGAACATCGGAAAAAATATATTGTAATCAAATAAATTATCAAGTTTCGTCAGCATGTCTGATCATTTCCTCCCGGGGAATCCAATTTAATTTCCCATCCCAACTTACTAAAGTGTGCAATAGCACATATGAACGCGTTTAAGTTAGAGCTTACATTCAAGTTATTTACTTTGATTATTTAAAAATATTTTAAACAAATTAAAAAATATTTGAAAATATATCAAACATATTTTAAAAATATTTTTACAAATTTTGAAACTCTAAAAATATTTTTCTTTTAAATCATATTAAGATCAAACATCTCAATACATGAGATATCATGTATTTATATTTTTTATATTGATATTAAATTATTTATTTCTCTCGTTTGTAGAAATAGAGAAAGCTAAATTATGTTAAATTTCGTCTTTCTTGCATAAATATTTTATGTTGTTTTGCTTTGATTATTTTTTCGACATACAAATTCCTAAAATGTGAAACTTCAAAGCTTGCAATGGTACACCTCTTTTCCCTCAAGGAAGCTTGCAATGGTACAAATTCCTAAAATGAATAATTTTAGCTTATCCCAATATTATAAATCTACTTTAGGCCCAAATTATGTTCTTACTCATATTTGTGTTGCTGGCTGCATCATTGTAATTAGATTAGATGAAATAGATTATGAGTTATTTGAGTTTGATTCGATAAAAATTTGATTAATATTCGATTTGATTGAATTTGATTCAAACTCAAATTCAATTTAAGTTTTTTAACGAACTGAACCAAGTTACTTGATATCTGACATAAAAACTCGCAAGATACTCAAAAAAATATAATATACTAATTTTAAATTTTTAAAATTAAAGTCAACTAAAATTTAGATCAAGTGTTTTTTTTTATTTAATGTTAATTTAATTTTGAGTTTAATTTTATGTATATTTTCATGGGTACTCTTTTCCTCTATTTAGGAGTAGTGGGTTTATGAAAAATATTTTTTTGTATAATCTTATCTATAATGAAACCATGCAATTTGATCAATAATAACGAGACATATTGCGAGCTACTTGAATCCGACTCAGTTAAGGCTTGATCAAGACTTAATTCAACTGGACTTGACTCAAGCTCGAACTCAGTTAGAGTTCTTAACAAGTCGAGTCAAATTCAACATACTCAAACTAGAGTAAAAATCAAACTTGACTCGAACTTAACGAACTGAGTCATACTCAACGGTACTTGGACTAGACTCATCTTGTTTACACGCCTAAATTGTAACTAAGAAGTTAGGTAAAGTTCACCTGACTGAGATTGTTAGAATTGAAGTGTGGAAGTTCAGTATCATTTCCAAAGCCTGTTTTGGATGCCTGTTCCCATAGCCAGGCTCTCGAATTTCACAACCCTTTATATAATCTATCTAGAATTACAATGATAATAGTAATCGACAACATCATATATCAGAACATATCAATGTTTTTTTTTTTATCAAAAGAACCTATCACTGTTAAGAATGATTTTTCAAGTGTCTCATATGTATGGTGATTATGGTGCTGTTACTATATAGAAGCTGGACTTAAATGCAGTCATCACATGCTGTCAACTGCAGTGCATATGCACATGCACCTATGCCTCTATCATTGATGATTGTTTGTGTACATTTAGCATATGCATTGAATGGTTAGGTCCAAAGGCAAAATTTCATGAAAATGTAGCAGACATATACATTCAGTGCCCATGCTGGTAGTCACTGCAATTTGCAACTAGCTGTTGAAAGAATTCAACTGAGCCATGTCCCCATCACATTGCTATGGAAGATGAAAATGGTTGTACTAATCAATGTTTCCAGCACCTACTTTTGAAGATCAAGCAGCAGAGGGTGTGAAAAAACTCACTAACACCAGAAATAAGACTTCAAACAAGGCTGAAAGTTGCCCATTTGGATGATTACATCTCAAGTAAACCATAAATCTTAAAGTATGTATAATTCTTGAAACTTTAGATTACATGATAAAACTGTAAAAGAACCTTCTGTATGACCATATCCCACATTTCCAGACAACAAAACTAGGGAAAGATACATGGTGTGCTGTCAAGTAGGTTTCATGTCCTGAAACAGTGCTTCCCAATATGTATGTTCAACGAAGTCCCCACCAGCTTTCTCCATGTTGTTCTCACCATGAACCTTTGGGCTCCTATTCGCTTGCGCCATTGCAACATCAATAGAACCTGAGATTATGGGGTTCTTATAACTGAACACCAACCTCTCCTGAAGTTTCCTATCTAGGGGACCTGATAATTTTAAGCTCCTAGGAGTCACCAACAGTTTCTCTTGTACTCTATAATCCAAGGGACCAGACTTCGCTATTGTCCTGGTTCTCTGCATTGGGTGTTCTATCTTCAGCTCCTTGTTGTTCTGATCATCACCCTTTCCCTTCTTTGACAATGCTTCTCTCCACTTATCTTTATACGAAATCGGCTCCGGCAGCGCCTTTGTTGCCGTGTTATTCTCATTGTGAACCATCTTGTTAACATACTTGTTGAAAAACTTCCTAGTTTTGTTGAATGCCAAAATAAGCTTGGACAAACCATTAGGGGCTTCTCTAACTTCCTTCCTAGCAAGCTTGAGAATCTCCAGCCTATGCTTGGCAACAGAAATGCCCATGCTCCGAAGGAACTCATGGTTGAAGTATGGTAAATCCTCCTTTTGGAGCTCATTCACAGAAAAGGCAAGGCCATACTTATAGACAAGGGAGGGCTGTAGGCCAGTTTTGGCTAACCAGGAGTACCAGTCCATGGCTCCGGTGGTTGGCTTATGCCACGGAATGAGATGTGTTATAAGATGGTTGCATGTGAGCGGTCCAATACAAGGTTCCAAGTAGGTTTAAAAGGATCAAGTAAATGTGGTGGGTGTGTAGGGATATCTTCTCTGTCATCTGTAATTGAGATTTGGATGGTAGTTGAAACTGAGAGGGATATGAGACACATGAAGGAAAATTATCATCCATTTCTAAGGCGTTTCCATTGGGGCATTATCATCAAGTTTTGTCCTTTCTTTGGGCTACGCCATGGGTGCATGTGCTAGGCCTAGCCATTTCTAGACAGTGACTCAGTGAGTGATATCTTCAAAAAGTAAAACGAGATGTGTCATTATCATTTTACATAAATTTCATTGGTACATGGCATGATGGCAACATAAAAATCTCGTGTAAAAGAATCGAAAAAATAGTAAAAAGAATTAAAAAAATAATAAGGGATCGTTACGTTCTTCCTAGAATATATGTGTTAATTAAATATATAGCGTTATTGTTTATATATTTTAAGATTTTTTTAATATGGGATTAATGTATTTGTCTTTTTTCAAGCGTGACATTCTTCCCATTTAACCTTATGATGTTCTCGTTACAAGTCAACCATACTTGTGATAGTCTCTCTTGATGTAAAATCGAATAATCAAATGATCTCTCTAATATCATTTGTCATAAAACCATTAACTTTTTCTTAAAAAACATGTTTAATATGATATATAATGTCACCGTTTATATCGTAAACGTAGAATGCTTTAACTAATATATTTGGGGCTGAACTTGTGGGATCGGCAAAAGGGTTTTACGTGGGCCGACTCTTTCATTTTGACATGAACATGGTAGGGCATGGCTTATTAAATGTGGCCCATCATAACTAGAAATTGATCTTTGCTGAGCATCTTCTTCAAACCTTTCAACTCTCTTTTCCCCATCTTCCCACATAGTAATGGCCTGAGGCTGAGACTATCCGTCCAAACCAGAAGTAACGAACCATCTAAAACCACAATCAATAATAAATTATTTTGAACTCATGTAATAATATAAAATTTTCTATTGTTAATACCTTTATAATCATATATATATATATAACATCGTAAAATTAAAGATCAATTATGGATTTGCAACTTAGAATAAAAATTTTCTGACTTTTTCGATGATCCTATTTTTACTCTCACACTAAAAATTTAGATTTAGTATTAAGGTTCAAGGTTAGATATTAGTATTGTTACTTATGGCTTGAAACCTCCAAAGCCATTAATATTGAATTAATGGAAAAGGTTTAAAGCCCGAGAAAACTTAAGTTCATTAAATATTTTCATGGGTTAATTACGGTTTAGTCCCTAAATTTTTAGGCTATTTACAAGAATAGTCCCTAGAGCTCAACTATAAATAGGCCTACCTTTTCCATTTGAAACCATCCCAAAATCCAAACCATCTTTCTCATTTGGTTCTTTCTTTTCCCATTTGTTGTATTCGGGAATTCTTAGGAATTCTATTTGTTTGTACCATTTTGGCAATAGTGAAGTTATCATCCGGTGGTGGTGCCCGAGGAGTATACATTTGTTGAACCTCGTAAATTTTGTGTGTTCTCTCCATTATTTATTTTGGTTGCTTATTGAGTTTTTACTTGGATTATAATATTCAATTGTTTGACGGGTTTGTCCGCTGTGCAAATTTTGGTGGTTTCAATCTTGACATTTCAACTCAGATTTGAAGCTACGTTCGTGTGAGAAATAATCTGGTTTCTCCAACAATTGGTATCAGAGCTTCGGTGAAGGTTATCTCGGTTGCTGCAAAGAAGTGTGATATTGTTACATTGTATGTCTAGGAAAGTTCTATCTAGGAAATACTTGGTATTTAAGTGATCCGTGTGATTCACCTCTCTTTCTTGAGAACTTACCTGGTGTAGTGTTCTCAATATCTAGTTCTTGTTATTGAATATTATTCGTTGTCATGGTAAAAGACGGGTCAGCTAGGGCATCAAGCTCTTTTACTGTACTAGTAAGGAGAATGATATCAAATGCAAGCTTTTCGGTGGAGCTGTTTGATGGATTCGATCATTTCGGCATGTGGCAAGGTGAGGTGCTAGATGCTTTATTCCAACTAGTTTTGGATGTTGCCATTGAAGAAGAAAAACCCGAAGATATGATGGAGAATGATTGAAAAACAATTAACTGTATGGCGTGCGGTACGATTTGATCTTTTCTTTCCAGGGAGTAGAAGTATGTCTATAAGAATGAGACTTCTGCATGTAAGCTGTGGATTGGAGGAAAAGTTCCTAAAGAAAAGCTCTTAGAATCGTTTCTACATGAAGAAAAGATTGTTTAGATTTAATTATCAACCAGACACCAGTATGAATGAACACATTGCTGCCTTTAATGAGTTAGTGTCAAACTCATTGGGTATGGATGAAACTTTCAAAGATGAAGATTTGACTTTAATATCGTTGTCATCACTTCCAGATGAATTTGAGCACCTTAAAACAACGTTACTTCATGAAAAAGAAGAGGTGTCCTTTAAAGATGTAATTGTTGCTTTGTATAGTTATAAGCTCAGAAAAAAATCAATATAGAGAACAAGAATAATATAGCGGAGGCCATGGTGGTAAGAGGTCGCTTGAAAAGCCAAAGATCAAAGTGGAGATCGAGATTAAAGTCAAAGTCCAGACTTAAGAAAGATGAATATGCCTTTTGTCATGAGAAAAACCATTAGAAGAAAGATTGTCCGAAGCTAAAGAGAAAATGAAAAGTTACTCTAGATGCATGTGTTGCAGAGCATGATATTAATGACTTTGAAATATCACTAGTTGCTTCACCATCAACTTTCCATTCATATGAATGGATATTGAATTCGGGTTGCACCTATCATATGTCTCCTAACCGGGAGTGATTCTCCGATTGAGCAGAATTAAATGGAGGAGTTGTTTAGATGGGCAATGACAACGCCTATAAAACTGTTGGGATAGGTTCAATTCAATTAAAGAATCAAGATGGATCAACTAGAGCTTTGACTGATGTTCGATATGTGCCCAGTTTTAAGAAGAATCGCATCTCGTTGGGAGCCTTGAAATCTAAAGGCTTAGTTGTTACTATGAGAGATGGAATTTTAAAAGTTACATCTAGTGTTGGTGATAATGAAGGGCATTAGGAAAAATAACTTGTATTATTATCAAGGTAGTACAATTATTGGAGTAGGAGTAGTAGCTTCCGAGGGAGACAAATTGGATTCAACCATGTTATGGCATATGCGGTTGGGACACGCTGGTGAGAAATCCTAGTAAATTCTGGCAAAAAAGGATTTTTGAAATGTGCAAAGGCTTGCAAGTTAAACTTTTATGAGCATTGTGTTCTGGGAAAGTAGAAGAGAGTGAAATTCGGTACCGTTATCCATAATAAGGAAGATATTTTGGATTATATTCACTCAGATGTGTGGGGTCCTTCCAAAACAACATCATTGGGAGGGAAACACTATTTTGTAACTTTTGTTGATGACTTTTCCAAAAGAGTTTATGTGTATACCATGAAGTCTAAAGATGAAGTGCTCAAAATTTTCCTAAAGTGGAAAAATATGATGGAGAACCAAACCGGCAAGAGGATTAAATGACTTAGGATGGATAATTGAGGGGAATATAAAAGTGATCCGCTCTTTGACGTTTTCCAAAAGTACGATATTGTTCGATAATTCACTGTTAGACATACACTACAACAAAATAGGGTGACAGAGTGTATGAATCGAACATTACTTGAGAGAGTTCCATGTATGTTCAATGCTGTGTTGGACAAATCATTTTGGCTTGAGGTTGTGACATGTGCTGGTCATCTCATAAATCGTCTACTGTCATCAGCGATTGAAGAAAAAACACCATTAGGGATATGGTTTGGAAAATCCGCTAAAGATTATAATTCTTTATATGTATTTGGATCCACTGCATACTATCATGTAAAGGACTCAAAGCTTGATCCTAGAGCAAAGAAGGCTCTCTTCATGGGAATCACTTATGGAGTGAAGAGATTTCGTCTTTGGTGCTTAGAGACAAAGAAGATAATTTGTAGCAGAGATGTTACCTTTGATAAATCTGTCATGTTGAAGAAGGTAACAAATGGATATTTTCAGATGAGTAGTACTCCACATCAGGTGGAGTGTACTCCAAAATAGGTGAAGCTTCAACAAACTGTGATTAGCCCAGTAATTAATGTTACTGATTCTCAAACTCCAATAGAAGAATCAGAAGATGAAGATGTTCAAACCCAAGAATCATTGGAGACAGTAGAACTACTTGCAGTTAGGAGGCCAAGAAGAGATTTGTAGACTTGCTCGATTTATAGATATGGTGGCCTATGCCCTTCCAGTTGTTGATGATATCTCTGTCACTTATAAAGAAGCAATGCAAAGTTTAAAAAGTGACAAGTGAAAAAGCTCTATGAATAAAGAAATGCAATCTCTCTAGAAGAACAACACCTGATATTTGACATATTTACCGAAAGGTAAAAGGGCAATTGGATGCAAGTGGGTATTTCAAAGAAAGATGGATCTCCCAGTAAGAAAGATGTTCGCTACAAGGCAAGATTGGTAGCTAAAGGTTACGTTCAGAAGGAAGGAATTGACTACAATGAAGTATTTTCCCCTGTTGTGAAGCATTCTTCCATTAGAATATTATTGGCTTTGGTAGCAAAATTGATATTGGAGCTAGCTCAACTCGATGTAAAGACGACTTTTATAATGAATTTTGGGGTTTATAAAAATTTTGGGGGCTCTTTTTTACGGAGTCATGTGCGGTTGTTTCTATTACGCCTGTCTAGAACCTCACTGTCTATTGATACCGGAAAATTTTGAAAAATATTGTTGTTTGAAATTAATTTTAGGGTTTTAGGGAGTTTGACAAATAATTGGGAAAATAGGCCAATTGCTACAGTAATAAAAGGACCTCGTCACCTTCTCTTGGCGAGGCCTTCTCTCTCTTTCTCCTTCAACCGAATAAATTAAATGGATCAACAGTACCTTGCCATTTCTTCTTGGCGTGGTTCAGGAAGAGAGAGAAGACCTCACCAAGAGAAGGTGGCGTGTTTATGATGTATAAATTAGGGCCATATTTTAGAATTTAATTTTTCAGTAATTTTTAGTGTGAGATATAAAAAAATGCATAATCAGAGACAAATGGTTTTTATTTATGAGATGAAAATTTCCATTAAAGGTTAGATTTTTTTAATAAATTTATTTTAATTTTTTTTATTATATTTGACTTTTTAGATTTAATGTACATAGATAAAGAAATTCACAAAAAAAATATTTTTATATCTTTTATGTCTTTGAAATAATAAGACTAAATACAACGATAAAGAATCTAGATTTATTTATTTAATTAATTTATTTAATCTCTTCAAAAATCAAGGTTTTTAAGTAATTTTCAACAATTGAATCAACTTTTATAATAATTTAATATGTTAAATGATTATTTTGTAACTTTGAAAGTTTAGGATTATTTTGTAATTTAAAATTTTATAAAAAGATCAATTATTTAAAAATATCAAATTGTCAAAAATTTTCTGTTCGATTATTTTTAAAAAAAATTAATTTAATTAACATTTATAAAAATAAAAAATTAATTAATAAATTTTAAATAATTTAATCGATTAACCGAATCGATCGAATATATAACCTTGCGTATTGTCCAGGCATTCTTTCTACTTCTGCTTTATATTATTGCGGCTTCTCTGTATTGGATAAATCATTTATGAACTCAGACTTATTTATTGTTTCTGATAAATAATAGTCAAATTGTAAATTATGGTATTTAATTAATATTTGTATATCTACTAAATTATATTCCTAGACTCTTTATATTATTATTTTTTCTAAAAAAATATTTGACAAATATAATTTTATTTAAAATAATTAAATTATATAATTTAAATTTAATTATACGTCTCATGAAAAATTCTTTTAAATTTATAAGAAAAATATACAACTTGCTATAGTAATCAAGTACAATACGTAAATTCAGCACACCACTCTAAATATGCTTCCATTAAATTATTCAAGATGAAAAAAATCGAATTCGACAGGTTTTGATCTAATTTAATTTGATACGATTAAATTTTTTTAATGCTCTTGAGTTTTGGATTGAAACGGATCGAACTGAAATAAAAAAAATAGAGGCAAAATCATATTTAGGGGGTGAAAATTCTTAACTCAACTTAACCCGATATATTTATATATATTGTATTTAATATTTTTATTAATTATTCTGGATTAAATCAAATTTAATCAAAATTTTTAATAAAATATCAAAATCGAATAAGATCAAATTATATATTTTATTATATTGTGAAATTAGATTAAAAAATATATATTAAAATCAAATCAAAGCTAAAAAAAATTTAAATTCCAAGTTAAGATCGAACAATCAAAAACCCACCATGTTATTGTCTCTACAAATTACACAGCTAATGAGTGTCCAAAAGTACTATTTTTATTAGTCTTTTTAGTCTTATTATTGTTAGAATTAAGCATAATATTAGTTGCATTATTAATCATACATACATATTTACATAATTTTCTTAGTTTGTGTATTTAATTTGTATTTTGGTTAATTTTGTGAAAAAAGATATTGTGGTTGTGTGTTTCCTTATTTGTAGGGATTTGATTCATTGGATACCAATTTAAAAGGAATCCTAAGGAGATAAAGTTGATTTCAAAAGACATGGAAAGATTCTAGGAGATTGGATTTGATATGGGAAATAAAGATTTGAATTAATTTGAAATCTCTAAAGAGATAATTATTTCTTTATCAAATTAATTCTCATCAAATAATTTGACCAAACAAGATCTTATAAAAAAGGAAGATGTCGTCCAAAGCAAGAGGAGCCGATCGTGAGAGAGATTGACACAAAGAGGTTGTCGATTTCCTTCTTGTTTTCTTGTTTATTTCGAGTGATGAGAGAATATTGGATGTTTTGCCCAGCCATAAACTAAATTAAAGTTGGCTTGGGTTATTTTGTTCTAAGGTTTGATTACAATTGAATTCTATCTATGCTTTTGAGTATTCTTAATTAAGATTTGTCTATTCTTGGTACTTATTTGGTTTACGAGAGAATTGGGAAAGGACCTCGATAAACAATTCATTTATCTAGATTCGGGAGAATTAGATTCACAAAACGAATAGGCATGGTTCGATCCAAGTGCGAGAGAACTAATCCGACTTAGGGATAAGTGTAGGATTTCAACGGTTAATAGAAGCACAAAAACGTTGTTGTACTCCATTGATTAACACAGGGATGTATCATCAAAGGTTGTGCAATTAACAGAGCCTCGGGTTAGGGATAACAGGGAGCACTGAAGAACGCTTTGTCGAACCTTGAGGATAGTCGCCCAAATTGCCCGAGCAATTGCCTCATCACAATTGCCCAAACATTCGTATGAATTGACTAGGCAATCCGACTGAACCCAATTGCCGAAACGAGTTGAGCGGTGCGAGCACCCACTTGCAAGGAAGAATTCATCCGTCCATCATTCCATAATTCAGAATAACACAACCTAATCTCTCTTATCGATTACTCCAATTTATTTTATTTGTTTGTTTTATTGTTTTAGAGTAGAAATCATTTGTTCTTAATCATACTTTTTTTATATGTACTTGCTAAAATAATTTAAAATTCTAAATTTTAAATCTTAACTTTAATTTTTTACATTTTAAACTCTAAATTTAACATCTTAAAACAATATATCATACCCTTAATTCACTAAACCTAACAACGATATCTAATTTTGAACCCTAAATATAAAACCCATTAATTTAAAATAAAGAGACCAATTAAAACATAATTAGGGGTAGTCTATTTGCAAGTAAAAATATTTTGGCTTTTTATCCGGCCTCCTTTTATGTTTTTTTTTTGAAACTTTCTAAAAATTAAATTTTAAACATTAATCCTTATTTTTTATATTTTAACCTTCAACCCTACACCCTAAAAAATACATCATATCCCTAATTTCTTAAATTCTATACCCTAAAAAATATATCTTACCCCTAATTCTATGAATCCTAATTATAATCTTTAACCTTAAATCTTAAATATTAAATTTTTTATTTAGAACGGAGACATAAAATAAGATATAAAAAAAAAAAGAGGTTTCGTAAAATCACTTTTGATTAAAAATAGTTTTCCGAATAAATTAAGCAAATGCCGTCCATCAAATAACAACTCAACTCGTGTTGGTGTATTTATTAGGCACCGATCTTTAAATTAATTTCGATGCAGGAAAGCCATCTTCAAAGCTATGAAATCAAACGCAGCAAAGCTGGGGAGCTCACTCTGGGTGCCTTGTGTACAAGAGCTAGCAAACAAACCATTGAAACAAGTTCCACCGAGATACGTGCGGACCGATGAAGAATCTCCCATTGTATCAGACACAAATCTGTCCCCACAAGTTCCTGTTTTAGATATGCGAAAGTTATCTTCCGAAGAGGAACTGCTGCAGCTGCATCATGCATGCAAAGAATGGGGTTTCTTCCAGGTACGTGTTTGCTCTTACCTGTATGAGATGTTGCCTGTTGGGGTTTTGAATTTAAAACATGGAATCAATCCTTGTTGCAGTTAGTCAATCATGGGGTGAGCACTTCCCTGTTGGAAAAAGTGAAGACGGAGGTCCAACAGCTTTTCAATCTTCCAATGGAAGAGAAGCAGAAGCTTTGGCAAAAACCAGATGAAGTAGAGGGATTCGGACAGGGATTTGTTGTGTCTGAAGAGCAGAAACTTAACTGGGGAGATTTGTTCTACATGATTACTCTTCCAACTGTTTTGAGAAATCCTCACTTGTTTCCTAATCTCCCACTCCCCTTCAGGTTCTTTTCATCTGCATCTGTCATGTAAAATTAATTCATATATCTTTTATATTAACGGGCTAAACTTGATTCCAGAGAAACCTTAGAAGCTTATTCTGTAGAGCTGAAACATCTTGCCATGAAACTTCTGTACTTGAAGGCAAAAGCTTTAGGTATGGACCCTAATGACATGAGAGTATTGTTTGAAGAAGGGCACCAATCGATGAGAATGAACTATTATCCACCATGTCCACAGCCAGAGCTTGCCATCGGTCTCAACTCTCATTCTGATGCCAGTGGCCTCACCATTCTGCTGCAGGTCAACGAGATGGAAGGTCTGCAGATAAGGAAAAATGGGGTTTGGGTTCCTATTAAACCACTTCCTAATGCTTTTGTGGTCAATCTTGGAGACGTTACTGAGGTAATTATGAACTTCTGTCCACCATTTTCTACTCGGTAGGTGCATGATATTTGGTGTTTCTGATTTGCAGATACTATCCAATGGGATATACCAAAGCGTTGAGCATCGTGCGACCGTAAACTCGGTTAAAGAACGAATTTCCATCGCTACATTTTACAACCCGAACTTGGATGTTGATTTGGGACCGGCACCAAGCCTGATTAATCCACAAACTCCGCCGCTGTTCAAGAGAGTAGGCGTTGATGACTTCTATAAAGGGTTTCTATCACGCGAGCTCCGTGGAAAATCCTATGTGGACACACTAAGATTGAGTTTGGACAAGTAATTTGTCAAGACATGGAGGATGTATTTATCTATAAATAAAATAATAGAAATATGTAAAAAAATGCATGGATAATAATATTCTAGCATGTTTATGAAAATTTGATGGTCCCAAATTTAAATATTAGAACCCAAATAATCGAGAAAAATGAATTTTAATAATAGATAAAAAAATATCAATATTTTTTGTTAAATAGATAATTGATAGTGTTTATATTAATATAGTCTAGTATATTCTTTTTCAATATATAAAATAACTAAATTATTCGAATTGACGATTTTAAATATATTTTTTTGGATAAATTAAAGTTATTCTATTCATCCAAAAGAACTATCTATATACACTCTCAAAGTATAAGTCAAGTTAAACAAAAACATAAAAAAATTAAAGCAAACCCCATTCCACAACAAAAGTAGGGGAAGAAAGAGCTAATTTCGTGTTCCGTAAAAGCTTTCAACATACTATCTTTCGAATCTGCAATCCCAGAACTACTGTCGGTTGAAGCGAATAGCCATGCAATCTATAATTCTTTTCATGCCAAATATGATATAAAAACTACACTAGGCCAAACGAATAATGGTCGCCTTCAACAACCTCCCTCTACCATGCTCTAGGATCCACTATAGCATGTCATGCCAGGTAACAAAATGATGCAATTGCAAGACAACTTCCCAAATTAGCCTTGAATAATCATAGTCAGAAAAAAGATGTTCCCTAAATTCAAACTTATAATCACACAAAAAATATTCTGAGTTAATTATGCATCTCCAACGCAACATCTTAGCTTTTTTTGACAACCTATCATGCAACACAAATAATATAATTATTTAATTATTTAATAAGATTTTAAATAAATTTTTAATTACTTTAACTTTAACTTTTTTTAAGCAGATACAACTGTCATTGACATAATTAAAATATTCGATAAACAATGAGATATTTGGATAACAATCCACACCTTTCCTTCTAATAGAATCAATCATTTTAAAAAAAAAAATATTTAGGACATCAGGGTATTTAAGAAATTCGGTACTTCAGAGGGCATTTTCATAATTTTATGTGGGTATTTCAAATATTTAAGTATAAAGGGTAATTTAGTCATTTAACTTTTAAGATATTTTAATAAATTGGTCTTAAAAGGCTTTAAGGTCTTCCAAATAGGGTAGAGATAATCGGGTTGGTTTAAATGGTTTATTGGGTCAAAAGGCCCCAAAGTAACTCTAATTTAGGGATGATCATTTAACTCAGATCTGAGAGATTTTGATCTTAACCGATTTTATAGGGTTAGGTTTTTTAAGAAAATTTTAGGTTTGATAGTTCGGATTGTTAGTTCGGATTGTTACCGCAAAACAAAGCAAGTTATTAATATGTTAAACACAATTCTGTAAACGAAATTGAAATAAAACATATAAATTAGAAACGCAAAGATCAAAGAAAAAAAAATCTAAAACTTTAACCGAGGCCTGTGCTATCACAGTGTCCTTAAAACAGATTCGTCCCCTCCCGGTGCTGGAGTTACTATGGAACGTTTGTCTCCCAGGATACAACAGTAACAACGAACTTTACAGAAGCAGAACACTATCTGGCTACAGGATATTTGTGGTTTTTTAAGTGTGTTAAAATATGAACAAAGGGTTTCCTTTTATAGTGTTCATGCAGGGGACATGTTTAATTACAGAATTAATCTGTAATTAACAATTCTTGAAGAGTTACAACTCCCAGAAATTAAAATGATATTTATCAAAGAATTAATCCAAATAAATTGAAGGTTACAACCAACTAAAGGGTCTACAACTCCAGGGTGTCTAGTTCAAGCCTTTGACTTATTTCCAATAATAACATGAAGAGCTTTTATATATAAAGCTTTCCAAATCTATATTCCCAACAAGTGTGGGATATTTTACTTTTCATCTTATTTTTCCAACATCATGGGTGTTACATTGAGCAACAATTTCTCATTCACCCATTGAACATTTTGAGCTTGTAAATATATAATTTCATCTACTCTTATAGTAGATTAATCATCCACTTAGTCCCAATTAATTTGACTAATGGAACCCACATAAATTTAATCTCCAAAATGTTCATTACCATACCATTTTTCCAACACGGATCAAATTTGATTTTAGGTGAAAAAAATATTTTACTTGACCTGGTCCGAAATATTTTAGTATATTTACTATAACATGTCTCTCTCTTTATATATATTTTTAATTATCTCTCTATTTTATTTAATAAAAATAAAATAATTATTATAATACTTTCTCTCTTACATAATTATTGCACGACATTTTCTTGGCTGAATAAAGCATAATTTATCTAAAAATAAATAAATTTTCATAATTATCACGATATTTATTAACAATAACTAACGAATCAGTGACCATATTATAACAAAAAATATTTTTTTTATCTTTTATTATATAAATTTTAAAAATTTAATAATTATTTTATATTTTTAAGTTAATTTAGTGATCATTTATGTACTGACCCTTTATTTTAACTCGTTTATAGGGCTCAATAAATAAACTCAATACATAGTAAAAAGGTAGATATTTCAATGTCCGTATTGAACCAAACTTAATAAGGTTTTTTAGGTTTAATTTAATTATTCATTAAACTTAATATGGTTTGATTAGGGCTGGACATGTTTAATCGTAAAACCAAAAACCGAATCGATGTATTGTGGTTTATAAATTTACGAACCGTGGTTAACCGTGACTAACCGAATCAAACCGAATTTGATTTTTAATTAATTTCAATTATTTTTATAAGGTAAAAATATATATTTTATACTTAAAATACTATAAATGTATTTTTATTTTTTATTTAAAAAATATGCTTAAATAAATATTTATAAAAAATATCTTAAAATATTTATCATTTAATGTTTAAAAGTCATAAAATAAAGTTATTTTGTCAAGATAAAATATAATTTTTATAAATTAACGTTAATATGGAAAACCCAAAAATCGCGTTTAACCGAACCGAAAACCGGTGGTTACTAAAATAGCTTACCAAATTAAACCGAACCCGAACCGAATGCACCCTTAGTTTTGATCATTATTTTAATCCTTATATATATATATATACATATTTATAAATTTTCATTTTTTTGTATGAAATGATAAAAAATAACATAAAAAATTAACAAAAGACTAAAGTAATTTACGTCGATATAACGAATCGATTATTTTTCGTCAAAGTAATAAAAAAATTAAAAATTTAAATATCGAAAAAGACAAAATAGATTCTAAGACTGGTAATTTTTAAAAAAAAAATTAAGGTCAAAAAATAAGTATATATTTGTATATATGACTTGTAGGCAAATAGGTTAATAAAGACTAATTAAACATTTCAGCAATTAAGTGATCCGCACTCACATTTGTTTGGGATTTTAACTTTATCTCAAATTCTATTTTAAAATTATTATTTTTTATTAACTATTGCAAAATTATTTATTATAAGACTAACATAATTATTTTGGGATGAATCCATATTTTATGAAACAGAGAATGCAGGAG
The DNA here is from genome assembly GCA_035048815.1 of Abelmoschus esculentus. NCBI lineage: Eukaryota > Viridiplantae > Streptophyta > Magnoliopsida > Malvales > Malvaceae > Abelmoschus > Abelmoschus esculentus. Next base: position 4,469,193 of record JAUCBN010000064.1, on the reverse strand, counting down.
AAATTATATTGGGTTATTTTAGTATTTATAAAATCAATCAATCAAATATATTTATTTTATTAATTTTTTATTTTATTTTGTTTATTAAGTGAACTTTGAATCTTCGTTAATATTTACCGTAAATTAAATTCAAAAATAGTTTTTAATAGTTTTTATCAAGTGAAGATTTACATAATAAAAAATAAGATAAAAAATTAATAAAATAAATATATTTAATTAATTGATACTATAAATAACACGAAAAAATAACACCTAATATAATTTCTCGAAAAAATAAATATCATTTATTTCTTTTATAAGTCTCTAGAACCCTATGCATTGTAGGAGTTCTTGCGATGTCTATCTCAAACTTTTATTTCAGTTTCTTCCCAATTGTATTTCATATTAAGTATAGCTTTGAACGTTGAGCGAACTTGACGATAAATTTATTTATATTCGTTTATCTATTAAATGAACGAATATAAATAAGATTTTTCGTTTATTTAATTAAACAAACACGAACAAAGGACACGTTCGTTCATTTATGTTCGTTTATGTTCATTTAAATTTATTCACATATGTTCAGGGGTAAACATTAGATCACGTCAAGTTGAGTCAAAAATTTTGAGTTACTCAAGTTGAGAAATCTTATTTTATAAATCGCTAAACACTTTCTTCTTATAGGCTAAGGGTGTTCATTGTTATGTTAAACCGAAGTAACCGATTGAACCAAAACAAAATTGGTTAATCAATTAAAATTTAGGTTTCCTCTAATGATTAAGATTTTTTTTTTAAATTTTAATCATCGATTAATTCAATTTAAAAGCAAATAATTAGTTGAATTAATCAAATTAATCTAAAATATTAAATATTTAACATATTATATATGTTATTTATGTTCGTTCGTATATTATTTAAACGAACAAACATAAACGAACATGAACAAGCTACAATCCTTAATGAACGAACACGAACAAGAAATTTTGTGTTCGTTTATGTTCGTGTTTGTTTATTTTTTCGGTTAACTTTAAACTAATAACCATAAACACACCCTCGTTCGTATTCGTTCGATTCGTTTAATGTTAGTATCAATTAGTGATTGGATTTTCTTTTAGGGAGCACTACATATTTAATGCTTTAATTATATCCGTGTTATTGTTTTAATACTCTGATTAATATATTTTTAAAATGGTATACGTTTTTATTATGTTTTGATATCGTTATCGTTTAGAATTAATATAAATAGTGACACGGTTTGTGTTAATAAAAGTTTTACTCCAAAAACTTATACAATCTATCAATTTAGTCTAAAATTTTATCAATTTATATATTATTTTAATTTTTGAATTAAAATTATAAATTTCTCATTTTCTTCTTCTTCTAGTCAAATATTTTTTTGAGTCTAAAAAACATAATAGGGACAATTAAAACTTTAGAATTTATTAATGAATGGGGATAATGTGGGGTTTGTTAAAGGATTCAAATTTTACGACTTGGATGTCGATTTCAATCAAAATCAAGATGATTTATCCAAAAGTTAAGATATTTTAAATTGATAGATTTTAGAATAAATTGATAATATATAAACGTTTTAGACTATTACGATTATATAAAATAATGTCATCATCTCTGTTAGTTTTTAAGGGTCAAATATTAAAATAGAACAAAAATATTACGTTAAAATTGTTTTATCAAAAATAATAATCGAAGATACCAACACAATAATGTAGTATAAATAGGATATTAAATATGTAATTTCCCTTTCTTTCATTAGCTTGATCAAATCAATTTAAATCTAACGGTTCATGAAAGTATACAAAAACAAGGGTGGGCATAAGCTAGTATCCTATAGTTACAAACTTTAATTAGACAACTAAAACGGGATTACATGAAATTATGGTCGTGAACAAACTGAACGTTCGATGAACCGTTCGTGAACCGTTCGATGAAAAATTCGTTTATGTTCGTTTATTTATTAAACGAATAAAGGGCTCATTCGTTCATCTATTTTCGTGAAAGTTCGGTAATCTGTTCGTTTATGTTCGTTCATTTATGTTCATTCGTTTATGCTCGTTTAAATTTATTCACATATCTAAGGGTGAACATTAGATCAAATAAGTCGAGTCAAAAAGTTTTGAGTTACTCGAGTTGATAAGTCTTATTTTATGACTCATTAAAAACTTCCTTGTTATAGGCTAAGGGTGTTTATTGTTCTGTTAAACCAAGTTAATGGATCGAACCAAAACAAAACTAGTTAATCAGTTAAATTTTAGGTTTCAACTAATAATTAAGAGTTTTTTAATTTTAATTATCGACTAATTCGGTTTAAAATTAGTTAATTAGCTGAATTAATCGAATTGATCCAAAATATTAAATATTTAGCACATTATATATGTTATTTATGTTCGTTCGTTTATTTATGTTCGTTTGTTTCCGTTCATTTATGTTCGTTCGTTTCCGTTCGTTTATGTTCGTTCGTTTACGTTCGTTTATCATTTAAACGAACGAACATAAATGAACATGAACAAGCTACAATCCTTAACGAACGGACATGAATAAGAAAATTTGTATTCGTTTATGTTCGTGTTCGTTCATTTGTTCAATTAAAGTTAAACGAACGAACATGAACACACACCCGTTCGTGTTCGTTTACAGCCCTACCTGAAACCAACAAATGATTCAAGTAAAATAGATATTTATCTTAAAAATATAAATTTAAACTTTATTCGTAGGGTGTGTATACTTTATATAGGATTAAGAAAAATATAAAAATATATTATATTATAATTATATTAAAATTATTTAAATTTGGTTAACTGATAAAACTGTTCATCTTTATTCTTTATTTTTTTAAGTTAAGAATTTTATACTCACTAAAACAATATTAAAATTATTCAAATTATAGAGTTTTGTTAGGCATAACTAATTTACCAATCCTACTTGCAAGGCTCAAATGCATCACCATATTCACAATTAATCATTAAGGGAAATTGAATGGTTTAGAGATTGAGTTATTGTAACTTTTATTTGAAAATTATAGTTATTTTATTATTTTCTATTTAATTTTATAATTTAATTGTTGATTTAACGATTATAAAATAAATGATCACTAATGAAGATTGTGTAAATTTATATTTTTTTACAATTTAAGTTTGAAAAGTTATGTTTTAGTCACTAATGATTTCGTTGCGTAACATAACGAATACATAATAAATAGGTGTCGATGGATATTAAGTTAGATCGGATAATTGGATTCTTTGACCAAGTTTAGGCCTTATATCGGATGAGATTTGGACTATATGAAATTAAAAGTAACTATTTTGGGACAATGGTAAAAGTATTGACCACCTTTTAACACCGTATCGTTTTAGAGTATAATACTTATTGTTTAGTCTTATTCAGAGGACCTTAAAATGTTAAATATGTACCTCTATTTTCTTATACTATTTGATATATGGTGCATAAACTATTTTTCATCGGTAAAGTATTATAATTTTATTGATAAAACATCATATATATGGTAATTAGATTAAGTGTCTTATTAAAAAATCTTTATAATCCTAGATAAAGGAAAATAGTACAATATAACCATGTAATAAAAAATAATGCTTAAAATCAAAATAAAAACCCACAAAATAACTTAAAACAGAGCATCCGACAACATCGTCCACAAACGAGTGAATAAATAGGGTGAAAATCATCTACTTTTTTCTCATGTCTCCTTCCATGCCTTCGTTTTAAATTAGAGGGTTTAGGGTTCAAGGTTAGGGATTGTGGTTAGAGTTTAGAGAATTAAGGGTAGGATAGGGTTTAAATATATAAAATAAAGGTTAAACTAAAAAATTTAATTTTTTAATTTTTTTTAAAGGAGACATAAAAAAATATACTATAAAAAGACAGATGATTTTTACCTTTGAAAGCGAATCTATCCCGGTATGGAAGGCACAACCTTCCAAAAGATGTAGGAGACAGAAGGGGTAACCGATCTCTTTCAAGTCGGACAAATTATTTCATTACATTAAAAGATAACCATTGTTTCCTATAAACAATATTAAACAAATCGTGGATTTTATTTTTTGATTTTGGTTTGAATACAATACACTAATTCATGTAAGAAAATAAAATAAATCAATGCAGATTAATGTTTATATAATATCAAATATCTAATTATTATCGTGTTTTAAATTATATTTATAGAAAAATTATATCATGAGTCTAGCTTATCACGTCAATCATAGTCCATTCAATCATAATCACACAAATAAATTTCTTATATTCTATTTTTCTAAAGTTATAGCGTTGCATTAGCACCGCTTACTCTTCTATAAATTTAGATGCTTTGAAGAGAGGTAGCAAAGCCATCTTGAAAGCTATGGAATCAGCAGTACCAAAACTAGGGAGTTCACTCTTGGTGCCTTGTGTCCAAGAGTTAGCCAAGAAGCCATTGAAACATGTTCCACCTCGTTACGTACGAACCGACGAAGACTCCCCCATCGTGTCTCACACAAATTTGTCGCCACAAGTTCCTGTAATTGATATGCAGAAATTATCTTCTGAAGAGGAACTGGAGCAATTGCATCATGCATGCAAGGAATGGGGTTTCTTCCAGGTTCGTCTTTTCTCCTAGCTAGCAGGAAAAAAAAATGTAGATTGAGATTTTAAAGATGGAACCGTATTGCAGGTAATCAACCATGGGGTGAGTTCTTCCCTGGTGGAAAAAATGAAGACGGAGATCCAACAGTTCTTCAATCTTCCAATGGAAGAGAAGAAGAAGCTTTGGCAAAAACCAGATGAAGTAGAGGGATTCGGACAGGGATTTGTTGTGTCAGAAGAGCAGAAGCTTAACTGGGGAGATATGTTCTACATGATCACCCTTCCAACTTATTTGAGAAAACCTCACTTATTCCCTAATATCCCACTCCCCTTCAGGTTCTTTTCATCTGCATCTGTCTTAAGTACAATTAATCTATAGTATTTTTTATATTTCTGGGCTGACCTTTTGCTCCTCTTTCCCTAAATACTTGATTGCAGAGAAACCTTTGAAGCTTATTCTGTAGAGCTGAAACAACTTGCCATAAAACTTCTGGACTTGATGGCAAAGGCTTTAGGTATGGACCCTAATGACATGAGAGTATTATTTGAAGAAGGACACCAAGGGATGAGAATGAACTATTATCCACCATGTCCACAGCCAGAGCTTGCCATCGGTCTCAACTCTCATTCGGATCCCGTTGGCCTCACCATTCTACTTCAGATCAACGAGATGGATGGTCTGCAGATAAGGAAAAATGGGGTTTGGGTTCCTATCAAACCACTTCCTAATGCTTTTGTGATCAACATCGGAGACATTATGGAGGTAAATATTAATTTATCTTCTACTCCTGTTTGGTCGGCATATGAATGGTATTTGCTTTTTTCTGAGTTTGCAGATAGTATCCAATGGGATTTACAAAAGCATAGAACATCGTGCGACTGTGAACTCGGTTAAAGAAAGGGCTTCGGTTGCCATGTTTTACAGCCCGAAATTAGATGGCGACATGGGTCCGGCACCAAGCTTGATTACTCCACAAACACCGCCGCTGTTCAGGAGAATAGGCGTTGCCGATTACTTCAAAGGCATATTCTCCCGCGAGCTTCTTGGAAAGTCCTATTTGGATGTCTTGAGAGTTCAAAATGAGGAAATCAAACGTTAGACAACAATAAAGATAGTTCGAAAATATTCTATAATAGTTCTCCATATTATCACCCAAATTTCTGATGCAATATTATCGTGCCTAAAATTTGAACTCTTAATATTTTTAGTTAGCGATAAAAAAAATTATGTTTATGTATTTCGTAAATAAATAATTTTAATTGAGCTTTAATTTTCAGTCTTTACGACACATTTATGTATGTGTCACAATTACTGTATTGTTGGATCTTGCGGTAATAATAAATTTGATTGTTTCACGAGTTGCGTAGATTTAATTCGATCAAAATTTAATTCGAGTTTAAATTTGATTCGAGAATTTAACAATACAAGTCGAACCAACTTAAACTCGACTTAAAAAGTTTATGAATAATATTAGAATATGTCTATATGTTTGTATGATAAGAATATATTTTGTATCGCTAAGTAAGAGTGGGATTAGAATTAAGATCCGTAAATATATATGGATCATCCAACTTTGCTTAACATGATATTTGACTAGTGCGATACATGTTCTTAAATTAATCAATATAAGAACTTTTGTTTACCCTATGTGTAAGGGGCATAAATCTTTTTTTTTCATACCTCCATTCATATTTTCGTTTTAAATTATAAGTTCATGGTGTAGGGTTTAAGGTTTTAGGTTAGGGTTGTGGTTAGGGTTTAGAGAATTAAGAGTAAGGTATATTTTTAGGGTATAAGGTTTAGGATATAGAAAATAAGAATTATGGTTTAAAATTCATTTTTTAAATTTTTAATAGGATGCATGGATGGAGGCATGATAAAGAGGTAAAGAGGTACATGAGTTCTACTCATGTGTAAGGCAGTATTCGTAGGGTGCAAATCGTCTACCTCTTCCCTAAGCCTCCATTTATGCCTCCACTTCAAATTAAAAGGTTTAGGGTTTAGAGTTTAGGATTTTAGGTTAGGGATTTTAGTTTAGGGTTTAAAGAATTAGGGATAGGGTGTATTTTTTAGGGCGTAGGGTTTAGGATATAAAAATAAGAGTTAGGGTTTAAAATTCAATTTTTTAAAAAAATATCAAAAGAGGTATAAGAAGAGACATGAAAAAGACGTAAAAGATTTTTACTTGTATTAGTACAGTAGACGTAAGTATAAGATGGAAGTTATCCGAAGATCAAATCTTTAGAGACAGATGTTGAATGCTTAGTGCGAAAATTAATTATATATAGAGTTTTGTTAGGCATAACTAATTTACTAATACTATCAACAAATAGGATAACATTTAATTGAGTCAAATCGAATTAAATTTTTTTGAATTATTCGAGTTGTCGAGTCATATTTTATAATTTAAACTTTACTTAAAATCTTTTCAATTCGAGAGTTTTCAAATTTAATTGCAATTATTTATTATATTATAATATGATTTATTTCAATTTAAACAATTTTCTCTAATCATATAATATATGTATACATCTTTATATTTTTTTCATATGTGACAATATTTCTTTATATTTTTATATATCAGTACATATATTATAAAAAATGAAGAATTTGTCTTAAACTTAAAAACAAATCCTCTAATTATTAAAGTTTGAAAAGTTATTTTTTGGTCACTAATATTTTTGTTTTCTAACATAATGGATAGGTGTTAACACATGTTATGGACCTTGAGTTAGATTGGGTAATTGGATCATTTGTCCAAGTTTGGGCCTTAAATCTTTTAATAACTTATGCATTTATTAATTTCAACATATTATGTGATTTCGAGTAAAATTGAAGTATCGTGGTACATATAAGACTTATCGTAGATTTAAGAATTTTTTGTGTCACGCCTGAAAAGAGACAAAAACATTAATCTCACATCGGAAAGAAAAAAGGGAGATCTTGGGATATATAATGGTGGTATTGTATATCCTACCACACATATCTTTTAGATATAGAGTAATTGCCCCTTGACAAGTGGTATCGAAACAACCATGACAAGAGACCATCACGAGCGTGATTGACTCGTGACGAGGGCACCACAAGGTTGAGTGGGGGACAATATCACGCCTGAGAAGAGGCAAGAGCATTAATCCCATATCGGAAAAGAAAAAAGAGATCTTGGGATATATAAATGGTGACACTGCAAATCCTATTAGATATGTCTTTTAGGAAAAGGGTAATGATCCCGTGACACTTAGGATAAGTCATTTTGAACTCTAATATGGGTAGGCTAGATGACGACTCACAGATAATGAAATCATATATATGCTCTCGAAATTATAATTATCTTGCATACTTACTTTATAATAATCACAAATAATGGTAGAGTATAAATGTATCATTGAGCTTTGTAAGCTTAACATTCAAAATCATTGTTTTCATTCAAAGGTTAGTAGGTGGTTCATGATCAAGGAGCACATCATCGAAGGATTTTACAATACCATATTGTTTCGAAGTATAATACATATTGTTTAGTGTTGTTCTTATGTATTTATAGGATCTTACGATTGTTAAGTGTGTAACTCTATTTTGATATACTATTTTAATATATGGTGCATAACTTTTTTTGGATCGGTAAAGTAGTATAATTTTATTGATAAGACATCATACATATTATAAGAAGATGAAATACCTTAAAAATCTTTGTAATCCTAAATGAAAGAAAATAGTGTAACATAACAATATAATGAAAGAAAATAATGCTTAAAATCGAAATAAGACACCACAAAATGACTTAAAACAAAACCTCCGAAATATCTCCACAAATGGGTGAATAAAGAGATCTTAATTAGGCCAAGCATCACATAAACAACAAAAACTCGTATTAACACAACATCCTCCGACATGCACAAACATTACTTTCACGCTTGTGAACTGATTTATACTACTTATTTAATTATATAAAATTATATATGGTTTAATGATTTAAATGATGGATACATATATGATTTTTAAATAAAATTTTTGGTTTGATTATCGGGTGACTTGAATATGATACTTCGGATTCTATTCAGTATTAGAATATTATATTTAGTTGTATAAAATCATAAATTTAATCGATTCTAAATATCCTGAGGTAGAATAAATGTTATAGTAAGAGTTTTAATGAATACTAATACCTAAATTTAAGTTGTGTCACACTTGAAAAGAAATAATAACATTAATCACACATCAAAAAAGGAAGATCTTGAGATATATAAACGATGACGTTGTGTATCGTATCAAACATGTATTTTAAGAATATGATAATTCTTCTTGATAAGTAGTATCAGAACAAGCCTTTGACTGTAAATATATCATTGAGCTTTGTAAGTTTAGCATTCAAAATCATTGTTTTCATTCGCAGGTTAGTGTGTGGTTCATGCTCCTTGTTCTTATGTAATCATAGGATCTTACAATTGTTGAGTGTATAACTCTATTTGATATATTATTTTACTGTATGGTGTATAAACTTTTTTGATCGGTAAAGTAGTATAATTTTATTGATAATACATCATACATATTGTAATAAGATTAAGCGCCTCATTAAAACACTTTTATAATCCTAAATAAAGGAAAATAGTATAACATAGCCATGTAATAGAGGAAAATAAAGCTTAAAAATCAAAATAAGACACCACAATGACTTAAAACAAAACCTTTGAAACAACATCCACAAACGGGTGAATAAACAAATCTTAATTAAGTCAAGCATTGTATAAACAACATCAACTAATATCAACACAACATCCTATGACATGAACAAACATTACATATATGCTTGTAAACTGATTTATACTACTTATTTAATTATATGAAATTATATATGGCTTAATGTTTTAAATAATGGATAAATTTTTTTTGGCTTAGTTATTGGGTGACTTAACGTAGTATTTTAGATTTTGTTCAAGATTAGAATATTTCATTTAGTTATATCAAATCATAAATTTAGTCAATTTTAGATAACTTCAGGTAGAAGATATGTTGTGGTAAGGTGTATAATGAATAAACCTCTAAATTTAAGTTGCATTCTTTCAATATTAAGAATCCTGATGACACTATCTTTATAATTTCATATTCGTGTCACGGATCGAGGAGGAAAACAAGGGAAATTAGTAGAGTCAAGTGGCGTGGAGTCGAAGGCTGAAATTAGGGATTTGAAGTTAGGGTTGAAAATTTGGAAATTAAATCAGAAAGAAGCTAAAAAGAGGGATATGACCAACGATGTCGTTTTGAATGAGACTTCCCCGAGTTAAAATGTTCTAGATCCGGGTCGACCGGCAGCCCAGACGTTCATGTCCTTATTATTACCTATTTTAGTCATGTCTAAGGAATGTTTTCTGTTTGTTATGATTCAAGACAAAACATACACCCGTCCCTAAATAATTTGTTGGTGTATTGCAACATATTAGGGTATCCTGTAGCCGTTTCTCATATGAGAATTATCAATGAAAAATTATGTTTGTTCAACCTGTAAATTCTTCTATTCCTCTTAGTTCCTTCTTAAAAATTTACTTGAGAACATTACAAAGTGGTAACGAGAGCTAGTCCCCTGATCCATATTCAAACTGGAAAAAAAAGAAAACGCAACCACCACAGTAGATGGTTGACAATATTGATCTTTCAAGTATCCAAAGTCAGTTGGATGACTTGAAGAATGACAAAAACATGCACTTGGGAGAATCGCATGGAACAACTGGAGTTAAAAATGGAGGACACTCAGGCTGATTTAAGGAAAATCATCGGCCTATTGACCATGGAGATTGAAGGTGACAATCCCTCCACCCCTGCAAAAACCACACCAGTACCTACCACTAGTCAACACAAAATCGAGGGAAAGAAACAAGTCATTGTCAAAGTCATTGATGATAAGGAAAAATACTCCTTGAAATTGGGAGAACCAGGTATCTTGGCTTCTAAACCGCAAGGTCCAACTTTTTCAATAGAACGAGTGAAAGTAGAAGGTCATTGGTCTGAACGAGGAGACATTTCCCTAATGCAAGACCCTGAAAGAATAGATTCAAAACATCAGGGTACATCTTGGAATACAATTAATCTCAAACCTCGTATAGATCTGTTTATGTTTGAGGGTGATAACCCAAAAAGATGGATTCAAAAATGTGAAAAGTACTTTGTTATTTTTGATATTCCCGAAAATAAAAAACTTGAGCTAACTGTAATGTACCTCGAAGGTAAAGCAAAAACCTGGTTTAATGGTTTTATAATGCAAAATGTTCATGCTAGTTGGCAAGATTTTGTCTCTGCTCTATTCCATATATTTTGTGACAGAAGTTGTGATGATGTTATCGAGGAGTTTAACAAACTAGTCCAGAAAACCATTGTTGAGAACTACCACGAGAGATTTGAAGAGCTGAAACCCTCTATACTTATGCATAATTCCTCCTTAGAAGAAAGCTATTTTGTTTCAAGCTTTGTGAGTGGGTTAAAAGAAGAGTTGAGGTTCAAATTGAAGGTCCTACGACCAACTTCAGTATCAGAAGCTAGCAGGCAAGCTAAATTGTATGAGATGACCACAAAATTGGAGGGAAAAGACAAAGATACACTACCAGACATGCTTTCCAGTAACTAGTCCCTTTTCCAACAAAAAATCAAGGGCCTATGCCTCCTCAAAGAAACTCTGCACCTATTTCAAGCATCAAACAATCCTTCCTAGAATATAGAAGAGTTAACAATTTATGTTTCAAGTGTGTAGTAAATTCAATCTAGGCCATCAATGTTAGTCAAGATAATTGAACTTTATGGAAGAAGACCTTATACAGGAGGAAATAGATACAGTAGTCGAGAAGGATGCTCAGAATGTACCCACTGACTCATAAGAAGGTAACTTAGAAACCTCCATCAATGCTCTCACTAGCAGCATAGGCTTTCAAACTTTTTAATTGAAAAAAGGTTTTGTAATACTCGACCCGGATGTCACATTGGGCCTCCGGCCCAAAACCTGTATTTCAAAATTTCTATTTAAAGCCCATGAAATAAATTCAATTTCAAGTCCAAAATAATATCATAAAGACCAAACTCGGATAAAAGTAAATTCCAAAAGATAATAAGTAGACAGAGCTCCAAAATATTATAAACCTTTTAAAAACATTCGACCCAAATTAAAATAAAAAGAGTTACATTACATAGGGTTCGACATAGTACCAGCCCACTACATCTAATACATGTACTCTGAAAACACGGTCGATGCTGAAATCCAAATCTTGATGGTGCTCCACGAACTGATTTCACCTAACCTACGCATGAAAACACATTTCGAACGCTGAGCTACGAAAGCTCAGTGGGTACGCCGAACTCGGACAACATCATGCATAACATAAGCAATAAAGCATAACATATAAATATCGTGCATGATATGATGATCTAGCATGCTTGCCTACCACATGGCATATCAATTTATAATGACGCACACAACATATACATGTCAAACAATAACACAAGGTAGTGAGGCCCGCGTCCACACAACATTGGGATCCTACACTACGAGCAGGGCCCGCGTCCACACAGCATCGGGATCCCATACTCAAGGATGAGGCTCGTGTCCACACAGTATCGAGATCCTACATCCGGGATTTGAGGCTCGCGTCCACACAGCATCGGGATCCTCCAAATCCCATACTCGGAATATCACATCGAGTATCATCGAATGAGGCCCGCGTCCACACAACATCGGGATCCTACACTACGAGCAGGGCCCGCGTCCACACAGCATCGGGATCCCATACTCAAGGATGAGGCTCGCGTCCACACAGTATCGAGATCCTACATCCGGGATTTGAGGCTCGCGTCCACACAGCATCGGGATCCTCCAAATCCCATACTCAGAATGTCACATCGAGTATCATCGAATGAGGCCCGCGTCCACACAGCATCGGGATCCTATATTTAGAATGGTCTTCAAAATCATCACTCAGAATGTTACATCGGATGGCCTTCGATGTGTTGCAACATTTTTGGATATCCGGATTTCCATCAAACAAAGACTCGATACACACAAATGATCCACCTAGGATCTTCTCATCAAAACATGTCAAGACTTAACATAACTTAGTCGTTCGGGGTTTAATATCACCAAACTCGTGTTATCAATTCATTTCATCATTTATAGGATTCATTATGACTCTTAATTCACTTATCGAACCTCAAATAATACCAAACTTGTCGAGTTATCGCAGGGGTATCAATACCCTTATGTGGGGTATCGAACCACCCTGCTTCGATACCCACCCAAAAAAGGCATCGAAACATGGGTATCGATACCCTTTGACCATTTTCAAAGTCAACGAAAGAGGACCCTCCAGATTCGATACTAGTATCGATGCTATTATGCCACTAGAGGTCCCGGTATCGAACCATGGTTCGATACCCCTGCCCACATAGCCTATTTCCACTCATGGGTATCGATACCGGTAGCCCGTGTATTGATACCCCTGCACGAAATACAGGTCTGCACTTAGAAATTTCTAAGGATTCTTCCCAAATTTGATCTAATCGATCCTAAAGTGTTCCTACTCATTCTTAGGAATGTTTCAAGTGTTTTAACATTATTTTCAAGCCATCAAACACACAATTACGAAATTCATCATTAATGTCCTCAAACATGCACACCAAGCATTCATACATGATTTTCTACATGCTATGCATTCTACCATGAAGTGAATGATGAGAGGAAGAGTTGGGAGTACCAACCTCAAGCAAACACAGCAAAAACGACCTTCCTTCTTCCTCCTCAAGCTTCCTCCTTGCCTTGCCTTTGAGATAGAGCTTCCTCTTCTCTTTCTACAAGAAGGAGGTTAAACAAGCAATTAGGCATTGCTTGGTGATTCTAAGAAAACATCAAAAACCACAGAACATCCCCCTAAAAACTCTTATTCTCGGATTACACACTCATCCATTCTTCTTCACCAAACCAAACAACTCTTACCTTAGATTGTACATCTCCTTGAGCCTTAGAACTCTCCCCCAACCACAAAAACAAAAAACCAACTTAAACTCTCAAAGACTTCACCTTTTACCTTTCTTTTTCTTGTCTCAAGAATGAAGGATGAAGGGAGAAAAGAGATGAGTAGGGTGATGTCACTCTGCATAGAAACTAATCCTCCAACCCTCTCTTTCATCCTTCTTTCGTAATTACCAAATTACCCTCAGCCCAACAACACAAAAGCCCAACAACCTAACAAGCCCAAAAGCCTAAGGACTAAACACCAAAACCCGAGCCCAAAACCGGAGCCTAAACTCTCGGGTTAACCCGATACTCGGATCCGAATTCGGGTCGTTACAATTTTTAAAATGGAAAGGTGGATACTAAACTTTTTATAAAAAAGTTTAAAATGACTTCTTAGTAGTTTAAATTTATGTTGATGATATTATTTTTAGATCTAATAATGAATGTTATTGTAAATAATTTTCTAAGTTAATGCAAGGTGAATTTGAGATGAGCATGATGGGGGAGCTCATCAACTAAACTTGAAAAAGATGAAAGAGGTAAGTGTGTTGATTCTAAATTATATAGATCCATGATAGGTTATTTGCTTTACCTTACCGCTAGTAGACCGAATATTATGTTTAGTGTTTTCTTGTGTGTTAGGTTTCAAGCTACTCTTAGAGAATCACACTTAGTAGCCATTAAGAGAATTTTTGGGTACCTTAGAGACACACCTTGTCTAGGTCTTTGGTATCCTAAAGGCTCTTCCTTTAACCTTCATGCTTATTCAGATGCGGATTATGGAGGTTGTAAGATAAATAGGAAAAGTACATCCAGAACATGTCAATTCTTAGGTAGTATGCTCATATCTTGGTTCTCTAAGAAACAAAATAGTGTAGCTTTATCTACCACCGAAGCGGAGTATATTTCCTTAGGTAGTTGTTATGCTCAAGTCCTTTGGATGAAACAAAAACTCTTAGATTATGACATTAAGGTTGAAACTATACCTCTAAAATGTGATAATACTAGTGCCATATGTCTTACTAAGAACCTCATTCAACATTCTAGAACCAAACATATAAGATCATGTGTCTAAAAATGATGTTGTTCTAGAGTTTGTTGACACCTTAAATCAATTAGCGGACATTTTTACCAAACCTTTAGACAAAGAGCGTTTTTGGACCCTTAGGAGAGTGTTAGGCCTAACTAGCCTTTCTTGACCTCTTATGAGCTATTTTTGTGCAAAATTATGCTTGAATCTTGGTTGAAATCATGCTTATGTTATTTTGCATCTTGTTGCTTCTATGCATGTTGTTAGGGGGAGTATGAACTTATTCATGCATTTTAATCGTGTCATAACATCATATGCATGCTTCTAGGTACTTTAGAGACTTATTTCTGGTACTTTAGAAGCCTAAAATGAAAAGTTCAGCTAAGCGGTATTGAAACGGGTGAAGTTGGTTACAATACCTGTTCTTTGTGTTCTTTTGGGAAGTTTCTGGGTAGGTTTGATATCGAACCTTGTACCGATACCGAGGTTTCGATACGAGTATCGAAACAATTTTTTCGAAATTCCTATAAGGGCGTATCGAAACGCGCAGCGGCAAAATGCTTTAAAACACACTAAACCTAATTTTTAACCAAACTAAAACATATCCAAACACTTTCTCTCTAAACCTAGCCGAAACCCATATTTAAAATACCTTCAATCCATCACTTTTTACCATAAAATGAAACGATTTTATTGAGTTCTTTTCATCAACACATCAAAGTCAAGGCAATATCAAAGATTGGTGCTTCAAAACTTCTCAATTCATCTTAATCTGTGATCAAGGTAATTTTCGAAAAACTTCTTTTTGTTGAATTATAGGGTGTTAAAATTTAAATTTTGAACTTATTATGCATGTTTATTGTATGGGTTTTCATAATCCTACAAAAACTTTTTCAAAATAATTTTTTTTCATTCAAATATAAATTATTTTTATCGTATTGATTTTTACTAGTTTTTCAAATAGTTTTCAAAATTTCAAAACCCTTGAATTATTGATTAATAGGATTGAATTAGGTTTTTAGAGCATATATGTTTTAAGTACCCCAAACTAATCAAAATTATTCAATTCTTAGATCATGGCACCAAAGAAACGTCAACGTACCGAGGGCAGTAGTTCGTCATCCTCTCGTGCTCTTAAAGCCGACGTCCATTTGGTTTTCGAAAGGAGCTTGGATGCTCATGGTAGAGTTGATAATTTTCAACAATTTCACAACTACCCGCTCAAGAAGGAGAGTTGCGTGGATGTGAATTTCATGAACTCCATCAAGTTTCAATTTTGATACCTTCATCTGTTACACGATTAGAAGTTCATGACCTTTCTCACCTCGATCGACAAGTTTTATCACTCTCTTGACCTCATTTTCTATGCTAATGCCTCTTGCATTCTTTCAAAGGATAGGATTAAAGTGTTCGCCATTGAATCCTGTCTCATGGTTCGTACCTTTAGAATAGATGCCAACACTTTTGTTGATGTTTTCGGCCTTGAGGATGAGGACATTGATGATGAGGATTCTCTTGGAACTTTCACCGGATCGGTTATGGGACTTGATGTTCATGATCACTTCTTGCATCTCATCATCTCTTGGTGGATTCGTCCATCAAATGGTAAGTATTCTTGGATACGTCAAGTTGATAGTTTTTGGCTCAAATGTTTTCGTGAATCTCAACATCCAAATCTTGCCCAAATTGTATTCTCCGATATTGTTTGGCATATCAAGCACCATGTCATTCCCCTTGTCAAATCTTTTCCTTATGCTTGTGTCCTTAGTTCTATCATTATGCATTTGGAAATTGATTGTTCCTATAACAAAGTGGAGTCCGTCAAAGAACCCATAGGCGAAACCTCTCTCAGTTCCCATTTTCAATATTTAAATGGTGAATGGGTTCGTGGTGCACCTCCTCCTTCTCCTCTAGTTGATCTGGAGCCCATTAGACAAGTTGCTCCAAACACCGAGTTGATGGACTTTCTCACTTCAAGGTTTGATAGCATGGATTCTAGGTTTGCTAGTTTGTATGCTCGCTTTGATAGCTTGGATACTCGTTTTGATTCCCTCACCACTCACTTAGACTCTTGTTTCGATGCTATGGATACGAGGTTGATGAGTTTGGAGAATCAAAATCTTTCCTTGCGTGTCTCACTCGAAGCTCTTCGGCACATTCAAAATGTTTCTAATAGAGATAGTGATGACGACGAGGAAGATGATGAAGATGGTGATGAGGATGGTGATGGAGATGGAGATGAGTGATCCTTAGCTCTTTTATTATTTAGATTTGTTATGGCTTTTTAGGACTAGTTATGTTTTTCTAAGTATTATGTTGCATTTTCATTCATGTTCAAACAATATGTACCTATGGTATTTGGTTGTTATACTTTGACTATCTATGTTGGATTTGGATTATTTTTAATGCTATGCTTTATTTGATCTTTTATAAATGCTTGATCTTGTGCTTAAATTATCTTATGCCTTATTATTGTATTGATTTTGATCTAACAAAAAGGGGGAGAAGAACTATGTCTTTTTTTTAAGTTTTTCTTAAGGGGGAGAATACCATTTTTAAAGCATACAACTATTAAGGGAGAGTTTTAAAAGGTTTTCAAAGTTTTCAAACTTAAAAATTTATGTTGATTTTGTTATATCAAAAGGGGGAGATTGTAAAACTAGAATTGATTTTGATATAACAACTATGTTTAAGGACTATTTTTGTAATAAATTTTTAATTTACTAAGTCAAAATTAAGATTCAAGTCAAACCAAAAACTTTGAAAAAATTTAAAGAGTGTTTTTATACGCGCGTATCGATACCACTAGAATAGGTATCGATACCGTTCTTCATTTTTAAAAGAATGTTCTTGAGACTAAGAACAAGTATCGATACCCGTTTCGATTCCGAGACCTCACTGCCAACAAATGTTTCGAATCCAATATTGAACCATGCCTTGAGTTTTTAATTTTTTTTAAAATTAATTTAAAATTTGGCCTAGTGTTTCGATACCAGTATCGATACCCCTTAATTCCCCAACGGCTCTTTTAAATATTAAATGAGTTGACCGTTGGTGGCAGTTAAAGCTTTAAATGGTGGTTATTCCGTTTCGATACTTGTTTCGATACCAAACTTCACAGTTTACTTCAGGTATCGAAACCTGTTTCGATATGCCCTTTAATAAATGCACAACGTCTCTTTCTATTTGTGGTCTATTTCGAAATAGGTATTGTGACACCCTCGCCCCGAGTTAGGAGATGGGGGTGTCGACCGGACCTATAAGCTTGTAATTCAACCGGATAATCGACTCGCATTTAAACCGAATTTGTATTCAATTGTAAAACATTTTAATCATTTGTATAACCTTACGAGCCAAACTCTTGTAACACTTATCAAATTTGAGGCTAATTTAAAACTTTTTCGTACTTACACAATTTACCAATTCGATATATATATATATATATTCCATTCATTTATCAATTTTAATTTCAATCGAGTTTAATCCAAACTTCTAACCAAGTTTTATTCGTTCAATCATCCTTAATATTATCTTATTGATCAAGCAAATTTTCATTTTCAAGTTGAACCAAAATTGACTAGGGGTATCGATACTCCCTATAGAGGGGTATCGGAACAGGGGTATCGAACCCTAGTTCGATACTGGTCAACTATGTTGACCCGTTGACCAAGGCTAGGGAGCCTAGTTCGAAACAGGTATCGATGCAATTTCGTTACTGGAGGTCCCAGTATCGAACCATGTATCGATGCTGGCCTTCCTCGTTGACTCGTTGACTAAGGTTGAGTAGTCTGGTTCGATACTGGTATCGATGCCATTTCGTTACTGGAAGTCCCAGTATAGAACCATGTATCGATGTTGGTCTAATTCAAGGACTCAATGGCTTAAAACTATAGTGGTCTGGCTCGATACTGGCATCGAACCAGGGGGATCTTAATGAAGCTTGGCATCGAACCATGCTTCGATGCCATTACGTTACTGTCAATGGTGGTATCGATACCCATGTAAGTGGTATTGATACCCATGCCCCAATTTCCAGATTTCTAACTTTTTAAACACTTAGACTCTACCAAAAGACCACCTATATGGTCTCAACCATTCCTAAACCATAAGGGACAATATTCAACATGTTTAAGTAGCAACAACAACTTACCAATTTCCATCATTTGGTCAAGTCATTACCAAATTAATGTTCATGTACTTTCTTTATGCCAAACCTATTATCTCTACTCGTATGGTCATTGATACCACCAATAGCCATCTAACAAATTAGCTATCCTCTTTTTGTCGTGTTCTACATGCCATTATAACCATTTACTTGCCACATGCATGTTATCATTGCCAACATAAACAAGTCATAAGCCGATCTCAAAAGAGGTAGGACTAGCCTATCATGAAATACTAAGCCTTATGGCTTACAAACCAAGATTTTAATAACAAAATAAATATAAACCATATGTTAGATCTCAATATGCATAAACTATTCTAAGCATGCTCCCTATGCCACCATAAGCTAGGAGTTTCAAAAGTACAAAATACCATACTTTGGCTTGCCTGGTGTCCTTGCTCACGATCAATCCCGATCAATCTCCTTGGTTCGACAACCTGTTGTTTTGGGAAGGAGGAAACAAAGGTGGTAAGTACTTACGAAGTACTTAGTGAGGCAGCCCTAAGACTAACCATTTAGACATTAATCAAACAAAATAACATGCTACAATAAACAACCGATCAATTCCATATAACAATTTAAACGTTATATATCATGCTTATCATAATTCATATTTTTCATGCCAATAACATACAAGTTAAATTCACAAACTAAATGCTCATTACAATATCATATTCGAATGTTCGATAGAAACTTATAATCGAATGCTCAATGGCCACATATAATCAAATGCTCAATGGCAACGTATAACCAAATGCTCAATAGCAATCTCATGTCAAATGCTCAATGGCAATATCGTGTCAAATGCTCAATAGCAATCTCTTAATTTTATTCTTTCGGATTGATTTCAAATGAGGCCTTGGTATAGTTTGACTAGGTAAGCGGGTCAACAGAAGTACCACAAAGGTACTGACAAAAGTGCCACGAAGGCACTAACAAAAGATACCCACGGTATCTACAAATGGTGACTAACCACCAAACAAAGGTACCTATAGTAGCAACAGAAGTACCGAAGTACTAAACAGAAGTACCGAAGTACTGGGCAAACTAACAAATGAGCTTAGACCTTAGGCATGCCGTACTACCTATAACCAACTATCGACCAAGGCTCAATCAGAGTTTTTAATTCATTTAATCTTTCCATTTGTCTTAAACAAGTTCCTTATCACAAAAGATGTCCATAACATGTTAATATTCAGTGCATTTACATCAAGCTACCATTCCAAAAGCATATACATCATGCTAGCATATCCAAAGCATATCATACTGACATATCAAAAGCATATGTCATGCTAATGTATCAAAAGCGTATGTCATGCTATCATATCAAATCATACATATCATGTTACAAATTGAATAATCAAACCAACTTAAACATGCCTCATGCATGACTCACGTACCTGGCATCCGTAGCCGCGTGCCATTACTTACCTCGGCATTTCCGAGCTATGCAAATGTTCTAAGCTAGTCTAACATCTAGCACTAAAACATAGCATCAAACAAGTTATTAACATTTAATCCTCCTTCCCGTATTACCAAATATTTCATTAGTCCGGTTACAATACAAATTAATCGAATAATACAAAGATGGTTAGGACCCTAGGTCCTAACCACAAGGTTTGCCACACTCACAATTTCGCCAAGCAACTCAAGGATTGTAGATCGTGATTCCTTTGCCCTTCTTTCGAGTTTGTTCGAACCTTTGTTCTTCCTCGATACCCTCTTCTCTCGAATTCTCTAGCAAAACATATTCGTATAACAACTTATTAGGACAAAGCCAAATTAATTAAATTAAATAGTCACATGTCTAACAAATGTAAATAGTCTCATTGGTTCACTAAGGACAGTTTTGCTATCCTTTCGTAAATTGACCATATCTCCTAGATCCCATGTCCGAATCGAGCTTATTATACCTCTTTGGAAAGATAAGAGGATCCTCTACAAGGATAAATTAACCTCAAATTTTAATACTTTCCCGATCAGTACCAGAATTCATTCGAATCAGACCTGTCCGGATTCTCGGGACCGCTCGAACAATCCTACGGAGAAGCTTATAACTTTTTCTACCGAACTCGGATTGAGGTTCCGTAAATTTTCCCTTAAACTAGGTATATGAGAGTAATATGCTGCAAAGTTTCTGCTCCTAAATCCTTAATAAGTGGCCTAGAGAATTTCTCAAAAGTAGCTACCCGAAATACATTTTCTAAGCAATTTCGACAATTTTTTTTCATTTCAGGGATTCAAATCTATTATAAACTTATTCTTATGAACTTTTCCAGCAACTCAATCATGGAATCAACATTAACTAAATCCCCAATTTCATCATTATTCGAATCATTTAACTCATATATAACGTTTACTAAAATCTAAGTTCCAAAACTCCTAATCTAGTGTTCATGCTTCAAAAATCGAACCCAAGCAACTAGAATCCTTAAAGCAAGTTTCTAACAACCTAATTAAATTATAATCATCATAGAATAATAAAAAACCCAAAACTTCAAAACCCTAAAATTTTCGGTTTAGGGAAAAAGAGGCTTACCCAGGTACTTAAGCTTGATTTCCTAACTCAATTCCTTAATCATGCATAGATTTTCAAGTTAGCTTCCACAAGCCCCATGGAATTTCTCTCAAGGTCTCCCTCTTCTTCCCTTTGTGTTTTTCACGTGAAAAATGGGAAAAGATGAAGGGAATTTGGGGCTGATTTTTGTTTGATCAAATTAAGAGGGGAAAATGTCCATTTTACCCTTAATGGCACACCTTGACATATTTTATTACATGGGGTAGTCTAGGAAACTTGGATTTTAACCATGCAACCTTAACATTTTTCATTTAATTTAATTAAGTCCCTTAAATTTTTTTTAGCCCAATTATCACATGATTCGATTTAATCTACAATTGATTCGAGTCATTTTACTAACCCGGTTTCGGGGTGTTACAGGTATCCCGTGTTTCGATACCAGATGCTGCAGAGTGCATTTATGATGGAAAGATGAAGCTCCAACGTCTATATTTACATCTCCAACAACCCAACGGTTAGAAATCAATGAGAATGTATAAATTGAAGCATTTTGAGCAGCATTAACAACTATTGAACCTTAAGCAACATCCAAGCATACAAATCCAACTCCAAAGCACTTCATTGCAAAACCTTGACTCCCAACTCTCGTGTTTCATTTTAATTCTTTGCAATTGAGTTTGGAGAGAGTGAATCTGTATTTGGGACAATATTTGTCTTTTGAGAGATATCCAAATTTACCTATCTTTCATTTGTAATCTTTGTGAG
Organism: Abelmoschus esculentus; assembly: GCA_035048815.1. Lineage (NCBI taxonomy): Eukaryota > Viridiplantae > Streptophyta > Magnoliopsida > Malvales > Malvaceae > Abelmoschus > Abelmoschus esculentus. Next base: position 4,447,156 of record JAUCBN010000064.1, on the reverse strand, counting down.
GTCTAAGTCAATTTCGGGTAGGAAATTGGCTTGTTTTTAAAGATTAGCCATTGAACCTAGAAAAAGGTTGAATTCATCTTAGTGAATTGGTTTCAAAATCCTTAGTGGGAGCTAAGGTAGTGGATGTAAAGCTTGTTCCGAATCTTGAACCACTATAAATCGTGTGTCTCAACTTTCTCTTTATTTTATCGAAAAATCTTCCACAAACTTTTTAAATAGCCAATTCACCCCCTCTTTGCCAATTCCATTGATTGATCAACTTAACAACCTACATGAGCTATTGACTAAATAACAATACATTTTTGAGGAACCTAAAGGGTTGCCTCCTATGCGAAACCAGGAACATGCAATAATTCTAAATCCAGGCTCTCAACCAGAGAACCTTAGGCCCCATCGTTTCCCTTACTTTCAAAATACTGAAGTTGAGAGACAAATATCAGAAATGTTGAACTCCTCAATCATAAAAACAAGTAAGAGCCATTTTGCTTCACCATGTCTATTACTTAAAAACAAAGATGGTACTTAGAGATTATGTGTTGACTATAGACAGTTAAATGTCATGACCATTAAGAACAAGTTTTCTATTCCTATTGTTGAGGACTTGTTAGATGAATTGGCAGGCATCAAAAATTTTTTCAAGATAGATTTACGTTCTGGTTATTGAAAGATTCGTATTAAACCAGAAGATATACAAAAAACTATCTTTCGGGCACATCATAGTCATTTTGAGTTCAAAGTGATGCCCTTTGGGCTAACAAATACCTCAGCTACATTCCAGTCCCTTATGAATGATTTGTTTGGCCTTTATCTACGCAATTTTTTCCTAATTTTCTTTGATGACATATTAGTCTACAATTCCAGTTAGACAGATCACCTTCTGCACTTGGAAATTGTTTTACATTTACTCTCGACCAACAATTTGTTTGCTAAGAAAACTAATTACTTTTTTGGTTAAGATAGAATTGAGTATCTAGGCCACATTATTTCAGCATATGGTGTTTTCACAGTCCCTTCCAAAGTTGCAGCAATTAAGGATTGACCCTTAACTAAGAATCTTAAAGCTTTAAGGGGATTTCTAAGCCTCATAGGCTACTATAAAAAAAATTTGTGAAGCATTATGACTCTATTAGTAGATCACTCACCAACATGCTCAAAGAAATTCTTTTATTTGGACTCATGAGGCAAATGAAGCTTTTGAAGATCTTAAAAAGACTATGTAATACACCAGTGCTAGCACTCCCTGATTTCACTAAACTCTTCTATTTGAAGACTGATGCAAGTTCTAAGGACATTGGTGTTATCCTTTTTCAGGGTGATCGACCGGTGGTTTATTTGAGCAAACCACTATGTCCAAAAAATACAGATCTGCCAGTTTATGAACGAGAGTATCTAACAATATTGATGGTTGTTTCTAAGTGGCGACACTACTTAGAGGGAACTCCTTTGTGATCAAAATCGATCACGAGCCATTAAAACACCTACTTGATCAGAAATTGAGCATTACTATTCAAAAAAAAGGTTCGACTAAATTCTTGGGGTTGGACTATACCATCAAATACAGAAAGGGTAAAAGCAACTTAGCTACAGATGCCCTTTCCAAGATACCTGAATTTCGGGCTGAATTATCATAATTTTAGGCTACTATTATCATTCTTAATTGGGTTCTAGAGGTAGAGACCAGCTATATAGATAATCCTTTTGTTGCACCAAAAATAATAACACTCTCTATGAATCCAGATAGTGTTTCTCATTATTCTTATAAAAAAATAATTTTGAGGTACAAGGGTAAGGTCTACATTAGAGCCAATGGTTCCTTAAGGAAACAACTCTTACTCTCTGTGATTCCCCACAAGGTGACCATTCAGTGGTGCAGGCAACCTATTATAGAATCAAGTCCTATTTTTATTGGTTAAGTTTAAAAGCTACATTCCAATCCTATGTCACTCAGTGTGATATTTTCCAAAGAAAAAAAAGGGAGAAACACGTGCCCATGCCAGGTTTACTACAACCAATTTCCATTCTTGCTCGAACCTGGGAGGTTATTTCTATGAATTTGATTGAGGGTCTCCCTACTTCCATCAAACATAATTGTATTTTAGTAATTATAAATAAGTATACTAAATTTGCTCACTTTCTTGCTTAATCTTACCCCTATACTGCTACTGAGATTGCTAAAGTATACCTTGACCAAATCTACAAACTTCATAAATCACCCAGGTGGTTATTTATGATCGGGACAAGACTTTCACTAGCATTTTTAGGAAAGAGCTAATGAAGCAACTAAGGACATCTATCCATTTTTCTAATGCCTACCATCTGGAGTCTGATGGTTAGACCGAATACCTCAATCAATTCTTAGAGCAATACTTAAGAAGCTTATGCTTCTTGAAACCCACTACTTAGGCCAAGTATTTATCCAAGCTGAATGATGGTATAATACCAACCATCACACTTTCTTGGGGAATAACTCCCTTAGAAGCCCTTTATGGATTTCCTCCACAATAGATGAAATGGGGAGAAGACTCTGTGGTCCAGAGTACCACAGAGTCTTCAACAGACACTGACTAACAGACACAATCTAAACAAGATCCTACAAGAAAAATCTACAAAAAGCCCAGCACATAATGAAACAAAATGAAGACAAGCGCAAAACAGATAGAGTTTTTCAAGTAAATGATTGGATTTACCTCAAGCTTCAACCCTATCGTCAAACTTCATTGGCTCTTTGAAAGAAGCTAAAACTTGTTGCTCGCTATTTTGTCCCCTACAAGATCATTCAGGAGATAGGTTCAGTCGCCTATAAATTGCAGATCCCTCCTACTTCAAAGATCTATCTTGTTTTTCATGTCAACTTATTAAAGAAACGAGTCGGAGATGGAGTTGTTACGTCGATCAATCTACCAAAAATCACTGTTGATGATACCTTGAAGGTTTACCCCGCGATCGTACTCGACAAACGGATGGTTAAACGAAATAACACTACGGTCACCCAATTGCTAATCTAGTGGACGAATATCGGCTACGAGAATTATACTTGGGAGGATTACACGGTTTTGCGCTCTCAATTCTCTGATTTTGATCCTTGAGGACAAGTATCCTCTGAAGGAGGGGGTAATGTCACGGACTGAGGAGGAAATCAAGGAAAATTAGTAGAGTCAAGTGGCGTGGAGTTGAAGATTAAAATTGGGGATTTGAAGTTAGGGCTAAAAATTGAAAAATTGGATCAGAAAGAAGCTAAAAAGAGGATATGACCAACGATGTCGTTTTGAAGGAGACTTCCCCGGGTTAAAATGTTCTGGATCCGGGTCGACATGCAATCCAGATGCTCATGTCCTTATTATTACCCATTTTAGTCATGTCTAAGGAATGTTTTCTGTTTGTTATGAGTCAAGACAAAACATACACCTATCCTTAAATAATTTGTTGGTGTATTGCAACATACTAAGGTATCCTGTAGCCGTTTTTCATATGAGAATTATCAATGAAAAATTATGTTTCTTCAACCTCTCAATTCTTCTAATCCTCTTAGTTCTTTCTTACCAATTTACTCGAGAACATTATAATTTGATGACTTGTGATGCCAAGAACGATCAATGAATTCGTGAGGAGAACTATATTTCTCAAATGGAAGAGTTTGAAAGAGAGTCTATCCCGATATAGGAGGCACAACCTTCCGAAAGGTATAAGAGATGAAGGAGTAAACTACTTTCATAACCTGAACTCCAATCTCTTTCAAATTGAGCAAGTTATTCCATTACATTAAAAGATAACCATTGTTTCATATTAACGATATAAAACAAATCCTGGATTTTACTTTTGATTTTAGTTTGAATACAAAACACTTATCATCTAAAAAAAATAAAATAAATCGACGCAGATTAATAAATCTACGCAGATTAATATTTTTTTATTTTAAATGGCATCAATTTGAAAAACAAAACTGAAAGAATAGACGTCCAGTATTTACTCTACACACAAAGAAATCTTTTTATACTTATAATTTCTAAGTTATAGCGTTTCATTAGGCACCTCTTACTCTTCTATAAATTTAGATGATTTGAAGAGAGGTAGCAAAGCCATCTTGAAAGCTATGGAATCTGCGGTACCAAAACTAGGGAGTTCACTCTTGGTGCCTTGTGTCCAAGAGTTGGCCAATAAGCCATTGAAACATGTTCCACCTCGTTACGTGCGTACGGATGAAGACTTTCCCATCGTGGCTCACACAGATTTGTCGCCACAAGTTCCTGTAATTGATATGCAGAAATTATCTTCTGAAGAGGAACTGGAGCAATTGAATCATGCATGCAAAGAATGGGGTTTCTTCCAGGCACGTCTTTTGTCCTAGCTAGCAGGAAAATTGTAGATTGAGATTTTAAAGATGGAACCGTGTTGCAGGTAATCAACCATGGGGTGAGCTGTTCACTGGTGGACAAAATGAAGATGGAGGTGCAAGAGTTTTTCAATCTTCCAATGGAAGAGAAGCAGAAGCTTTGGCAAAAACCAGATGAATTAGATGGATTTGGACAGGCCTTTGTTGTGTCTGAAGAGCAGAAGCTCAACTGGGGAGATATGTTCTACATGATCACTCTTCCAACTTATTTGAGAAAACCTCACTTATTCCCTAATCTCCCACTCCCCTTCAGGTTCTTTTCATCTGCATTACTGCATCTGTCAAGTACAACTAATCCATAGTATATTTTATATTGCTGGACTCAACTTTTGTTCTTCTCTTTCCCTAAATATTTGATTTCAGAGAAACCCTTGAAGCTTATTCCGTAGAGCTGAAACATCTTGCCATGAAACTTTTGTACTTGATGGCAAAAGCTTTAGGTATGGACCCTAATGACATGAGAGTGTTGTTTGAAGAAGGACACCAATCGATGAGAATGAACTATTATCCACCATGTCCACAACCAGAGCTTGCCATCGGTCTCAACTCTCATTCTGATGCCAGTGGCCTCACCATTCTACTTCAGATCAACGAGATGGAAGGTCTCCAGATAAGGAAAAATGGGGTTTGGGTTCCCATCAAACCACTTCCTAATGCTTTTGTAATCAACATCGGAGACATTATGGAGGTAAATATTAATTTATGTCTTTGACTCCCATATGGTCAGAATATGAATACAATTTGGTCTTTTTTTGTGTGTTTGCAGATTGTATCTAATGGCATTTACAAAAGCATCGAGCATCGTGCGACCGTGAACTCGGTAAAAGAAAGGGTTTCAGTTGCAACATTTTACAACCCGAAATTGGATGGCGACATGGGTCCGGCACCAAGCCTGATTACTCCACAAACACCGCCGTTGTTCAGGAGAATAGGCGTTGCCGATTACTTCAAAGGCATATTCTCCCGCGAGCTCCTTGGAAAGTCCTATTTGGATGTCTTGAGAGTTGAAGATCAGGAAATCAAACGTTAGACAACAATAAAGATAGTACGGAAACATTCCGAATAGTTCTCCACAGTGTATCACCCAAATTCGGATGCAATATTATCATTTGTCTAAAATTTGAATAATTTTGAAAATATTTTAATCTTGTTCAATTTTAATATTCCTATTATTAGATCTAGGAGTGATAATGAGTTTGATTATCTCGCGAGTTTACTCGGATTCAGTTTGCTCAAAGATCAGTTCTGGTGAGTTCCACTCGAATTCAGGCTCAACTTAAGAACTTAACAAGTTCAGTTTAACCAACCCAAAATAGATTCGAAAAGCTCGTGATTAAGTTTGAAATATGCGTATGTGTTTCTACAGTAAGAATATGTTTTTTATTACTTGGATTAATCTAATTTATAAGCACTCTTTTCTTCATTCTTACATTAAATTTCCTTGCAATGTTGATTACCAGTGACAGAATTAAAAGGGTTTAAGAGTATCCAGTCTCCGCCGATTATTTTTTTATATATTAAATATAAATAAAAAAATTTAAAATATATAATTTTTTTTAAAGCAAACGTTTTTTTTTAATAAAAAAATAAAATAGTTCGACACTGGTCGGCAATTATTGTTGAATGACAGAAAATGCGACAAAAAGTATCATTACGAATCTGAGGAGTTCGAGTACACTGATCGGCAAAGCATTCTCCTCCATACACATCAACTTATGTCGGCTTCCCTGTAAAAAATCAGCCTACAAATTTAATAAGAATTAATTTTATATGTAAGAAAACGTAAAAGATAAATTATGAGAATAGAAATCCTTTATTATTTTATTATGCTTTTATTTATACCTCTTATTAAAAATTAAAAAAAATAAATTTTAAACTCTAACCCTTATTTTTCTATATCTTAAATCCTAAACCTTACATCCTAAAACATACACCCTACCCCTAATTCCCTAAACCATAACCCCTAATCTAAAACCCTAAACACTATACCCTAAACCTTTTAATTTAAAGCGGAGGTACGAATGAAGATATGAAAAAAAAAGTTGACGATTTGCACCTAAATTATGGAGATAACTTTTTGATTATAAGATATTTTTTAGTTTTGTCATCCGGTCTTGAAAATTGAAATAAAATTTTGGTTATAAATAGAAACGAAGGCAAATACCAAATCACAACTCTTTCATCTTACAACTTTCCCGTAGCAAGCAAATTGCAATGGCTCATAAATTTTCCTTTCAACTCTATGGAGTATTTCTCACTTTTATGGTGTTGCAATCTTTTGTAAATTAGTCTAGATTTATTAAATTCGAATTTACTTATAATCAAAAAAAAATCAGAGAAAAAATAATAGTATCTCGATTAACACCAATCGATCGAATCTTGATGAATTATTTCATTTGGATGTCAAATATACTTGTTTAATTGGTGATTTAAGAAGACGATTGAATAGTGTTTGAGTGAAAAGGGGGTTGTCGAATAAAAATTAGTAATTGAAGATGAAATAAAAAAAAAGTAATTCAATAAAATAAAAACTAGTCTTAGGCTCTCGCTTTAACTCGACCAATTTAAGGCCGGGTGGAACACATCCCAACTTCATGGAAAATAAAAAAAAAAAAAATCAATGAGGGCTGAAGGCTTTCGGCCTGACTTCATAAAAATTAATAAAAAATTGAAATCCACGAAATTTTATTCCGATCTCAAGCAAATATTATAAAAAAATAAAAAATTAAAATTTGGAAGAAAGCTTCCGACCTCATGCTAGATTGATTGATAATTTGACTTTGCTTCATATATTTTACCATCAATTTTTATCTTGATTCAATTTATTTATTGTTTTTACTCATAAGATCAGGCTGTTTTCATCATTTTTTAATTTTTTTCAATTGTGCATAAGGGCGGGTTGCTTTTAAGCAACTCTCATTTTTTTTTTCAATTTTTATGAGGTTGGATTGTGTTCATACCGACTTATACTGTTCAAAGTGCTATATTTTTTAAATTATTTTAGACCATCAATATATTTTAAAATAAAAATATTAAAAACAATATCCAATCAATTTCATCAACTTTTCTGGTAAAGGATAAAAATTCTTCAAAAATATCATTAAGAATTTGAGTTCGAAAATGATGGGAGAAGCATTCTCCTCCATAAACATCAAATCATGTCGGTTCCCCGTAAAAAAAAATATTATTTAAAAATGGATTTTAAAATAAATATTTTTTAAATTATTAGTTTTTTTAAATGAAAAAATATTTAAAATTATAATAAAAATTATGGTTATTATTGTAAATTAGTCACTTTAAATAAGACATGAAAAGGTTAGAACCTATCTAAAATAATCAATCTAAAAATAAATAAAGATAAAACTTATGCGCCAAAAAGGGATTAATCTATTGATAGATCATTAAAAAAATTGTAAATTAAATTCGAGCATCGTGAGAGACTCTTCACAAGTACACACCGTGTATTCAAATTCAATACAAGGGTTTATAGCAGTGAAGATTAACTGGATTACAAATAAACGTCATCTTTATCAGTCATAATATCATTTAATCCAACCATGAAGAAACATAAAAAGAAAGATCAAAACAATCCAAAAAGAATAAAAAATGTGCCAAACATAACATTAAATATGTTAGTAGAGAGATAAACGTGTCATAAAGACTGAAAAAAATCATATCATAAAGATAAATTTATTTTTAATAAAAAATAAAAAAAACAAAAAAATAGATTTAATAGTCGATAAATCACAATAAAATTGATGTCATCATCGTTTACGAAACGAAACTTTAAGACACTAAAGTAAAATTTACAAAGGGGCTAAATATTATCAAGATAAATATTAACACTTAAACATATTATTATATAATAGAAATGATTTTAGTTATTCAATTAATTAGTCGATCTCGTAATAATGACGTATAATAATTCATGACTAATTTCAACATGTTACGACACTACGGCTGCTGTTGATGACTTGATGGGTTGTCTTGATTCCCAATTTAGATAAGATTGATGCAAACAGAGTTCTTCTTCAGATTTTAATGACCTTAGGGTTAATGTAAATGTAAAAATATAAACTCTAAAAATAAGTATTAGAAAAAAAATAATTTTTTAATAGAAAATATTAATAAAATTAAATTAAGTATATCTATTAACAAATATTAGAAAAAAATTTAGACCTCTGATAACAAGTATTGATAAAAAATCAATCCTTAATAATAAATATGGGGAAAATGAATTTTAAGAGTAAGCCTGTAATAACAAATATTGTGAAAAATCTAACCTCTAATAACAAATATTGAAAAACTATGGTCCTAATGATAATTATTGAAAAAATAGACCTTTTATGTAAATATTAAAAAAAAATTGGATCCTAATAACAAATATATTAAAAAATAGGTCTCTCATAATAAATATCAAAAAATAATTTTTAAAATTATACACCTAATAACAAGTATTAAAAAAATCATGACTCTAATAGCAAATAACAAAAATAAATAAATTTTAATAGTATATATTAATAAATATTAAAAAATGTTTCTTTAGAGTAGACCCCTAATAATAAGTTTAGTAAAAGATAACCTCTTAATAACAAGCATTACAATAAATTAGGATTTAGAAATTATAATAAAAAAATATTAAAAATAAATTTTAAGAATAGACCTAATATAAATATTTTAAAAAATTAAAAATATAATAACAAGTACCAAAAGATAAACTCATATGATAATAAGTATTAAAAATAATAACCTATAATAATAAATATTAAAAATTAAATTTTAATAATAAATATTAAAGAGATAAATTAATTATATTTAATAAAAAAATAAAATTAGGAGCTTGGGCCGTCACCCTTATGGCCCACCTTCAAAGACGGCTCTAGACGCAAATTAAGTGTGGTGGAAATCGTTTATTCTTCATGAAAATCTTGCCCCATTACGTATTATTATAATTTCTTAGCTCTTGAACTTTCTAGCTGCACCTACACTCTTGCCGACATGCTCCACACATTTTTAAATTATTATTTTTTTTATCAAGTTTGATCTTTAACAAAATCAATAATTTTATAGGTTGTTAGTAAAAGAGATCTAATTGTATTGATAAATCGACCATAATAAAAGATCAAATTATTAAAAACCATCAATAATCATAAATTAAAATCTAACATTATAAAAAATTATTTTAAAATATAAATTTATCATAAAATGGGGAAAATACAAAATATATCATTCAAAAGTAAAATTGTTCGATTGTTTTTATTCAAACTTTCTGTTAAACGAACTATTAAAATTATTTTTTACCAATTAACTCTTGTATCCGTGTATTTATTATCCCCCGCATACACTTTCATCGATATCATATCATTTGGCGAGATAGGCGAGGCGAGGCGAGGTCCATACTCAAAAGCTGTGACAACGAAATCAGAGATAGCTAAGTTAGGAAGCTCACTGTTGGTGCCTAGTGTCCAAGAGTTAGCAAAGGAGCCATTGACAAAACTCCCACCTCGTTATGTACGCACCGATGAAGACTCTCCTGTCGTATCTCACAGTCACACAAATCTATTGCCACAGGTTCCTGTCATAGATATGCAGAAGTTGTCTTCACAGGAAGAACGGGATCGCTTGCATCATGCATGCAAACAATGGGGTTTCTTCCAGGTACTTTCTTTCTCCTAGGACCTAGCTCGATATTGACTGTGGTTTGGGGGTAGAATTAAAAGATGGAACTGTGTCTATGTGCAGTTAATCAACCATGGGGTGAGCACTTCCCTGGTGGACAAAATGAAGATGGAGGTCCAAGAGTTTTTCAATCTTCCATTGGAAGAGAAGCAGAAGCTTTGGCAAAAACCAGATGAAATCGAGGGATTTGGACAGGCCTTTGTTTTATCAGAAGAGCAGAAGCTTAACTGGGGAGACATGTTCTACATGGTCACCCTTCCAACTTATTTGAGAAAACCTCACTTGTTCCCTAAAATCCCACTCCCCTTCAGGTTCGTTTCATCTGCATCTGTCACGTATATATCTTTTATATTGGCGGGCTAAACTTGTTGTTCTTCTCTTTTTCTTAAATAATTGATTGCAGTGAAACCTTTGAAGCTTATTCTGTAGAACTTAAACACCTTGCCATGAAACTACTGGACCTTATGGCAGAAGCTTTAGGTATGGACCCTAATGACATGAGAGTGTTGTTTGAGGAAGGGTACCAAGGGATGAGGATGAACTATTATCCACCATGTCCACAGCCAGAGCTTGCCATCGGTCTCAACTCTCATTCAGATCCCGTTGGCCTCACCATTCTACTTCAGATCAACGAGATGGATGGTCTGCAGATAAGGAAAAATGGGGGATGGATTCCCATCAAACCCCTTCCAAATGCTTTTGTGATCAACATAGGAGACTGTCTGGAGGTGGTAATTAATTCATGTCCAGTGTCCACCAGTCCACATCCTATATTCCATTTCCATATGTTCGGCATATGAATAATGTTTGGTGTTCTGAGCTTGCAGATAATATCGAATGGTGCTTATAAAAGCATCGAGCATCGAGCGACCGTGAACTCAGTTAAAGAAAGGGTTTCAGTTGCAACATTCTACAGTCCGAAACTGGATGGCGACATGGGTCCAGCACCCAGTCTGATTACTCCACAAACTCCACCGCTGTTCAGGAGAATAGGCGTTGCTGATTACTTCAAAGGGTTTTTCTCCCGCGAGCTCCGTGGGAAATCCAATTTAGATACCCTAAGGGTGCATTCGGACGAGTAGTTTTAAAATGGTGATGATAACGTGGACAAGGCCTCCTCCCGGTCATGTCAAGTTCAATGCTTCGGTTGTGTCATCGGTGACCATGAATACAGTATTTATGGGATAACTTCCGTCGTGAAAGTTCTTTGACAAAAACTGTATCCTCTATTTCTCTCGATTTGTAATCCAATACATAAATAAATTGGTTCGCTTTATATGTTGTGTATTATCAACGATTTCCACAAAAGGTGATAAGATGATATCTTGAACAGTTACATGACCTTTGGCACAAATAAAAACGGTACGACTTCCATACAAATTACCTATTAATACAATTTCATTAGTGACTCAGAGGCTAAAGTCGTGTCACATATATTATTAATAATCTAATAATATAAAAAATAAGTTATTAATACCCATAAAATAAAATTATTTGTATAGTATGATAATTTTTTTTAATCAACTACAGTGATTACAATAGTATATTTATTCTAAAGTATACTTTCAACCATTAAACATTAATCATTCAATCACATTACTAGTGTTCGAACCCGTAATCTCTAAGAATAACAATCGTTCTATTAATCACAGAGATAAGATGATTCATATAAGTACATTAATCTTGTGTTTCTATAGTTTTGGGTCATTAGTATGCAAGTTTTTTACTCTAGTTTAAATACGTCAAAAGCCTATATATTATTTTTAAATTATTTTTTTTGATTATAATCAATAAAAATAAATAAAATGATTATAAAAATATTTTTATGTTAAAAATGTTTAGAAATTTGAGGATAGTTTTTTAAAGGGAAAACTGTAACACCTCAAAACTGGTTTAGTTGAAAATTATATTCTAGTGACCGAAAGTTCAAACTCTGGTAAGTCAAAATAAGTATTGGCCATTGACCATGTGTGTAATTGCACATGTATTGATGGATAATTAGGCATTGTTATTGAAATTGGACTACATTGCAAATATTGAAAGTGTGAGGAATATCATATAGTGACCAAAATGCAAGAATTGAAGATATAAGAAGTTGGAGAACTAAGTCTAATCATCCCACACGTGGCATAAAATTGGAAGACTTTTTCATAGGTTTGTAATTGATTAATGTGAGCAAATAATCCTTAGTGATTCTAGTTATCTTTAAAGTTTCAGTTCAAGTTTACTTCTAGAGTTTTAATTTAAATTGTCTACTACTTGACTTTTTTAGAATTTCGGTTCCTGATTTTATGGTCTCATTAGGTTATATATATCTTCATTTTTTGAATAAAACACATTACAATAGCATTTTTCTCTGTAACATCTTGTTGACACTAAATTTTTATTATATTTTTTATTTTTTTATACCCAATAAAATAATGATTCATTTAATTTTTTAAATGAGATCCATTCGATCCAAATAAAAAACCAAATTATTTATTTTATTTTTATGTGCAACCAATTATTAACCATTAAATCTAAATAAGATCCAATGGTTGGGTAAAAAAAAAGAGCTAATCAACCCCCGATAAATGGGCCCCATATGCCATATGCATGCTTTCTCCTTCTTCACGCATACCGCAAGTGAAAGAATGGAAATTTGACTATGTGTTGTTCAAATGAAGAAGGAAATTAAAGAAATCAATGCTTGATTCGAATATAAAAAGAAAAAGAAAAGAATTAACCTCAAATTTACTTAGATTTGAACTAAAACTATGATAAAATCATATTCAATTATTTTCAGTTTTGTATCAAATGAAAGCAGAAAGAATCACCCAAAAATCAAATTTTATTTATTTCGAATTTCTTGTAATTTTGATATAAATTTTACTATAAAATCTCTTTTACATCACCTTTGTAACACACCAAGACACAAACCACAAACCACAATTCACATTCACCATTCATATTTCTCAATTGTAATTCATTATTTCTCCTACTAATATCACTTTGTATTGGAATTTTTGTGAAATACAAGAAGAAAAACTTGGTTTTTAGGTATTTTGTTCTTGATCTTTTATTTTTTATATTTATTTTTTATTACAAATACAATTATAATTAGAGTAATTCTACCTTTTTTTTAGTTATAAAAACCTTATTCTTATTTTTTTTATGAATAATTGATTAACACAAATGATTTTTTTAAAATGTTTTGATCTATTTTTTTTATAATAAAGGTTAATAAATGATGTTTTGGGTTTCATACCCATTTTCAATAAACTGGGTCACTTTAATCCATATTAGTTTTATTCCATAAAACCCTTTATAAATATCTTTTAAATTTAATATATTTTTGTTTACTTTTAATTTAACTATTAATTCTCTTTGCTATTGTTTATTTTTGAAAATCATCTTGCTCTTCTTATTTTTAATTGTTAAACTTGTTGTATGTCTTTACTATATTAGTTTAGATCACCCCTAAGTTTAGTTTCTCTAGTGTTAGAGCCTTAATTAATTTAGAACCTTAAAGTTTAATAAAAAATTCTCTTCACACCAAATTTTTAAAACACACTTAATCATACTTTAACTGTAATAAATGTATAGGTCAACTACTCGATACATAACAAAGTAGGATTTATAGTTTCAAACTCATATGGATTTCTAAAAGGTTAAGATTTTTAAAATGTATTTAAAAGTTTGAATATTAAAGGTTAGTTCAAATATGATACATATCATACATATTAATCAAATTTTAAATATATGTATTTTGTAACATCTCGACCCGGATGTTACATTGGGCCAGAGGCCCAAAACCTATATTCCAAAATTTCATTTCAAAAGCCCAAAAATAAAACCAACTCAAGTCCAAATATGATTTATAAAATCCATTAAGTTAAAACATAAGCCCAAAATAATTTAAAGTACTTGGAGCTCCAAGTATTACAACCCATTAAAACATTCGACTCAAATAATAAACAGAGTTACAAAAATACATATAGGGTTCGACAAGGTACTAGCCCACTAATCTAATAAATGTACTCTGACAACACGGTCGATGCTGAAATCCAAACCTTGATGGTGCTCCAAGAACTGGCTTAACCTAACCTATGCAAGAAAACATATTTCAAACGCTGAGCTACAAAAGCTCAGTGGGTACGCCGAACTCAGCCAACATCATGCATATCATAAGCAGTAAAGCATAACATATAAAATATCATGCATGATATGATGATCTAGCATGCTTGCCTACCACATGGCATAAACAATATATAACAACTCATACATCATATACATGTCAAAACAACAACACAAGGTAGTGAGGCATCCGTCCACACAGAATCGGGATCCTACACTACGAGCAGGGCCTGCATCCATACAACATCGGGATCCCATACTCAAAGATGAGGCCCGCGTCCACACAATATCGGGATTCTATATCCGGGATTTGAGGCCCGCGTCCACACAGCATCGGGATCCTTCAAATCCCATACTCGGAATGTCACATCGAGTATCATCGAATGAGGCCCGCATCCACACAGCATCGGGATCCTACATTCGGAATGGTCTTCAAAATCATCACCCAAAATGTTACATCGGATGGCCTTCAACGAGTTGCAACACCTTTAAATATTCGGATTTCCATCAAACAAGGACTTGATACACACAAATGATCCACCTAGGATCTTCTCATCAAAACATATCAAGACTTAACATAGCTTAGCCATTCGGGGTTTAAAACATCAATCTTGTGTTAACAATACATTTTATTATTTATAAGATTTATTTAGACCCTTAATTCCCTTATCGAACCTCAAACAATACCAAACTTATCGAGTTCTCGTAGGGGTATCGATACCCTTATGTGGGGTATCGAAACACCCTGTATTTGACCTACCAAAAGAAGGTATCAAAACACTGGTACCGATACTGGTACCGATACCCTTTGACAACTTTTAAAGTCAACAAAAGGGGGAATATCCGCTTCGATACTGGTATCGAATCGAATATGCCACTAGAGGGTTTGGTATCGAAACCGGTATCGATACCCCCTCTTCACTAACCTATTTTTCCCTCAGGGGCATCGATACACGGGCCACCGGTATCGATACCCCCTGCACGAACTTGCAGGTTTCACTTAGAAAATTTTAAGAATTCTTCCCAACATTAATCTATTCGATTCTAAAGTGTTCCTACTCATTTTTGGGAGTGTTTAGAGTGTTTTAACACCAATTTTCAGCCATTAAACTCACTAACACAAATTCCATCATTAAAGCATATCAAGCTCATACCAAGCACACATACACTATATCTATATGAATGCTTTCTACCATGAAATGCATAATGATTTGAAGAGTTGGGAGTACCAACCTTAGCAAGAAACAGCAAAAACCCGAGCTCCTCCTCCACACAAAGCCTTCACTTTCCCAAGCTTGATGATGGCCCTCCAACCTCTTTCTCTACAAGATAAAGATGAACAACTATCAAGAACGGTTTGGGGAAGATTCTTAAAGCTTAGAAACACTAAAAGACTCAGATTTAAGCTTCCAAAAACCGAATCCCGAACTCCACTCATAACACCCATTTAAACCTTCATCCTCACCAAAATTATGCATTCTTACCTTGTTTTGTAGATCCTTGGATGCTCTACAACTCACCCTCAAGCTCCTAAACGAGATTTCTAGCAAAACTCTCAAAGATCTTACCTTTGGTAGGATTTCTTCTTCTCTTTGGATGAAGGAAGAAGAGGGTAAGAAGGATAATCTCACACCCTTACACTCCTGCAAAAAAAACTCTCTTTTTCCTTTTTTTTTGTCCTCAATTAGAGGATTACCAAAACACCCCCACTAAACAAGCCCAACACTCAACCCAGACAAGCTAAAGGCCCAACAAAGTCCAAAACCTCACAACACAGGACCCAAAACCGAAGATCAAACCCTCGGGTTAACCCGATACACGAATCCGAAAATTCGGGTCATTACATATTTAAGGTAAGAATTTTTAGTAAATATTTTCATATATTAAGAGCAAATGTAACGAGTTATTGTAGTATACAAAGCCAATACCAACTGTTGATTATTGAATTCCTCAAACATTATAAAGTTGATTATTTAAAGTGTCCATACAATCTATACTCTTTTCTCGTAACTTGACATTCACTTCAAATTTGATAGCAGACACAACCTCAACAATTTTGAGTTTCTAATTCTTGAAAATTCTATAATTTCTTTCCATGCAAATATGGTATAGAAAGTTATTCCAAGCAAATTTTAGGATGAGAACAAAAAAGGAGTGCCTTTTTAGGGCATGCACAACCCATGAAAGTTCCTTATGCCACTTTTCACTTTCTCTCCTTAAAAAGCACATATGAAGATCGACCTCCAATTTTTTATAGAGAAATCACAATCAAAGAACAAATGATTCTTGATTTCAAGTTCATTCTCACATAACACACATTTAAGGTCAACCATAATTTATATTCTCAACGATCTCAACGATTTATCTTTTGTGGGAAACCTATCTAAAATGGTCATCCAAGAAATAATAGACAATCTAGGGTAGTGGAGGAAAAATCATAATATTTTTTGTAGATATTTCTATCATGATGAATATGTTAATTGAAGACCACTTGGATAAATTTTCAACTTTAGGGAAAGTGCAAATAATTTCATGATTTTATATCTTGGCATATCTTCTTTGACTGATATGGTAACCCATCTCACACTCAAGTTCAATCTTTGGGAATTCTATTTTTTTGTTGTTCTAAAGCGCCTTTTCAGGTTTTCACTTTAGATTTTATACTTTTTTCTTTATTTTCTTTTTTTCTTTGACAACAAATTAAGTCTACCACGATATCAATGACACTTGTTCTTATCTTCAACATATGATCTATTCTCTTGTATTTTCAACCTTTGAGCACCAGGGAAGATCTAATCTGGAGAAGATTTATTGTCTAGTTTAAAGGAATTCATCATTTTCATTGCTTCGAATTTCGAATTTCTCATCATAGTATATTCTTCTGACAATCTTTTGTAGCATTGTCTCACTCAAAATTGAGCACAATTGTCTTTTTTACTCTTTCTAACATTCACCCCATAAAGCTTATTTGTCTTGTGATGTCTCAATAGTAACAATTTCCCCACTTGATGAATTGGTCCTGCTATATTTTACCCCAAATATGTTTAATGTTCTCTCTTTGCCCCAAGTTTACTTGTACCATCTTTGTTGCTCTTGCTCGGATATTTTTGCACTTGGAGCTCTATTTGTTCCTCGTCATACTTTTTATCATTAATCTAGTATCGAGGTCGCTTCTTGTTCTTCATACACTTAAAGGATTAGTATTTCATAGTAATTCTCATGAAATCCTTTTCTTTTCTTATATCTAATCAATTTATCTGCAAGATGTCTGTTAAAACGATAAGCGAAGGCTCGGTGTAACAACAAAAAAAGAGGGAAAATGTGGTTTTAAGGTTTTGAAACCACAACCACTAGTGTTTTGGTTTGGATACCTAGCCATTTAAGCTAAGTAGCTCTTGACTCTTGTGTTTCCTCAACCTTTCTTTTAACATTTATAAACATTAATAATAAAATAATAATATATTAGAATCCTTATTAACCCACATATCATATTGGAAACCAAAATCCTGATATTTCTGGAACCTTCTCCCTATATTTGATCCAATTTTTCCCTCACCTACCCCGACCAACAATCTCCATCACCGATCATCCGTGGCCTTCACCGCCAATGTGGTTATGCTCGCCTCCCTTCCCCGATCAAAACCACTCTTCTGACGCGCACAACCTTCACTCCATTTGCCGGTAATCGAAACTGGAAGTTTTGGTAACCTAGGTTTCAACCCCAGTTTCGATCTTCAGCTTTTCCGACCATCATCGTCGTCGTCTCGGCGCGTCACTGATCTTCCCAAGTTCACCGTGTTAGGGCGACCAAACCCCCCCAAACATCACCTCCGTTCATCGTCGGTAGCTTCTTTGTCGGAGATCAGAACCGTTTAAAGGTAAGTGATGAGTTATTTGATTTTGGGTTCGTTTCTGGAAATTTTCGGCTTGAATTTGTTGTTAAGGTGTTGATATTTGGAAAAATATGGGTTTAAGAGGCGTTTTTTCGGTTGTTTAGGGCCGCGCGTGGCCTCTACACACCGCTGGAGGCAATTTTCGGCCATCGTGGATGGTTGTTGAGAGCCGACCGGTCCAACCTGAGTCAAACCAGTCAGAACCGATCCTGAACTAGACCAAACCGGCCCCACCCGGACCAAACCAGTCAACAAGAGTCAACCGTTAACCAACCCGAACCGTCGACCGACCCATGACCGTTGACTGCTGACGTGGCTGTTGACGTCAGCGTTGACTACTGACGTGGCTGTTGACGTCAGCGTTAACTTTGACCCAAAAGTCAAATTTTTCAAAAAAAAAACTATTTTATATTTTTAGACGTCCTGAGTCTATTCGTGAAGTCCGTTTTTCGAAATTCGAACCCCGAAAACCTCCAAATTTGACTTTAAAGTCTCGAGTCAAACTTTTCTTCTAAGTTAAGTCCAGAGTTTTAATTAGGGTCTAATATCAATACCTGTTTATTTTTCGGATCCCATAGTCCTCCCGATCGTGTACCGACTCAACCTAGCTCCTCCCGTTTTGACCGATCCCGAGATCCGATCATAACCTGTATGTATTTAAACCCAGTGAATAAATAATTCAGTATTTTAAACTCCGGTATTAATATAAATTTTATCTTGTATCTTCAGGATCCAGTAATACTGTAGAGCGAGCCTCGAACGCCCAGTAGACCACCTGTTTTTTTCTGCCCATTTTGAGGTGTGTTTCTTATGTGTTACATGACTGTATATTATTGTTTACTCGTTTTAATTAAACTTAGCATATGCACATGACTTGATTGTTTTCCTAGATTTACATAGATTTTGTTTTGAACCTTAAGCATGATCTTATTGTGTTTTAATTGTATGCTTGATACATCTCGTATGATATTCCTGATTTGGTATATACATGATGTCTGATTATTTTCTGATATTTCTATCATTATTTCTGCTATTATTGTACGTCTGTTACTTTAGGATTGGGATGTTGTGAAGTGTTTGAGTTTCGGTTCAGCCTTGATCCAGCTAGTAATTTCGCATGTTTACGGTTCCTAGCTTCGGTAAGGGTAATTCTGCCTGTTATCGGTTCCCGTACTATAGTCGGGGTAGTTCCGCCTGTTCCCTAAGGTAATTCCTTAGGCCGATACCTTCGCCTTATTAGGGCTTAGGTTAATATATGTATCAGATACTGTTCTGGAGAACTATATCCAGGATTTCAGTTGGAGGGTAGCATATCATGCACATACATGATCTGTTTTTCTGACATTACTGTTTATTTGATTTTACTTGTGATTTGTATGCACTATTGAAACACATTGGGCTCCATAGCTTATACCCGTTTTTTCCCCTTTCAAATATCCATAGATAGGCATCCAGGAGTTGGCACTTAGAGGATCTACATATTTTCTGGTTATAGTTTGATGTAATTGTCGTGTGTCAAAAGTGCGCGTTAGTGCGAGTGGACACATCGAAAGTAATAAGTGATAAGTATTTATCGGATTATCGTCTCCACAGGTATTGGTAAACTCAATATGTTTTCTTCGTCTTCTTGTTCTGTAGGAAGAAAATAAAAACACAAGTAGTTTGAGTTGTGATGGAACTAAAATAAAACAACTAAGTAAAATAAAGGAATTCGAATATTAGAGAGAGATAGGTCAGGATCCAGTTGCGCTGTATTGTGGATTTGATTGACTTGTCTCTGCCCAATGCAATCGTATATCACTAACTCGGCAGCACTGCAGATTACTGCCTTGGCAACGACGATACTGTCCGCCGCGGCAATCCCTTGCTCGTGGGTGGACTTTACCAAAGTTCGGAAAAGTGTCCTTGAATGACTCTGTTTATCCCTAAGTCGAAGTACTGTTGATGACTAGTCCTTGATGATACCTCCCGACATGAACCAATTATACTCACCAACCAATCTCACACTTCTTTTAGCCGCTGAAACTCTTAACCTATCCCTAGGCCGAGTTAGTATTTCGCGATTGAAACACCGTACTTACCCCTTTCGTGAATCTAACTCTCCCGAGTCTAGATAAATGGATTACTTACAAACTTCTCTCCCGAGCTTGAATGTAAGAACAAGGAATAACAAAGGATAATCAAACCTTGATAGTTTTATTGCATTGAAACAAAGACAAAGTACAATCTCCTCTCACAAATACTAACAACCTTCACCTAAACCCTAAGGAAGCTTAGAACATAGTTGAGAGAAGGAAAACAAGTTTATGAATCGGCTCTCTCTCTCTAGGTATCCGTGTATCATACATTGGACGGCTAGGTCTTTATATAGGCTAGACCTAGGGCAAATCTTTCCTAACTAGAATACAACTTGGAGTAGAGAACAAGTCATGTACATAATTAAAATATTTTCAAGTTTAATTCAACTAAGAGGCTTTCCTGCGTGGCCTTGTCTTGGGCTTTTCCTCATGCTAGCCAGCTCCGATCCATGTGCTTTAAGTCCAGACACGTCCCTTGGATTTTTCTCTTTCAATCGTCTACAGTCTTGCTTCCTGACTCTCTGCTGCTGCCTCTACATCAGGTCCTGCCTCGGCAATGGTTCTCCTGCACAGATACAAAAATGCAGTAAAACTTGCCTTTTCTGTAAATATGAGTTCTATGAGCTTAACTTCTAAATATATCACATTAAGTACATGCATTGGTCCAAGTGGGTGTAAATTCGGTGATTAATGCCCATAAAAGGTGTAAAAAGTGATAGTGAGTTGAGCACTTATCACACCCCCAAACTCGAACTATTGCTTGTCCTCAAGCAATGCAAACCATCAATTTGTCGAACTCTACTCTCTCTTGGTCTTATGTTTCCATCTATTCTCCCCACCATAACTATGCCTATTCTTAAGCCTTAACCTTTCGGCTGCCCAAGGGTTTACCTAGAAACAAACTATAAGAATTGTGAGTGTGTGCGTTTTTGTGGAAAAGTTTGATTAAAGGTTTTCTTAGATAAACTCTAAGTTCAAGACAAGTAGAATTGGGTTAAGTGTTCTCTTCTTTTCTAAGCAACCAATTCTTGAGCCAATTTTGGGCACCTCAAGGATTATGTTTTTCTCTTCACTAATTCCTTCTTTCTTTTTGATATTCTTTATAGCATACTAGAGCCAATTTCGGGCACCTCTAGCAGAAAGAAGAGTATTTCTTAGAGCCGGTGATAGGCACCTCTAGTTACTTTCCCAAAAATCTAAGTCTTTATCACCTAAGTTTATTAAAAGAATTCATATAATCCAACAAGTCCCAAAAGTGTTTAATTCCTTCCTATAGTAAGCTTCTAAGTTTTCATCCTTAAGTATCCTAAGGTTAAACCTTCTTAACAGGACCTAATCATGGTAAGGAGAAAGATTTCTATAGCCTTAAAGAATAAACTAAGGCAATACTGATGATAAGCAGTGCGAAAGTGTAGGCAGTTAATTCAAGTAAGGCGGGGAGCATAAAAAATAAAAAAAATTCACTGGAATACTCCCTTTTTTTGGCAAGGCCTCGGCAGTAGATTGCTGCCTTGGCAGTGAATCTGCACCCCCAAACTCAAACCAAGCATTGTCCTCAATGCTTTATATTAGAAGATAATAGCGACAACAAAAATATGAAAGGAATAAGCAGCATATAAAAACAACAAATAGCAAATAATATTGAATTATATGAAAAAAATATTAAAGAGACTCCGAAAAGTTGGTTGTAACAATTTTTCTCCTTGGCCTTGCTGTCGATTGCTTTGTTCTTGGTGAGGGCGATGGTTGAGCTTTTGCTTGCCGGGGCGGTTGGACTCTTGTGGGTGGTGTCCGTTGCATTGGAGCCTCCACTTCTTCTACGTCGGCCATCTCTTCGGTTATCATTATGTTCGTTACACCTTCCATTGCTGTGGTTGCCCTGGTATGGTGTGTACTCGGTCCGGCGGCGGTTGAGCTCTTGTGCACATAGGCATCTATCTCAGCTGATAGACTGCCTATGATGATTGGGGATCGTGGTGGAGTGCTGAAGACTGCCCTCCACTTGGATGGTCTTCTGCTGGCAGATGATGCCGCGGCAGAGTCTGCTGGCAGATGATGCCGGGGCAGAGTCTGCTGCCCTAGATGGGCCAACAGCATGATATTGTAGTGGAGGGCCCGCATGGAAGAACGACCTTGGTCCTCCCGGAGCTGGTGTAGTCTCGGTGTAAGGGGCTGCTGTGACAAACATATTGCTGGGAAATTCTGGAAATTGCTCCCCTTGGTCTAGAAAAGCATGGAGCAACATTTGGGCTACTGTGCCGTTGAAATCTCTTTGATACTCCATATACCTTTGTTGTCTGAGGTCCATCGCTGTCATCCTTTGCAAAATCTCCTGGTAAGGGTCTGCTGCGGTAGAGGTGTGGGTAGTATCGGGTATGTCTGTCATGTACTGGTCCCCGACAGCAGTATCAGCAGTGAACTGCTGGGGCGTTGCTTAGACTGGCTCCGCCTGCGTGATCTGCATGACTTTGTGACAAAAGTCTCTAGTTCATCCTCGTCTTTGGGGAGTGTATTCGTCCGTATCTTCAATTGGTATACCTGCGGCAACACACAAACCCGTGATCAAACATGGGAAAAATAATGGTCCCCTATCTTTCTTACCGCATTCGTGAATTTCACTTAAGATGATCTCTCCAACATTGATGGTCCTCTTGTTGATGATCGATTGGATAAGCACCAATCGCTTCCGGTCCACCGTGCTGTTGTGAGACGTGGGGATGAGGTGTCGCTTGACAAAGGTGTTCCATAGTTTGGCCTCGGGCTTTAGGCTTTGCCTTGTTACGGATCCTCTATGGTTATCGGTTTCTCATGGAGTATTCACGTAACAAAGGTCGTCTTTGATTAACTCATAATCCTCGGCAGTGATGTCCTTCATGAATTCAGCGTTAACATCACTGTTCGGAGTGAGGGCGTAGAAATCGTTGATGGTCTCAGCATCTAACTAGATAGGCCTGTCGTGACAGTGAACAAAGAGGGAATCTTTGTTAGGCCCGTGCGCATAGAATTCCCGCACGATGGTTGCGTTCGCCTGGGCAGGTTGGAGACAGAAAATTTCCCAATCTTGGTACTTGATTCTATGAAAGAGATAATGCTCGATGCCGTAGTTTTCATCATCCGAATGTTGGAAGCCTTGTTCTTCCCACAATTGTCGGGCAATGAAAGACCGGTTGAAACGGTCTTCAACATTGCCTGGGGCAATCGCTTGTAAGTGGCCATCAAGATTATGAGAGATTGATTTCTTGGAGATTTTTCTTGGAAAGAATCTGAGAATTTCACGAAGAATTGTGAGTATGCAAAGTGTATTATGAGAGCAAGATTGTAAGAAATTCTAAAGAAAACAAGAAAGTAAGGGTGAATAGTTCAAGAGGAAGGGGTTTCTTATATAGGCCTCGGCCTTGTGACCGTTTGAATCCACTAGCCGTTTTGTAGTCGTTATTCTTTACTGTCGTTTCCTTTTCTGCCGCGGCAGGAATCTCGGCAGACTAGCCGTTACACTGTTTTGCCCGTTGAAACTGCTGCGTCTCTGGCATTATTTTCTGCCTCGGTAGAGTTCCTGTTGTGAACTATTTCTCCTTTATTCTTGCTTATTATCCTAAACAAAAATTAAATACACAGAAAGAAAAGTACTTAAAGCAAAAACAAAAAATAAAAATAAACTAAACTAATCCTAATATAATAATGAGAAAAAGGGAGGAGATCATGTTACTGGTGGAGTGCATGCAAATGCATCTCCCAGGATGATTCTCTCTTGTTGGCCAGAATTATAAATCGGTTGTGGGTCACTGCCTTTTTTTGTGTGTCCATCCATCTTGAACTTGATCTTTTTGCCAAATAACCTGCCGAACAGACTGCCAAGGCAGGATATTTTTGTGTCTACTGTGTGGATGGCCTTGCACTCTTATGGATCATCGTATTTTTTTAAGTTGTGGAATGCTTGAGTTTGACTTATTGGTCATTAACCCTCATTGTCAACTCTCCTTTTTCCACATCAATTAAGGTGCGTCCAGTTGCAAGGAAAGGTTTCCCCAGGATAATCGGTGCATTATCATCTGCTTCACAATCAAGGACAAGAAAGTCAGCAGGAAAAATAAATTTATCGGCTCTTACCAATATGTCCTCGATTTTGCCTTCGGGTTGCACATATGATCTATCCGCTAGTTGAAGCATAACTGTTGTAGGTTTTGCCCTTCCTATTCCAAGCTTTTGGAAGATAGATCTGGGCATTAGATTGATGCTTGCTCCAAGGTCGCATAGGGCCTTACCTTCATAAATTTTACCTATCGCACAAGGTATGCTAAAGCAACCAGGGTCCTTCAATTTCGGTGGCATGCGATTGTGTAGCATTGCCATGCATCCCTCGGTAGCAGCCACTGTTTCAAACTCACATATTCGTTTCCTCTTAGACATCATGTCTTTTAAGAACTTGGCATAGTTAGGCATTTGTTCAATTGCCTCTACGAATGGTATGTTGATGTGGACTCGCTTTAAAATATCAAGAAATTTTTTGAATTGCTGGGCCTGTTTTTGCTTTTTCAACCTTTGTGGGAAAGGTGGTGGTGGTCTCATCTCATCCAGGGTTTCTTTAGTTTGGAATTTAATACCTGGCACCACTGGGGTTGTTGTCCCGGCAGGCTGTTCAGTAGTTGCTGTACTTTTTGTCGGGGCAGTGTTATCAGAATCAGTTTGCTCAGCCTCCTCTTTCTCTGGTTCTGCTAATGGATTTTGGCTTGCTGGAATCTTCTCCTTCAGCTGTAAACCACTACTAGTAGTGATTGCTTTACACTTTTCATGGCGCATTACCTTAGCAACTTCAGTATTGCTAGGTAGTCCTCCTTGTGGTCTAGTGTTTATATTTTGAGCAAACTGCCCAACCTGGGTTTCTAGCGTTTTAATGGCCGCTTCTTGATTTTGCAACCTCATATCAGTTCTATTCATAAAAGCATCTGTCCTTTTGATGAAATTACTGTTCTCTGCCATGTATGACTCTGTTTTCATCATAAAGGCTTTAAGAGTGTTCTCCAACGAACTTACCGATTGCTGCTGCATCTGCGGCGGCGGCATTGGCTGCTGGACCTCCTGCTGCGACAGGTGTTGCATTGGCTGCTAGAATCCTAAAGGTTGGGTGGTTGGGTTTAAGGCATTGTTAGGATTGCTCCATGATAGGTTTGGATGCCTCTTCCATGAGGGATTGTATGTGTTGGACATCATATTGTTGCGATTGTAATTTCCAACATACATACCGGTTTCTTGATTCATACAATCAGAGGAACTGTGGTTACCTTCGCATGTCACAGTAAGAATCAATTACCTTAAACTCACGGGTATTTTGTTGTAACTGCAGGTTTTGCACCATCTTTGTAAGAGAGGCCAATTGTGCTGCCACTGAATTTGATGTGTCTAATTCATTTATCGTGGCTTGGCGTCTTACTCCTCCTCGCCTAGATGTAGGGAATTGAAAATCATTCTTCGCGAGTTTGTTTAATATCTCAATAGCTTCCTCAGGTGCTTTATCAAGGAGTGTTCCGTTCGCCGAGGCATCTAACATCATCCTTGTCGGGGCATTAGTGACATTATAAAACATGGTCACTTGTGTCCATAGGGGAAATCCATGCAAAGGACACTTGTGCAACAGCTCCCTGTAGCGCTCCCATGCCTCGTACATAGGTTCGTCATCTGCCTGTCGAAAAGAAGTGATTTTATTACGAATTCTATCATATAAGTTCACTCCAAGATCCAATAGATCCTGCTAGAATGCTATTTAACCAAGCTTTCGCCCTATCCCTCAGTGAATAGGGGAATAGCTTCAATCGCAAGACATCTTCATGGACTCCTTGGATTTTAAAAGAATTGCATATCTCCATGAAGGACTTGAGGTGCTGCCTTGCATCTTCAGTTACAGACCCACCAAACTGTCCAATAGTGTTAAGCATATTGAACATAACAGGTTTCAGTTCAAAGTAGGCTGCTTCTATCTCCGGTGTAACAACTTCTGGGTTTAATCCATTTAAGTCCTCTTCCAGGAAGTCTCTGACAGTGAGCTGCCGCGGCTCAGGTGGCGGCGGTAAACCTCCATTACCGGCAGGAAAGTTTTGTCCTGCCGGGTGATCTGCCATAGCCTCTTGGATTTGTCTCCTCAACCTTAGCCTTGTTCGCTCGATCTCTGGATCTAATTCGTATAAGGGGTTGGTTGGGTTGGCCCTAGTCATACACCAAGAAAAACAAAAGTAAAATAAAAAGAAACAAGAAACAAGAAAATAAAGAAAACAAAATTTAGTTGTCAATCCCCGACAACGGCGCCAAAAACTTGTCGCGTGTCAAAAGTGCGTGTTTAGTGCAAGTGGACACATCGAAAGTAATAAGTGATAAGTATTTATCGGATTATCGTCTCCACAGGGATTGGTAGACTAAAATAAAACAACTAAGTAAAATAAAGGAATTCGAATATTAGAGAGAGATAGGTCAGGATCCAGTTGCGTTGTATTGTGGATTTGATTGACTTGTCTCTGCCCAATGCAATAGTATATCACTGCCTCGGCAGCACTGCAGATTACTGCCTTGGCAGTGACGATACTATCTGCCGCGGCAATCCTTGCTCAGAATCAGTTTATCAGAATCAGTTTGCTCAGCCTCTTCTTTTGTTGGATCCGCTGATTGAATTTGGCTTGTTGGAATCTTTTCCTTCAGCTGTAGACCACTCCTAGTAGTGATAGTTTTACACTGTTCATGGCCCATTACCTTAGCAACTTCAGTATTGCTAGGTAGTCCTCCTTGTGGTCTAGTGTTTATGTTTTGAGCAAACTGCCCAACCTGGGTTTCTAGCGTTTTAATGGTCGCTTCTTGATTTTGCAACCTCATCTCAGTCCTACTCATGAAGGGATCTGTCCTTTTGATGAAATTACTTTTCTCTGCCATGTATGTCTCGGTTTTCATCATAAATGCTTTAAGCGTGTTCTCCAAGGAATTTACCGGTTGTTGTTGCATCTGCTGCGGCGGCATTGGTTGCTGGACCTACGGCGGCGGCAGGTGTTGCATTGGCTGCTGGAATCCTGAAGGTTGGATGGTTGGGTTTAAAGCATTGTTAGGATTGCTCCATGATAGGTTTGGATGCCTCTTGCATGAGGGATTGTATGTGTTGGACATCATATTGTTGCGATTGTAATTTCCAACATACATACCGGTTTCTTGATTCATACAATCAGAAGAACTGTGGTTACCTTCGCATAAGTCACAGTAAGAATCAATTACCTTAACCTCACGGTATTTTGTTGTAATTGCAGGTTTTGCACCATCTTTGTAAGAGAGACCAATTGTGTTGCCATTGAATTTGATGTGTCTAATTCATTCACCGTGGCTTGGCGTCTTACTCCTCCTCGCCTAGATGTAGAGAATTGAAAATCATTCTTCAATCAGTAATGTTTTAAATCTTCTAGTTGCATTAGGGTGACATGTGCCTATACCTTACTACTGTTGGTTTAAACGTATTATATTTTGTTATCGGATTGTGATGTATTTTGTGAAAATTAATATTTACAGGTCACCTATTTTGATAATACTATTTATGCTTTGAATGATATCCAGATTGGTCTTTTATCAGTACAGTTCATGTTGATTATATTTGAAACAATGATTATGATAGAACTTTTATTGGAACAGGTTTCATGATTTTATCTTGAGTTTTGGATTTATGTTTGAATATTGAACTAGTTTCATTACTTGGAACTTTTTTATATTTGTTTAGAAAAAATATGACCACTCTAGGTCGGGCTTTTCGCATAGGCCGGTCTAGGGAGGGTTACACTGAGGATATTATTTTAATAACTTTAATAATTTTAAATAATTTGATAGTAATGAAAAACAAGAAAAATATAAAATTAGGCTTTTGCGTACCAAGTTTAACAGAGCCTTCGAATAATTTTTCAAAGATCAACTCCAATGTGACACTTTTATTATTTATTAGACTTCTAAGAGAAACATTACCATTTTCCTAATTCTACCCCATTTAAGTGGCACTCTTTGCCTCACTAACTCACCATCCCTAAGTCTTCTCTCTCTTCTGATCTCGATCAAGCAATAGAAGACTGGAAACCCTTGAAGAAAGTTTAAACCTGATAGGCGGGATGTATTCTAAAGACTAACTCTCCTTGTTCCAATACTCGCATATGGTCAAAATGGTCTTTTATGGCTTGTAATGTGGTCTATGGCTCATTTCTATCAAAGAAAGAATATACAGGCTTGAATAATTATTTAAAGGTGATAAAACAAAGGATCATTGACTCACTGATCTGAATATGATTTGATAAAATACTTTTCTTTTTTCTTATAGATTACTCTAGACTGTCTTTTTTGGGATTTCACCCTAGAGGTCATTTCCTTTTCACCACTTCTTTTGAAAGTGGTTCATCTCATCAAAATATCTCACAGAACTTTCTGTTCATTTTTTATTTTGTTAGTTGCTTCAACTTTTATGTTAATAATTTGAACTTGACTCCTCAGAAACAAACTTTTACTCTTCACTTTTATCTCGTGCCCTTGATTCTCAAGACATTCCAAACATCCTTCACTTTCAAACTCATTTTCATCCTCTCTACCCCCAATGTAAGGGTGATCTTTGGTTTGAGTTGAATCGATAAGGAAAAACACTAGGACCAAAGGGGACAACAAATGATATTTTTCTTATTTTCTTTCTTTGAGAAAAGAGATCAAGGAATTTCAAACATCATCCCATACTTGGATACCTTTGAAGAAAAGCATCCTTCAATTGGACGAAGTTTTGGGTTATTACCTCATTCAAAGACCTTAATCAATAATGCTTGAGAAGAAATTCACTCAATTTGTTTGGGATTTTCCTATGATTCCTGAACACTCATTAATGTTCTCCTTTTGGCCTAAATAAAGTAGAAACGAGTTACATTATTGAAGTTGATCTTTGAATTTGGTTTAAGATCATTCCTGCAATTGATATTCAATACCTGAAAGAATGAAGTCAGTGATAATATAAACATATATGTATGGGTGATCAAAAATTAACCCATAACAAAGAATCAAAGAATATGAAATGTTTGCCACTTTAGAAAAATATATATGAAACAGGAATCATGAACAAATAAATTGAAATAGTCTCCTGTACAAAGGACACCCAATGCTCGCGGGTAAAAGCAACTGGGATGATTCAGGGCATTACTCTGCAACGGTCCTAAAGATGCAACCAAATCTTCTGTAATTCAACTTTCTATTATCCATCAAAAGAAACCGGATTTAATTTCGACCACTCTATTTCTACCATCGACTTTTCTCTTTCTTGCTTCTGTTTTAGTGTTGAATTCTCGACTTTTGAAGTATTAATATAACTTCTCCTTTGGTTGCCCCTCGTTTAGTCTGAACTTCTTGGTTTTCATCTTCAGAATGATGCTAATAATTTCATGACTCAACAAAATTTAACCTCACTTACATCGTTTAGGGTGAACAAATACCCCATGACTTTGAACTGAATTTGACCGTCTTTTCTCTTTTTAACTTATTTTCGCACTTTTCTTTTTCTTTTTTTTGTTTTTACAAAAAGAATCCTTTTAAACTGAAATCTTGTGTGAAATGAATTTCTATTCCAAACTCTCATATCTGTATTTCATCTAGATGACTTTCTTTATCGTTTTTCATGTTACCCAAATGATCTTCAATAACTTTATGAAATTTCTTAATCTTAACATATTTATGCCTCTCAAAATGTAATATTGATAAATAATAATATTATGATATAAAATATGAAATAACCATGCGCATGAATGCAGTAATTTGAATATGTCAACCTGCCAGAATAATAAAATGCTATTATGAACAAAAAATATGTTAATAGAACTGTGTAAAACAACTTAAATATAAATCTACTCTACAATGCATGAATGCAAGGGATAACGATTTCAAGAGCTAGTCATTAGACAATACTCATCTAACCAAAAGATTGAATACAAGGAAAAGTCAATTTGTTGATAGGAGACAACTAGTTTATCTAATAATTTTTTCTATCATTAGACCCCAAACTCATCAATTTTTTTATCAAATGACAATGATAGAAGGGAAGCTTTTTAGGTAAAGGACAAAAATGCACCAAAAATATCATTAAGAATTTGAGTTTGAGAATGATCGGGGAAGCATTCTCCTCCATACACATCAAATCTTGTCGGTTCCCTATATAAAAAAAAACATTATTTAAAAAATGACTTTTAAAATAAATATTTTTTAAATTATTTTTTTAATGAGAAAATATTTAAAATTATAATAAAAAATTATGGTTATTATCATAAACTAGTCACTTTAAATAAGACATAAAAAGGTTAAACTTTATTTAAAATAATCGATCCAAAAATAGATAAAGATAAAACTTATACGCCAAAAGAGATTAATCTATTGATAGATCATTAAAAAATAGTAAATTAAATCCAAGCATCGTGAGAGATTCTTCACGAGTACACACTATGTA
Organism: Abelmoschus esculentus; assembly: GCA_035048815.1. Taxonomy (NCBI): domain Eukaryota; kingdom Viridiplantae; phylum Streptophyta; class Magnoliopsida; order Malvales; family Malvaceae; genus Abelmoschus; species Abelmoschus esculentus. Next base: position 4,416,526 of record JAUCBN010000064.1, on the reverse strand, counting down.
TCCAAATTCAATACGAGGGTCCATAGCAGTAAAGATTACTAGATTACACATAAACGTCATTTTTATCAGTTCAAATCCAACCCTGAAGAAACATAAAATGAAAGATCAAAACAATTAAGAAAGAATAAAAAATGTACCAAACACAAGAGATAAATGTGTCGTAAAGATAAAAAAATATATATAGCAAAGATAAATTTATTTTTAGTAAAAATTAAAAAAGACAATAAAAATTAAATCCGACGGTCGACAAGTCACAATAAAATCGATATCATCACCGACTACAAAACGAAAATCTAAGACACTAAAGTAAAATTTACAAAGTGGCTAATATTATCAAGATAAATATTAATAATTTAAACATATGCATTATATAATTGGAATGTTTTTAATTATTCAACTAATTAGTGAATCTGGTATCAATTATGATATGTATGTCGATCTTATTGATGATGCTGAATGGAAAATTTTAATTGTAGGAATGTTTTTAATTATTCAACTAATTAATAGATCTCGTAACAATTATGATATGCGTGAAATAAAATATAAAAGCATGAGATAAATGAGTAGAAACGTGCACGCATCAAATTACGTATAATAATTCATGATTAATTTCTACATGTTACGCTACTAATTTCAACATGTCTAGATTAACATCATCTTTGCAAATGGATTGTAATTGGTCAGAGGAGATTCGATAAGATGCAAATTAAACATATTATTACAGGTGCAAAACGTTTATTTTTTATTACATTTTTATTGATATTTTTATTTTAAATTTATTGGTTTATGGTTTAAAGTTAGAAGTTAAGGTTTAGAGAAATAGGAATAGAGTGTATTTTTAGTATTTAAGATTTAGACTTTAGAATATATAAATTAGGGTTAGTGCTTAAAATTTAATTTTTAATTTTTTTAATAAAACATAAAAAAGACACGATTAGAGACAAAATTTTTAATTATTCTAACAAGTTATGAAATAGAGAAAATATTTTATTTAGATTATATAATCATAAAATTATACAAAATTTGAAATACATTAAAACAAGATATGAATATAAAACAGATAAATATTTTTTAATAATATATTAACTGAATTTATTAGAAATAAAATAAAGAAAATATTATGAATGAAATGAAAATATAAAAAAAATAGCAAAATAAAATTAAATTATAAACACGAAACAATAAACCAGCAAAACATAAAATGAAATATTAGAAAGAAAAATAAAATACGTTATCTCTATTTATCTATGTTCTTAAGAATCAAAGTAAGATTAATAAATGAAACCAATAATTTTATAGGTTGTTCGTAAAAGAGATCTAAATGTATCGATAAATCAACCATAATAAAAAAAAAAAATCAAACTACTAAAGACCATCGATAATCATAAATTAAAATCTAACATTATAAAAAATTATTTTAAAATATAAATTTATCATAAAATGGGGAAAATACAAAATATATCATTCAAAAGTAAAATTGTTCGATTGTTTTTATTCAAACTTTCTGTTAAACGAACTATTAAAATTATTTTTTACCAATTAACTCTTGTATCCGTGTATTTATTATCCCCCGCATACACTTTCATCGATATCATATCATTTGGCGAGATAGGCGAGGCGAGGCGAGGTCCATACTCAAAAGCTGTGACAACGAAATCAGAGATAGCTAAGTTAGGAAGCTCACTGTTGGTGCCTAGTGTCCAAGAGTTAGCAAAGGAGCCATTGACAAAACTCCCACCTCGTTATGTACGCACCGATGAAGACTCTCCTGTCGTATCTCACAGTCACACAAATCTATTGCCACAGGTTCCTGTCATAGATATGCAGAAGTTGTCTTCACAGGAAGAACGGGATCGCTTGCATCATGCATGCAAACAATGGGGTTTCTTCCAGGTACTTTCTTTCTCCTAGGACCTAGCTCGATATTGACTGTGGTTTGGGGGTAGAATTAAAAGATGGAACTGTGTCTATGTGCAGTTAATCAACCATGGGGTGAGCACTTCCCTGGTGGACAAAATGAAGATGGAGGTCCAAGAGTTTTTCAATCTTCCATTGGAAGAGAAGCAGAAGCTTTGGCAAAAACCAGATGAAATCGAGGGATTTGGACAGGCCTTTGTTTTATCAGAAGAGCAGAAGCTTAACTGGGGAGACATGTTCTACATGGTCACCCTTCCAACTTATTTGAGAAAACCTCACTTGTTCCCTAAAATCCCACTCCCCTTCAGGTTCGTTTCATCTGCATCTGTCACGTATATATCTTTTATATTGGCGGGCTAAACTTGTTGTTCTTCTCTTTTTCTTAAATAATTGATTGCAGTGAAACCTTTGAAGCTTATTCTGTAGAACTTAAACACCTTGCCATGAAACTACTGGACCTTATGGCAGAAGCTTTAGGTATGGACCCTAATGACATGAGAGTGTTGTTTGAGGAAGGGTACCAAGGGATGAGGATGAACTATTATCCACCATGTCCACAGCCAGAGCTTGCCATCGGTCTCAACTCTCATTCAGATCCCGTTGGCCTCACCATTCTACTTCAGATCAACGAGATGGATGGTCTGCAGATAAGGAAAAATGGGGGATGGATTCCCATCAAACCCCTTCCAAATGCTTTTGTGATCAACATAGGAGACTGTCTGGAGGTGGTAATTAATTCATGTCCAGTGTCCACCAGTCCACATCCTATATTCCATTTCCATATGTTCGGCATATGAATAATGTTTGGTGTTCTGAGCTTGCAGATAATATCGAATGGTGCTTATAAAAGCATCGAGCATCGAGCGACCGTGAACTCAGTTAAAGAAAGGGTTTCAGTTGCAACATTCTACAGTCCGAAACTGGATGGCGACATGGGTCCAGCACCCAGTCTGATTACTCCACAAACTCCACCGCTGTTCAGGAGAATAGGCGTTGCTGATTACTTCAAAGGGTTTTTCTCCCGCGAGCTCCGTGGGAAATCCAATTTAGATACCCTAAGGGTGCATTCGGACGAGTAGTTTTAAAATGGTGATGATAACGTGGACAAGGCCTCCTCCCGGTCATGTCAAGTTCTATGCTTCGGTTGTGTCATCGGTGACTCGGAGGCTAAAGTAGTGTCACATGTATTATTAATAATATAAAAATATAAATGAAAAAAATAAGTTTTTAATACTCATAAAATAAAATCATTTGTATAGTATATTATTTTTTTAATCAACTACAGTGATTACAGTAGTGTATTTGTTTTAAAGTATATTCTCAACAATTAAACATTAATCGCTCAATCATTATACTGGCATTATTAGTGTAACACCCGACCCGGATGTCACATTGGGCCTCTGGCCCAAAACCTGTATTCCAAAATTTCTTTTCAAAGCCCATCAAATTCAAATCCAAATACGATTCATAAAATCCATTTAAGTTAAAACGCAAGCCCAAAATAGTATAAAGTAATCGGAGCTCCAAAATATTACAAACAATTAAAACATTCGACCCAAATTAAAATAAACAGAGTTACATTACATAGGGTTCGACATAGTACAAGCCCACTAAATCTAATACATGTACTCTGACAACACGGTCGATGCTGAAATCCGAACCTTGATGGTGTTCCACGAACCGGCTTCACCTAACCTACGCACGAAAACATATTTCGAACGCTGAGCTACGAAAGCTCAGTGGGTACGTCGAACTCGGCCAACATCATGCATATCATAAGCAGTAAAACATAACATATAAATATCGTGTATGATATGATGATCTAGCATGCTTGCCTACCACATGGCATAAACAATGTATAATATCGCACACAGCATATACATGTCACATCACAAAATAACACACAAGAGTGAGGTCCGCGTCCACACAGCATCGGGATCCTACACTCAGGATTGAGGCCGCCCTCAAATCCTATGCTCGGAATGTTACATCGGACATCTTCGAACGAGGCCGCCCAACGTTCGGAAAGGGGTGAGGTCGCCCAACCAACCCCATGCTCGGAATGTTGCATCGAACATCTTCGAGTGAGGTCGCCCAACACTCGGAATAAAAGTCTTCAAACATCATCCGGCATGTTACATCGGATGGCCTTCAACATGTTGCAACACTTATGGATATCCGGATTTCCATCAAACAATGACTCAACTACACAAACGATCCACCTAGGATCCTCACATCAAAACATACCAAGACTTAACATAATTTAGTCGTTCGGGGTTAATATCATCAAATTCATGTTAACAATTCATTTCATTGATTATAAGATTCATTATAACTTTTAATTCTCTTTTCGAACCTCAACAATACTTATCTTGCCAAGTTTTCGCAGGGGTATCGAACCACCCTGCCTCGATACCTACCCAAAGAAGGCATCGAACCATGGGTAGCGATACTAGTATCGAAACCCTTTGACCATTTTCAAAGTCAACAAAAGGGGACCCTCCAGCATCGATACCGGTATCGATACACCTGGCCACTTAGCCTATTTCCACTCATGGGTATCGATACCGACAGCCCGTGTATCGATACCCCTACACGAAATGCATGTTTGCACTTAGAAAATTCCTAAGATTCATTCCCAAATTCGATCCAATCAATCCCAAAGTGTTTCTATTCATTTCTAGAGATGATTAAGGTATTTTAACATCAATTCCAAATCATTTAACACTCAAATCCGAAATCCACCATTAAAGCATGTCAAGCACAAAACAAGCACACACATACACCAACATCTATATGTATGCAACTACCATGATATGTATGATGTAAAGAACGAGTTGGGAGTACCAACCTTGAGCAACAACAGCAACAACCTCCCTTCTTGCTCCTTAAGCTCTCTCTTTGCCTTGCCTTTGAGATGGAGCTTCCACTTCTTTCTCTACAAGAGAAAGATGAAGAACGGATTAAAACACCCCGGGAAGATTTCCATAGTCTTAAAACACTTAAAAGAACCCAACTTAACCCTTCAAAAACTCAAACTTGGATCAAACCCTAAACCCTCATCTTCACCAAACCAACACATATTTACCTCTTTTAAAAGATCTCTAATAGCCCTACAACCTTCCCTCTAGCTTAAAAACGAGAATCCAAAGCAACCAAGCAAAAATCCAACCTTTGGCTACTCTTACTTGTGTTCAAAAAGGGAAGAAGATGAGAGAAAAACTAAAACCCCTTACCTCACTCTCTACAGCACATTAAACCCCCTCTCTCCACTCTTCATACTTGTGAAATTACTCACATACCCTCAGCCCACAACCTAAACCCAACACAACACTCAAACCCCACAAACCTAAGGCCCAAACTATCAAACCCGGGGCCCAAAACCAAAGCCCAAACCCATCGGGTTAAACCGACACTCGGATCCGAATCCGGGTCGTTACAACTAGTGTTCGAATCCATAATCTCTAAAAACAACAATCGTTCCATTAACCACAGATGGCTCATATCAGTACATTAATCTTGTGTTTCTATAGTTTTGGGTCACTGGTATGCAAGTTTTTTACTCTAGTTTAAATATGTCAAAAGCCTATATATTATTTTTAAATTAATTTATTTTATTTTTTATGATTATAATCAATAAAAATAAATAAAATGATTATAAAAATATTTTTATGTTTAAAATGTTTAGAAATTGAGGATAAATTTTTGTAAGGGAAAAAATTATAACACCCCAAAATTGATGTAGTTGAAAATTATATTCTAGTGACCAAAAGTTCAAACTCTTGACCATTGACCATGTGTGTAATTACACATGTATTGATGGATAATTAGGCATTGTTATTGAAATTGGACTATATTGCAAATATTAAAAGTGTGAGGATATCACATAGTGACCAAAATGCAAGATTTGAAGATACAAGACTTTTTCCATAGGTTTGTAATTGATCAATAGCTTAAATTGATATATATATATGTATATATATATATATATATATATATGAAAATTTTGAATGCGAATAGATATTTGGAATATAACTGACATGTCATAAAATTTATTGAGTTCATGTACGAGTAAATTACGGTTTTCGGGTTAAAGCCCCTTTTAGTGATCTTGGCGGCGTATATGTGTTTTGGTCATTGACGATGCGGAGGAATATATCGGTTACCGAATTCTTAGCCTGGCAATGTTTGATGAGAATTTATGTATATATTGGCTACAGTTAGAGTTTTTCATTTTTGAGTACCTTTTTTTAACTCGTGTCTCGACCTATTTAAATAAGGTATTAGATTAATCAGGTAACGAATATCCGAATTATATTTTTATATTTTAAAAAATCACATAGTAAACATATTTAAAAGTTTATAATACACAAAACAAACACAAAAATTAGATATTTAAAGTTAGTTTTAAAATATTTGGGTATATATATATATTCTAAATTTTATCATCAAAATTTATCCAAAAAAAATGTTTATCATCAAAAAGATATTAAAATGTTAATCTCGTTTTTTATTTTGAATCTTGTATTAACAAACTAATAAAATTATATTTTGAAAATTTTAAAACTTAAAATTACATGATATAAATATAAAAATAATTTAAAGATTTAAATTTAGTTTAAGTGCAAATATTAAGAATCTAAAATAAATTGTCCAAGTCAGGTCCGATATCCAATAACTAGAAAATCAGTCTAAATTCAATCTAATTATTCTCGGGTTGACTACTCAATCTGATCTAATATTTTTTTTAATATTTGATTTTTTTTAGATCATATGACAGGTTAAACACCTCTGATCCAAGAAATATAAACACCGTAAGTATATAATTTATAATTTTGCATTTATATTGTTAAATCATACTATTCACATACCTAATATGCTTTTGTATGACTTTACATTGATATTGATATTATTAAATTTATTGGCTTAAATTATCTTACAATTTATTATTGTTGATAATTATCTGATTAGTCTAAGTAAGCCTAATATAGTTGATTGTATATATTCTATTAGCCTAGATGTTGCTAAAGTTGTTAAAATGAGACTATGAATCATATGTCATTGAACATGCTGTATAGATGTTGATTAAGTAACCATTGGATATATTTTGAGGGGTTAAATGCCATAAAAATCGGTTAAATTATAAATTTATAAATAAAAGGTATCGATACAGATACATGTATATTAGTATAGGTATGTATATTTGGACCAAAAGGTTAAAAAATATTAATATAGGATCAAACGTATTGTTACGAATTTTTAATATTGAAATTTGAAAATTTAACTGGTGTCAGTACGAAAGGAGACCGTATTGATCTTCTCATTCACCTACAACCTAGTACTAGCACAATTAGAGATGGGCGCGGGTCAAGTTGGATTTTTGACCCGAAGAATCATACCCTTCACCCGACCCGATTTGAATTTAGGGTGAAACAAATCCGACCCGAATCATTAAAAAATTTAAATTTTAGGGATTTAATTGTAAAAAATAAAATTTAAGGATCTAATTGTAAAAAAATAAAAATTTAATGACCTAATTGTAAAAATATTAATTTTAGTGAAATAAATATAAAGAGGGATCGTTATTACAAATTCACTAAAATATATATGAAAAAAATTACACTATTAATCCCGAGTCGGGTCGAATTTTTTTCACCTTAAACCCGAACCTAACCTAAAATCACTCTTGAAAAAAACCGACCTGAACTCAAAATTTTTACTAAAAAATCTGACACGATCAAATCAGATTAGATCGAAACCCATCAAGTTCGAATCTCATACCTATCCCTAAGCATAATATAATTTGTACTGATACTAAATTGTCTTCGGAATTTGAGCGTTGTATCCATACATGTATTAATTCCAAATGAAAATAAAGGCCTAGACATATCGGTATGACCTTTTGAGTAGCTGTATCAAGATAGGTAATTATGTTATTGACCTGATATGTTTGTAAACTTTATAAAACGGTCCTTACTGTTGATAGGGTTAATTCAGTATGAAAATGACCTCAAAATTCAGTGAAATTTGGTATGCATGTACAATATAACTTTAATTTATTAGTGGTATTGTTAACCATTAGTAAGGACTTCAACTTTCTAAGTTTTAAAATTTGGTCCCTAAACACTGAATATGTAGTATTATGGTTCTTATTGACAAATCGATTAATTAATTATCTTATGGTTATGTTTGTTGAAATATTAGGCATTCATTCATTGAATTATTTTAACAGGTACATTCCGAAATGGATTTTTACCTAAAAAAGCTCTTGTGATGGATTCTCATTCTTTCAATTTCTTCCTAGACTGTAAGTTTATTGCTTAATTTGTTCGTGGCTGCTCAGCTTCAATATTTCCTCCGCAATCAACTCCACTTACAGATACAGAAACGTTTGGGTTTAAAAATGTTTTTATCTTGTTCCAATTTGTTGGCATGGAAGATAAGCTCGGACCAATTCTAAGAACACAAGTTTCATTCTTTCATTATAACCAAAGGAGACCGAACCAGTCACCCTGGTGGGTTTTCTTTTTCAAGTTTATTACATCAGACTTCCTGTCTGTAATGATAAAGAAGAGACTTTTAAGGTTTTTGTATGATGTTTCTCTCTCCTCACTTTCCCTATAAATACTAGCTTTCATCCCTTCATATGAAATCCACAGCTTACAAGTAAAACACTTTAGTTTATAGCAAGCTAATTACTTAATAGCAGCAAAAACAATGAGGGTTTTGGCTCTGGTTGTGGTCATTTTGGCCTCAGCATTGACGGCCTTGGCTGATATCAGTTCGATTATCAGTCAAGACATGTTCAATGATATGTTAAAGCATCGGAATGATGCAAACTGCCCCGGAAATGGTTTCTATACATATGATGCTTTCGTCGCCGCTGCCAACTCCTTTGGCGCTTTTGGGACTACCGGCAATGTTGATACTCAGAAAAGAGAAATAGCTGCCTTCTTGGCTCAGACCTCCCATGAAACTACAGGTTCATTTCTCTATAGGAAACTAGTCATGAATGCATGGTTAATGGTCTGCGTGCACACACTAATATACGTATCGTGATTCTTGTACAGGCGGGTGGCCGACTGCACCCGACGGTCCATATGCATGGGGATATTGCTACGTTCAGGAACAGGGCAACCCTGGTGATTACTGTGTTCAGAACCAACAATGGCCCTGTGCCCCTGGTAAAAAGTATTTTGGCCGCGGTCCTATCCAAATCTCATAGTAAGTGTCTTCTGTTTTTTCAGTATAAATTGATGGAATCTATCATTTTAGTATAGTGAAAGTTAAAACCCTAACTTGACCATGATTTTGGCAGCAACTACAACTACGGTCCGGCAGGACAAGCAATACAGGCTGATCTTCTGAATGACCCCGATTTGGTAGCAAAGGACCCGACCATTTCTTTCAAGACCGCCCTTTGGTTCTGGATGACGCCGCAGTCACCGAAACCTTCATGTCACGATGTCATCACCGGCCAATGGAGGCCGTCTGCAGATGACACGGCTGCTGGTCGGGTCCCAGGATATGGGGTCATCACCAACATCATAAATGGTGGCATCGAATGTGGCAAAGGATCCAACCCTCAAGTTGAGGATCGAATCGGGTTTTACAAGAGATACTGTGACATACTTCAGGTGAGCTATGGCGACAATCTTGACTGCAACAACCAGAGGCCGTTTGCCTAATTATGCACTTCAACATCTATACATGGAAGAATAACACCTATAAATCAAAATCTATTTAAAATAAGCATGCCATGCATCACTACTATATATAGATGTATGTTCTCCAAATCTGGAATAATATCAATATTCGATGAATGTAGTTGAACCAGAGGCAGTTTGCGAATTTCATTTTATGATGAAGGGAACTATATACACATCGCAAAACCGAACATCAGACGTCAAAACAATATAAAATTAGACTCGTGAGAAGGAAAAGGACTGCACATCCATAACCTTTGAACAAAAGATAAAAAAGAATCATACCTGTAGATTAACAAATCAAAAGCTGAAATTGGATGATTATATAACACACTGCAAATCAGTTCTACTCATACCGAATATGCACTATTCCGTCCACTACCAATACCCAATCCCAAACTCCCACTCTCAGCTTCCGACTTGCCATGGTTGTACTGGGAAGAATGAACATGCCCATGATGTGCATTGGTACTGCTAGAATTCACATTTATAGCAATATGGCCGTTTCGGTTGGCAAGACTATGCAAATCACCATTATCCCTAGGCATTTGGACCATTCCGATACCTTCGGAATGTGCTGAATCTTCACTGACCTGTATGTCTTCGTTGTAGCCTTTGATCAGGAAATCTGAGCAGTTCTTCCGGCATCCGTGATCATACGGATTTCTAAACTGACCACCAGCACCCCTAAGGTAGCTATACCGCATGACATTTGCCATTTCATTTGTTGTTATATTGCGAGATATCTGTAGCAAGAAATGCACAAAATGAGTCTGGAAAAAGAGTGAACAAATCGCGTATTTGCTCTCTTGTTTCTCAATCATTCTATGACATTCTATACAATCGAAAAAAGAAATTTGATCACAAAATCTCGTCATACCTGAGAAGCTTGTACAACAGTCAATGCAGCCACACCAAAGAAGAGGAAAAAATTCACAATTAAAAAGGATATTGCGCCAATATGATGAGAAACAGAATAGTTCATCCATGGGAAAAATGAAGAAGGGGCTGATGGATCATGCACAATTCCTGCATAAGACAAGAACATATATGGAGGTAGGACAATCAGAGGGGGGAAATTGCTATATTTGGAAAGTAGTTCGAACTCAGAACTGATTAAAAGACATACTTGCAATAGTAACTCCGCAAGTAATCAACATCGCCGAAACTTCTAAAACAAGGAAAAGTAAAAAGTCCCGTTTATTTTTCTGCATCACAAGATACCTAAACGAAATTAATCAACGAATACAATCACTACTCATCGAATAACTAATAAATGATATCCTCTTTGGACATGAAATAACCTATAAGCATAATTGTAACCAACAGGCAATCACACATCATCCATATTTGTCTATGATTTGGAAGAGTCTGCGTACAAAAGCTTTCGATTCCCTTAAGTTCATTTTCTAATTGAAGTGCAGGATCTTAGAAATACAAAAGCAAAAATTTTAAATTTATAGAGTAAAAAACCATTATAACTCATCAAGAATAAAGCACCTTGCCGACACAATTTGATACCCAAGGGCAATGATGGTCAAATTGTTCAACACAACGATCACAGGTGGAGCAGTGTTTTGCACGAAGAGGCCTGACAATCTGGTAATCAAGTTAAATAACATAGCAAAACAATCAGAAAATTACCAAATGAGTAACATAAACACAATAAAGGCTATAGAATTAGGTGACCACCTTGCATGTCGCACAAAGCTGAGACCAATTTCCGGCTAGCAGAGAAGGATTATTTGTCTCAATCTTCAATAAGGGTTCCTAGCAGAATTTATGGGAGAAATATGTTACATAGAGAGAAAGTGCATCAATAGTCTAAAAGAAAAGATACATACAGGATATAACGAAATGTACAGACCGACAACATTTACATTTCAAGAAGATAAAAGAAAACAAATAAAATAAAACCAGTTGGTCTTTGTATGGAAAAACTAAACGCACATCATCTTTCATAGTCTGAGGATCGTGGACATTCATCTTGAGGTAACCAGGATCCTTGCTGAAAAGAAAAATAAAATGAAAAAACAAATAGATAAGTAGGCTCCTCAATGAATCTCAATACTAGCAAATACATGCAGTGATCCGGACTATAGCACAGCTAGGCATGATATACACCTAGTCCTACTTCTCTTAGAGAGAACCACCAGACTCAATCAGGAAACAAGAAAATGACACTGACCCTATAAAAGCTCGGAGTTCAAACCAAATGTATTCGGAACTGCAACAACCTAACAGATACAGACTATTTGAAATTAGAAAGGACCGTCAAAGAATATACCTGCTACACCTATAAAACATAACCAAACCAGTAGATGCCAGGATAACACCAAACCATGCCAAAAGGCTAAACCCAGCTGTCAACTTTGGCAGATTGGAATCTGAAACAAATGACCCAAAAGCAAGTTAATGGGTCATGAAGAGACAGAAACAGGTATTGTCTTATGAAACAATTAACTTTCATTAAGAGATCAAAAGGCATACCCATTATGACAGAGTGAATATAGGTCGCCAGTAGTAGCAAGATAACGCACCAAAGAAGTGGTGCAAGTCTTACTCTTGTAAATCGTCCAAAACGGCTGTTCCCGTCACATCTGTTTTCAAGCAGCCTTCTAGCATTTCCCTGCAGAATCAGATGTAAAAGAAATATAAATATGTGGGGTATAATTCAGCTGATTTCATAAGCATATCATCTTAATGGTACAGAACAGCTAGAAGACAAACTAAACCACTTACAGAGTAATTTTACAGCCTTAATTGAAAGTTGAAACAACTAAAAGTACCAATCAAAATAAATAATAATGGAATCCTAACATTTCCATAGTAAAGCTACAAAATTCTCAATGCTGCTCCCATGTTGCACTATACAAGGAAAAGTAACAGGTTTCTATACTTAAGAACACAACTAATATTAATTGAGAAATCCCAGCTTTATAAACCTTTATGTGGCATAAAGGTGAGGAAAATGCATTGGCCTTTGAGTTTGTAAATGCATAAGGAATCAATCATTTCAAGATGTTCCTAGAAATTTAAATGAATACAAAACACATTTTGGACATTTAAGTAATATTTTATTAATTATCTTTTAATTGTATTCTTTTTATTAGTTCACACGAAAATATACATGTGGGCAGTAGAAGAAGCCAGAAATGTCTTTCATTCAGCAGAGGGCATTTATCAGTCACCACTAACAAGAAAGTGCTGGAAAAGTGCAAGATTGAAAACAAAAAACAAATAAATATCCAAAGAACAATTCACCAATGAATAACTATTAATGGGTAGAAATTTTACGGCACCTACAAGGAAAAAAGCAACTTGTCTGTGATTTTTATCAGAAGCAAGCTGTGCAGGTGTAAGGCCGCTATTATCAGTGGCCAACAAATCCTCCATCTTACCCGCCTGTACTAAGACTGTGCAAGCTTCGAGATTACCCCTAATAGCTGCCCAATGGAGAGGAGTGCAACCTGATGTAAAGATGAAACAGTTAACAGAGCAGAACACTAAATTAACCGAATGAAATTCCCTAGAAATGGCACTTTAAACCTGAGAATCAAAAAATTACCCTCCTTGTCCTGACGCCCTCTATGTGCATCAAGAAATAAAAGAAGACGTATGGAATCGGTAAAACCTTTATAAGCAGCCCTGGTGTCGTACATATTGAGAGGGAGTTAGAATTTTTTTTAAAAAAAGCCTCATAATTTTAAACTTCATTACACAATCAAGCAAAGTCTAGGGAAAATCAAATTAATAACTCAAAGAATGATTTCACTGTAAGAAAGTTGAACACAAATCTAAAGAATCTTTGAAATTTTCAGAATGAAAACAACTAAAATGAAATTACCTAGGTAGGTTAAATTCTTATCATAAAATTGGAAATCCAAATTTACAAAAGTCGAGCACTCTGTAGGAGCTTATCAGTTATCACCAGAAAATAAATCAAGCAATAATATACTATTCGGCAGGAATTCAAAAAACGGGCCGTTACCGTTATAACGGCCGTTATTTAACGGTAACGGCACTATCCGAAACCGTTATTCGTAAAAATAATGGTGAGATTTAAATTCACACCAATAATGGTCAATAACGGTCGTTATTTAATTTAATGGATAACGGTCGATAACGGCCCGTTATTGCCGTTATTTGACCGTTATTTCAAAAACTATTGTGCAAGTTTTAAAAAATCACAACCGCGACTCCTGCAACGACCGCGATAGCAACCATTATGCCCGCAACCACGATAAACGTGACGCGACCGAAAACGCTTTTTAAATCTCTGCTATTCGGTACCAAAAGGAAGTTCATTATTATTAAAAGGAAATGTGAAATAGCAAAGTAATCAAAGGAAGACAACAAAGTGGTGCTAATGCTAGACGAAGAAAATAATCAAGCCTCTCAAATATGATGCAAAAATGCATGTATTGGGATACAAAAGAAATTAGCAGCACCACAGTGCCTTATCCTAGACCTTCAAGTAAATAAGGCTAAGATGCATGCAGAACTCCTCAAATGATAGATGAGGAAAATAATCAACCCTCTCAAATATCGCACAGAAATGTACATATTTAGATACAAAAGAAAATTGCAGCACCATAGTGACTTATCCTAGACCATCATGTAAATAAGGGTAAGGTGCATGCAGAACCCCTCAAGTACCAGTGTAAAGGGCTTCGACCGTCATTATCAGGAGTATCAGGGTCAGCATTCCATTTCGAAACAACATGATAGAGAAAAGAAGTCTGACCATATTGGGCGGCAACATGTGTTATCTGCATCAAATTAAAAAACTAAGTATGCATGATCATGAGGTAGAAATAAAAGCAAGAAAATAGTTATTATCCCACAATTAAATTGTAAAGAACAAAAAGCATAAAAGTTTGATCATTAAATTAAGAAATAGGAACCCAACTTCATGTCCTAGACTTCTAGATAAATAAATTTTCAAAAAGAAAAAAGGAAAAACGGTAAGTTCATCAACAACAGCAGCAGACAACTGTATAAAATTGCATGTGGTTTAGATGATATAGCAGAAGGAGAAATTTAGGGGGGTACTAATTATCAAGCAAGCGCAGACAAGAGACACAGCATGAAATGCTATGTTTTGAGGCAGTCCATGAAGTGGCAGACTAAATAGAAAAATAAGGGAGTTAAATCATCTCCAGCAACCTATACTTAGATGAGTTCTCATGCTGCTAAAGTTAGATATAAATGATGTTCATGCAGATATCAATTAACTTCTAGTGGAGAAGAATATTTAAAACAGCTAGCCGGAACAATAATTTATATCAAGATCATTGTCCCAAATACATAGTGGGAGACCATACCAATTTCTTGAATAAGAAAATTTATAGTACAATGCACTGCATTGAAGATAGCTAACCTGGTAACCATATGTATCAGCTGCATCCACCCGAGCACCCTCTTGGAGTAAAACCTCAGCAACTTGTATTGCACCACGAACGGCACTCCAGTGCAAGGCTGTTTGTCCATTATGATCCGCCGCATCCACATCTCCACCATGCTAGCATATCAAGACAACCCAAAAACTACTCAGTTAAACCGGATTTATTCAAGAAAACTTCAAGAGTAACATATCACACAAGTAAACCTTAAAATTCAAACAATTTAAAAAACCCATTTTCATATCTCAAAACCATGTATTCCCAAAAATGCAATTCACTAAACCCATTAAAACCCAATTCAATGATTAAAAGAAATCAAATAGAATAAATTGGATACCAAATGAACCCAGATCAACACCCCCAAATAAAAAAGCTCCCAACTTCGACAAAAAAGGCAATTCAGCAAATCCATCAAAATAAATAAACAAACAAAAAAGCGAATAAAAACCTCAATGATGTACTGAGCAGCAGCGGTTCTATTATTCAAAGCAGCCCACTGGAGAGCATAGTAACCATTGGTATCAGGCTTGGAAAGAGAGCAGCCCTCGAGCTCAACCAACCTATGGAGTTTCTCCAAATCCCCATAAGCAGCAGCGGTGTAGACATCGTTCCTCAAGCTCTCATCATCAGCAACATCACCAACAACCCCATGATTCCCTCCCCCGTATTCATTTCCATTCGCTACAGAGTCACCCAATTGCTTCAGAGGTACAGTCTCCTCCACCACCTCGATCTCCGACGACATATCTCAAAAACCCAACAATCCAAAAAAACCAATTTTTTTTTCTTTTTTAACGATCTGGGTTTGACTTTGTTTTCAAATAACTGGCTTTCAAATAAAAGAAGGGGGAGCTGGGATTGGCGAGTGGTTTCCGGTTTGGCGTCCGTGCCGTGTTGACTGATTGTGCCGAAGCCAAGCCCCAAGGCAAAAGAGCCAAAACCACTTCGCCTAAGCAATTTTATTCCTAGGAATTTTGACAGGGTCCAGTCTTCTTGTTTCAGAAAAGGAAATGGAATCCATGGAATTAGTGGATTTTCCAATATTTGCACATTAACCCCCTCAAATTTATATAGTTTACATCATTGTACATTGACGTTTTCCCTTGATAAAACTTAAAACTTTTTTAATTAAGCTGGCTGGCTGAGCGGCTTAGCCTGAGCCTGAGTAGCCGTATTTATTAGTACAGGTTTTCTGAATAATTATGTCTTGTTCTTACATGTAGTTCATTTATGAGTCTTCGAACTGAGACTTTCCAACCAAATATCAGTACTGGTTAAATTCAATGATGGAACTATAATTCATGATTTGTATTATATATGTATTTTATTATTATATTATGACTAAATATTTTTATCCAAAAAGTACTTTTTAAAACTATTCTAAACAAGACTAATTATGAAATTAGTTTTTTTTTCCTGTTTAAGAGATATTTTTTATATTTTAAAATTATTTCACTTAAAATGTTTTATTAAAAAAATTAACAATTTTTATTAAGTACATTTTATTTTCTATTATTTTTAGTTTTCTAATAAAATAAAATTTAACTTTTTAAAGATAAAATTATTTTTATTAATTATTGTATATCATATCTTGTACACAATTTTTTTAAAATTACGTGAAAAGTCAACAATAAACATTATAATTGGGACAAAAGGGGATATAGATTAGGTTTAAATCATGTTTTGCGATGACTTATAATGTAATCTACTTAGGCGTGTAATTGAGACAAGTCAAGTTAAAGTAGTGTTGAATCCCAATTCGGATCGTTAAGAAATCAAGTCAATTTAATAATATTGTGTTCGATTTAACTCATTAAGAACTAAAATCGAATTCGAGCTCGAATTCAATCTGACCAAATTTTGACTGAATCAAACTCGAGTAACTTGTGATCTGTTTCATCTCATTTATAACCCCACGTCTGCCATCCAACAACGCCTTCTTTTCTAATGTAAACAGATGACTGCAGATTCTTTAAGAAGTTGCCTAAGAGATCCTACACTTTTAGGGTTTTGCTGGATTGAACTAACATGCCATGACAGATAATCATGTTGCAGCCTTGCATTTACAGACCAATTGTGAATTGGCAGGATGAGCCAAAATTCTACAACACAAGCAAAGGCAGAGACAAGTCTTTGTCTGTCGAAAGAGTAACAATAATCATGTCCATTGCCAATGATATTACGGTCTCGGAATAGAGAATTTACTTTAGCATGGAAGATGATCAACCTTGCTTCTCCACAATTGCTTGTCTGGTAATCATACTGCATGATAACATACAAAAGGGAAAAGATCGTAATCAGACTGAAGAACAAACTTGCAATTTAAGATTCACACATTACATTTCAGTGAAAAACAAATCAAGATTCTGAAACAATAAACTTGTCCTCACCCAAATCTTGACACGAAATCAAACAGGTTCACTAGGATGAAGCTCTTGAGTTTTCTTCTTCAAAAAGATTATTGGTAACAGTTGTCAGGCTGAGTTGTTGAAAGATTGGATGAAAAGAAAGTGAAGGGACGTGAACGGATCGGAGCCGATACGAATGTCAACATTTGTAGTAACATATGCTTACCTGTGGGTTTGTTTGAACAAGTTATGGCAAATCGGAGCTCAGCAGCAGCAGCACTGTCAGCTGATTCCAACGCAGCAGAATGCAGAGAGCAGCTAAAGTTACCTGCAGGCTGCAACAACATACTTCGGGAAATGGAATTGTCTTATTTCACGTCTAGCAGAAGCTAAGAAGATCGAGCTATTAGGAGAAAATGGTATTCTAGTGGCTGCAATTGCTATTGCCATGGAAATTATGGAGTTTCGGAAACAACCATTCCAAGATGCAACTGCTATTGCCATTAAATTGATCCCTTAAATACTGTGTTATAAATACCGATACTTAAACTCGTGATCTCCAGAAACAATTATTCCCTTAACCAATGAAACAAGATGCTTCGTACTAAATTTTGTAACTTATAAAAGCTCAAGCAACGGTTTTCAACTCATTAAATTAGCAAGCTGCTATAAATTGTTCCCTTTACGAGGTCCAATCCATCCTGCTATATGATGACCATGTCAAAAGGAGCTGGAATAACAATTTGTTGGCTGCTGGTAGCCATATGCACTGCACTTCTCGTCCGGCCAAGGCTAGCCGTTGCACAGCTGCCGCAACCAGGGAGTCCTCCGTATGTACGGCAATGTTGGTCGGTTGTACTTAACGTAAAAGGATGCATGTGGGAAATTTATAGGTCTTTCTTCAGTGCAGAAGTTGGCAGCATTGGCCCTGATTGCTGCAAGGCTTTTAACACTATCAATAAGAATTGTTGGCCTAAAATGTTTCCCATGAATCTTTCCTTCCCGGCCTTGCTCAAGGATCATTGTGTTCATTTCCCGATGGCACCTCCGGCGGCCTGAGCAAACGTTGACATTGATCTGACGAATCAATTTTAAAGTTCTACAGTCGAGAAATGATTAACAACTTTTGTTAGTTTAGGTAAAAGACCGATGAGTTTCAAACTCGCAACTTAAAAAAATAAAATATTAATTGAGATTTTTAATTACTTACTTTAAATATAGTTGAAAATTTTAGCTCCAATTTGACCATTCAGACATTAACTTATAGTCTGTGCAAGATGTATGTCTGGTCAAAAAATTTAAAAAAATATAAATATATACTACCATATAATCACAAGTGTTCATTTTTTGTGCGAATAATAAAATTTTCTTTGTACTTTTTTTTGGATAAGAATTCAGTTTCATTTAAATCAAAACAACAAAAGTTATTACCTTACAACCTACGAACCCCAAGCTTCTAAAATGCTAGTTGGGATCAAAACCAACAATACATTTTTATGATGTAAACGAATACAAAGAATTGATTGTATGCAAGAAAAAATCTCAGTTTCACTCCTATGAACATTCCGAAACAGACGACGATTGCGCTCCTCCCACAGCACATAAATGGTTGCCTGCCATGCAAGCCTTACGACTAAAACCCTGACCGACTTCCCTTTCATAACCCTCTTTGCCCAGGAGAGCTCCTCACTCCAATCTCCAATCTCCCTTATTAAACCATTGCATCCTAGAACCCTCTCCCAAAGAGCTCGTGAAAAAAGACATTGAAAGAACAAATGATCCCTTGTTTCCAGCGAACTACCATACAAAATACAACTCAAGTCCACGACCATCCCCATCCTCAAAAGCCTTTCTCTCGTGAGCAACCTATCCTGGATTATCATCCATGTGATCATAACATGCTTCGAAATATGCAATGGAAACCACACCGCTTTCTGTCACGTAATCTTACTATTCCTAGCTCGCACAACATTCCAAATCTCTCTTAGAGAATGACTTACACTTCCTGAGAGAATTGATGCAGCAACCTCCCTCAACTTCAGTAGCTTCCTAAACAACCAGCTATAATGTTGCCTACTTTTCATGAGCCAGAAATCATTTTGCTTAATGACATACGCTCGTAGCCAAGCAATCCACAACGATTCACTTCTATTTCACAGCTTCTGTATCAGATTGATCATGCAAGCATGATTCCAGTCATGTAAATTTCTTAATCCCAACCCTCCTTCAGTTTTGGGAAGGCAAATATGCTTCCATTTTACACGAGCACTAGAAGCAACAGTGTTTGCACCTTTCCACAAAAACATGTAACACAAAGTCTTAATATCCTTCAACACTCTCTTAGGGAGAGCCACTTGCATGCTCCAAAAATTGGTCATGCTAAACAACACTGCCCTTATTAGCTGTAACCGACCAACATAACTAAGGTGCCTCCTTGCCCAACTTCTCAGCCTAGCTTTTATTTTGTCTATGAGTAGAACACAATCCTTGCTACTCAGTTTCCTTGTCACTAAAGGGAGCCCTAAGTATCGAACAGGCAATCGCCCTAGCTTAAACCCTGTAGCCTCCTGCAAAACCTCCAGTTGCCCAGGTGTCACACTAGCAACAAAAAACTCAATCTTCATAGCATTTAACCTCAAACCTGAAAGTTCATAGAACATATCCAGCACACACTTAACTCTCATAACTGAATTCAAATTGCCTTAACAAAAGATTAGAAGGTCATCCGCAAAACACAAGTTAGTCAAATTGACTTTCTTACACTTTGGATGAAATTGGAAAACATCCTTGCTAGCAGCAACGTCCAACAGCTTAGATAAAACATTCATAGCAAGAACAAAGAGGTAAGGGGACAAGGGATCCCCTTGTCTTACCCCTCTCATGCCCTTAAAATACCCAACCAGGCTTCCATTCAAAGAAATAGAGAACCTAGATCTAGTAAAGCAAGCACATATCCAGTCTCTGAACTTAACAGGCAACCCAAATGCTTCCAAAATATTCAAAAGAAAAGTCCAACTTACTGAATCAAAAGCTTTCTGTAAATCCACAGCACACCTTGGTGAAAATCCCTTCCTGCCATAACCCTTCACAATCTCTTGAGCTAAGAGGGTATTATCCATAATACTCCTACTCTTGATGAAAGTTGTTTGATTCTTAGCTATCATGTCAGGGAATACCTGAGACAATCGAGTCATCAATATCTTTGAGATTGTCTTGTAAACAACCAAACAGCATAAGATAAGACGAAAATCATTTGCCATCAAAGCATTCGGGACCTTAGGAACTAATGCTATAGTAGTAGCATTAAACGCAAGAAACATGAAAGAACGAAAAAGAAATGCTTCACTGCAGCCATGAAATCTTCCTTAACAATAGACCAAGTATTCTGAAAGAACCCAGCTATAAAATCATCTGGTCCAGGAACCTTATCCTTACCCTGATCAAACACAGCAGCTTTAATCTCATCCATAGTGATCTCCCTTGTTAAGCCCTCAACTCTAGATGAGTCAAAGCCCAAGAGCTCCCTAAGAACCTATACCTCATAGTCTTTTACACAATTATCTTCAGCCCCAATTTGCTTAGTGTAGAATCTGATCAATTCCTTAGATATGCTATCAAAATTCTCTAGACGTTCACCATTTTCATCATACAATAACCTAATTATATTTTGTTTCCTCTTCACAGCAATTGCATTATGAAAAAACTTTGTCCCTTGGTCCCCATCCTGCAACCAATTGACTTTAGCTTTTTGCTTGTAGAAGCTTAACTCAACTTTCTCCAAATCAAAAAGCTCTATTTGCAATTGCTTCTCAAGACTCACATCACACATAACACCTCCTAAATTTGATATTTGATGTCTTTGAAGCTCATCCTTCTTAACCCTAACCTGCGCAGAAATGTTTAAAAAGTGTAACCTATTGAACTCTCTCAAACAACCCTTGAACCTCTTAAGTTTCTGAAAAAGAACAGCCATTAAATTACTACCCTTTATAGGAGATCCCCATGACTCAGCAATGATCCCCTGAAAATCAGGGTGTTGAGCCCAAAAATTGAAGTAACAAAAAGGCTTAGGCCTATCAATATGCACCTTTTTGAAGTCCCAAACAAGAGCAAGGCAATGATCTTAAATCCCTAAAGCCTGAAACTCATCAGCAGAACAAGGAAATTCAGTATGTCAGGCTGCATTTACCAACATACGATCAAGTTTCTTTGCCAAGAAACTACCTACTTATTATATTAGACCACGTGAAGAGAGAACCAATAAAGGGATGATCCTCCAATCCATATTCTCCCAAACAATCCTTCAGTTCCACTGTATCATTAGTAATGATAGGGCCAAAAAACTTCACACTAGAGCTTTCAGATGCTCCTATGGTAACATTAAAATCCCCTCGAATCAGCCATGGGCCATCAACAGCAGCTTTCAAACACTTCAGGTGATCCCATAAAACTCATTGTTGCATGGCATCATTACTGACATAAATTGCAGTGATGTGCAAAGCCTTATCCCTCAAAACACCTTTCAAAGTAACACTCTGATCAATTATTTGCACAAGAGAAAACACATGTATTTTTCTCCAAAACACCCAAATCCTCCCATTATTACAATCCCACCTCCTTAACCCTCCATTCAACTCTCTCCTTCTTTACCTCAGAGCAAAACTTAGTAAGATGCCCAAAAGTTTTACAATTTGTACAACTAGAAGGCATCCAGGGAACTCGAACAGTTACCTGAATCATAGAATTATCACTCATTTGAACAGGAATAGCCCGAGGCACCATAACCCCAGCTTCTATCTCAACACAAACCTTTGTGAACTCCAACCTTTCCTTTGAAGCAGTTATAGAATCCATGTACAAAAGAACCCCAATAGCACTAACTATGTAACTAATCCCCTTCCTCGAATACAACTCTAAAGGAATATTATACAATTGCACCCAAACCAGCACCGGAGAGAGATCAAACTCAAGCTTTTGAAGATTAGGCTCCCATTTACGCAAAATTAGTGGTTTATGTTGAACATGCCAAGGACCATTATCAAGGACCCGATCACGCGATGCAACATCCTTAAAAGAAAAAACATACAGATTTGATCCTGTAAGACTAACCTTAGATAAGGAATCCTTACCCCAAAGCGAAGCAAGAACCCTCTGTAAGGCACTGAAATTCGGAGCTCCTCCGATGACCTGACTTACCAAAGCATAACGCCACTCCGAAACACATTCATTGAAGATATCTTGCGAAAGCTACACAACTCCATCAGCAATCGAATGAAAGAACTCCAAAGATTGCTCACTACCCCCACTAAAGAGCTTTCTCTCGCAGCCATGCAACCCAGAATTCACAAGAAAAGAAGCCAAGAACACAACGGAAAAGACGAGAAACAACCAGGAATCCCTACGCGCCATTAGCCCAGCTAACATATAGAAAAATCAATTTATTTCCATACAAGCTGATTTTTCATCCTTTTTATGCTTCTTGCAAATAGATACAACTTTTAGGACAAAGATGTAAATAACATTATTAATAAACTGCAAGAAATTGACTAAACATGTATACATAAACAAGAAGTAATTAATATCAGTTGCAGGTTCAGTCCTGAGATTTAGACAGCCATAGGCGAACCTGTATATGTATGAATAACAATTGGACTTCTAACCTTATGAATTCCATCTGACCATGTCAATGATGCAGATGCCATTGATTCTTCACTCAAAGCTTTTCCCTTAACAGTCACATTATACATCTTCTTCTCCATTAAAGACTGGAAAGATAGAACTTGCGGAATCACTTCGATTTCAAGTTCGGAGTTGGAAGAGATTGTTGCATTGTAAGTAGATGTTGCCACGCCAACGTTTGTGACTGTTCTTTGGACATTGACTGTAAAGGAATCATCTGGTTTAACTTGAGCTGTAAGTGTAGGATAATTCAAGTCTCTTGGAAGCATTTTATTGGAGTTTTTAGGACAAGAGCTGTTAGTTCCTGATATCTTTCTGATATTATCTTCAGTGTATCCAATACTGCACAAGAACCTTATGTTGTCGCCTTCGACATTGTCGTATACAAGTCCGGGGTTGATGGCTTTTACAGGGTTGACATGTCCGGATCCATAAGCAAATTCGCCATTTAGATTTTGTGATGGATCCATTGGGGATGCTACCGAAAACAAGCAAAAGGAAACAATGTAAGACTGTAAAGCAAGCGAATAATAGTAGAGATTCGTTTCATCGAAAGATTACAGGTAGTCATAAGGGCGGATTTGATGGCTGAGGGAGACCAATCAGGGTGAAATGTTTTAACATATGCAGCCACAGCAGCAACATGAGGGCAAGCCATGGAGGTCCCTGATAGTATATTGTACTTAACACGCCTTTCGTCCGTTTTGGTTGTTGAAGGTGGAGCAATTTCTGAATATGCAGCCAAGATATCCACTCCTGGCGCAGTTATATCAGGCTGCATCACATTTAAGGAAAATAAGCTTTAAAAAAGTGAAGCATCAGAGAGATAACTGTGGGCATATAGGAGAAATGCATGCCTTTAGAATGTCTGGTACAATGTAATTAGGCCCCCTTGAAGAGAATGCAGCAACTACAGGAGCTGAAGAATCTTCAACTGTTTCAGTTTTCGGTAAATCTGCAACAGCTTCTCTGTGACACAAAGAGGAAAGCACTCGGTTTCATACGTGGTTGAATTCACCTAACATATCACATGAAAGGAAACTTTACATACGTGGTTGAATTCATGTAGGTCGTCAGTACATAAAATTTGTTAGGGCTTAAAGCTGAAGCAGGCAATGGGACAACATATGAAACATAATCGAAACTTTGCGTAATTGATCCTAATGCAGACGCATCATGAGCTTCGGTTAGACCCCTCATGTTATCACATACAACAATCTTGTTCTGTACCAAACTTCTGTTCAAGCAACCACTAGCACACACCCTGTAAAAACACCACTGAATATTAAACATTTTGCTTATTATGAATCTTTTGTAAACGAAAATGTAGCTTTTCAATGGAACCAACCGAGCACTATAATCATCGCAATGGGTTGATGCTTGCCGCCCAGAAACCAGTGGAACCTTTGTTCTATTAAGACTGAAAGGGTTTACAGAGGATCCCTGCTTGCAAAATAGGAAACAACTACTCTTAAGAAAAAATATATATGTTATAATGATTCAATTCTTTTTCCAAGAAGTATGGTTCTTACAGTTAGTGTCGTCCCGTTCCCAAGAACAACCTTGTCAATGAAAAGGCGATCTGTTGTGCTTGCAGCAACAGTGAGTATCCATGGTGCTACACTCGCCACCGATTGTGGCCCTGATAAACCACTATTGCCTGCAGCTTGCATGACAAGAATTCCTTTCTCAGCTGCATGAAAAGCACCAATGGCCATGGGGTCCTCGTAAAACTTAGAAGGATAGTTATATCCTAGTGAAACTGTTAAAATATCAACTCCATCAGCAATGGCATCATCAAAGCCTGCCAAGATGTTTTGTGAAGCACACCCTATTTCATTGCAAACTTTATATGCAGATATCCTTGCTGATGGAACCCCTCCTCTTGCAGTGCCTTCAGCAAATCCATAGAAACTAGCATTGCTTACGATGTTCCCAGCTGCCGTGGACGCTGTATGAGATCCGTGACCCAGTGTATCCCTCGCAGAATCTGTGGCATAGACTCGAGCTCCGATAAGCTTACTGTAAGATAAGTACTGGTTTTAGTTGTAAATTACTAGTATGGGAGCGAATCAATGATTTGAATACCGGTCAGAGATTGCAAATAACAAAATGTATTTACTTGTTACAAGTGAAGTTTAGGCCACCATGACAGGATCCCTTCCACTTTTTGGGAGGAGGACCGAATCCATCATCACCAAAGCTAGCCGACTCAGGCCAGATTCCAGTATCAATGACACCAATAATGACATCGCTCTCAGCGGTAGCATTTCGTTTAACAGTTTGACTTAATCCCATAAAATCCCATGATCTTGTTGTTTGAGTGTGATAAACTTTATCTGGAAAGACCGAAACCACTTCTTTAAAGCCTGCATACAATTGAAGTGGTAAAAATTTATGATCAAGTCAATGCATTCGAGTGAAAAACGAGCATTTATACCACTTACTTGCAAGTTTCTTTGCCTCTGCATCAGTGAGCTTAGCAGCAAATCCATTGAAGCTCCTTCTGTAACTTCTGGTTAAGTAATTTTCCACAGAACTGGAGAGAGGCAAAACATCAGATTTCCAAATTATGGATGTTATTCCTCCAAACTAAATGGACAAATCATCCAAGAAAATCAACAACAGTAAGGAAAAAAATTGCTTTATCTGATCAAAATCCTCAAATCCAACCTCTGTTTCAAAACTGCCTGAAGCATACTGAAACGATGGGATGCTGGAATGTAGTCTCCATCAGGAAGTGATCCCAAGTATGCAATGTAAACCTGCATCATCACATGTTAATATAATTTATGAACCAGTTTCAGCAAAATGTTGTTAATAATCCTTCATTTAAACAATCAGAAGTTCACTTGAAAGACAAAAGAAAAAGAAACTACTTGCTTTTCTATCTTCCTCTACAGCACCAGAAGGAAGGCTTATTCCAAGCATGAAAATGACAGAAATGTGAAGAAACAACAAGAAACTTGATTTTCTCATTTTTTTTCCTCTTCCTTTGAGTGTGAATAAAACAGAAACCATAGCTGGTATTTTTATAGTGGATTGAAAAATATGAAATCTCCTATCCTAGTAGCTGTAGTCTTCAATATTTTTCTTTTAATAGCCTCTGTAACCAAGGAAATGAAGGAATATCAGTCAATTTTATTCATACCATAAATGGTTGTAATTTATACCATTTCATGGTGCAGTAATTATTGATCCTAGTAATTAGCAACTGGACAGATTATGTTCATAACTTTTCAGAATAAGGAATCGATTTATAACTTGATGAAATTGGGTTTTAAGCTCATTTCTTCTGCTTTCCTTCTTTGTCTCTGCGGTATTTTTTTTTTTTTTTTTGAACAATGATATTTAGATTTTATTAAACCCCATAAAAGATATTATAAATACAATGCATTAAAAATACTAAAAAAGGACTAGTCCACTAAAAATCTCATACAAATGTACAAAAAAAGGAAAACACTTCCACGTAGATTAGTATATTTGTTCCGTATACAATTCTGAATACATCGGCTAATCAACCATTAAACAAGTAGGAATTAATCTTTTCTATGACCATCACGGAATCAAAACAACTGTTAAGGTATGTTAAAATCATGTTAAATGACAGACGAGCCGAACCACAAAAACGAATGAAAAGTGTTCCATAGAGGCAGAGAAAACATATGCCACATAAACAAAGATTTTTATTAAAAAAAAGCTAAAAATACTCCAGAGCAGCTAATGATCATTGTCCATGGGATGTAAAATTCATTTATCGAAATCCGTAGTGGAGTTGCAAAACTATATTTCGGACTCCCACGGGAAGAGAAGCTGAAATACTCCAGAGTAGCTAATGGGGCCGAAGGTTATGACCATGATCGGGTGGTCTCAGAAAAGCAAGTTCTTGACTGTAACAGTCGCTTGCTCCTCAAGGTATTTCCTGAAAAGCAAAGAAAGCTCAATCTCTGGCCAGCAAACCCAGATAATTTCAGGTATAAGAATCTGCACTTAGAAACAGAGATGAACTATTGCAGTCTTATAGCTTGTGATCTGTTGATAATTTATACTTTTATGAACTGCGAGCTGATAGTAGAGTTCTTGCAGAAAGGTCTTGCATGAATATTACACCAAGGTAAAGCAAATGATGGATCTCCTATTTAAAGCCATGGAAAAATCACTTGACTTGGAAGAGAATAGCTTCTTGGGTCAGTTTGGGGACAACCCGGTAATGCATGTGAGGTTCAACTTATATCCACCTTGTTCGAAACCAGACAAAGTCCTTGGTCTCAAACCTCATTCGGATAGATCCAGTGTGACAGTCTTATTGCAAGAGGAAGAAATCGAAGGCTTTCAAATGTTCAAAGATGAGAGATGGATCACTGTTCCTGTAATCCCTCATGCTCTTGTTAACCTTGGTGACCAAATGCAGGTAATTATATTAAAGTTTGAGCCATATACATCACTTTCGCATCTGAAAGTTCGACCATAGGAAGTAATGACATTTGTTCGATATGTATTAATCGAGGCAGATAATGAGTAACGGGATATTCAAGAGCCCATTACACAGGGTGGTGACAAACAAGGCGAAGCTGAGGTTATCTGTGGCAACTTGTTATGAGTCAGAGCCGGAGAAGGAGATAGGACCTGTGGAAACCTTGATAGATGATAAGTGGCCAAGGTTATACAGAAATGTGACAAATTATGCTTCTTTAAACTATGAATGCTTTCAGAAAGGCAAACACTTGAGGAAGTAAAATTTCATGCACAGAAATATGGGATCACTCAAGGATTAAGGCTCTGTATTAGTTGGTGATACATGCCTTTGTGGAGTACCTTCATCTGCAAGAATTTTATATAGCCAGTTTTAGTGTACTGTATTGTTGCCTTGTTCTGCAAACTTCAACAAGGCTAATTACCCTCACGCTCAGCGTTGAATCAGGCAATAAAGGGTCGCTCCGATATTATTTGTTACGGGATCATTTCCCTCTTCACAGAAGACATCTACACCGCTTATATATCCAAGACCTTCATTAATATACCCACCTCTTCCTAGACGTGACAATATAGTTTAATCGTGAATTTCTAGTTACTAAATGATTTTGATTTATTTGTACTCTACACCATATGTAATGGATGAGGTTGAAATACTTATCACCAAAAAATGATCCAAATGCTCTAATGAGAATGTTTTTTAAAACGGTCCTAGTGTATGCCCTGGGGACGATAATAACTAACAGTTAAAGACATTCTGAACATCCCAAAGATTCAGAAGAGCATTGCAGATTTAGACAAGTTTTTGCAGAGAAACATCCATTGTGCAAGTATTTAAGAGTAAAAAGACATGCTGGAGATTGAACTACTAGCAATGAATCAGATAAATCAGTGGAACCAGTAGATTCTCTTACTATGATAATCACCACACTGAAATGTGGGAACTTATTTGGTACAGATCCTAATATCGACAATATGGAGTGCCAAAGAATAAATAGAAAATCTAAACAAACTACTACCAACAATATCCTTCAACAAAGGGATAACTCAGAATCTGGTAATCAAATAAAATCGACAAAATTTTGAGTGAAACATCACATTCCCGTGGCCATGCCTCGATTGGAATCAGATCACCAACGTTTCTTTCATTATCAACTTCTAACAGTTCTTCTTGTCCTAATGTTCTGTATATCATGCTCATGTTTGTTTTCCTGGTCTATAATTTCCTTCTACTTATTCAGAAACAGAACCTCTTCTAGGCATCGTTACTGCTTCGCACAGTTAGAAACAAATTAAAAGGAAAAAGAAACCTTCACTTTTACAGCTACAATGGCATGCATAACGTTGGCAGACTGCTGGTTCCACAATAAACAGACGGAGGAGACCCAGTCACCGTAATGTAGAAATTACATCAAGAAAAATCCTTCACAAGAGAAGTAAACATTGCCAAATCAGTGTAAGGATGATAGAATGATTAACTAATTAACAAATATATAAAAACATACATAAACATATGCATGTATACATTGTATCCATCAGAATTATGCTAATTAAAAGGGGAAGACAAGAAAAGATGAAATTAAAGGGGCAGAACTTATTTTAGCAACTCAGAGTATAGCCGAGAAGGCGAGAACAACAAACAAGATTCGACTGCAATGGTGCATAAAGTATATGTATCCTAGTAAATCCATTAATTACCAAAACTAAAATAAAGCAATTGGATGCAATGGAGGAAAAACAGTTACACATTACAAGTATATGGAATGAAAATAGTCCCAACAGTTGCATATTACAAGCATGAATGCAAGATATTTATCAATCAACAAGCCTTGATTTCAGAACTTTTGGCTTCAAAAGCCTTTT
The DNA here is from genome assembly GCA_035048815.1 of Abelmoschus esculentus. Classification (NCBI taxonomy): domain Eukaryota; kingdom Viridiplantae; phylum Streptophyta; class Magnoliopsida; order Malvales; family Malvaceae; genus Abelmoschus; species Abelmoschus esculentus. The sequence goes on along the minus strand of JAUCBN010000064.1, from coordinate 4,387,135 downwards.
GATCTTTTGAAAATGAAATATATATTGAATGGACAATACGATAAAGGATGATTAACCATACAACTTACGGATAAAACAAAAACATAGACCTATCTGATTTTAACAATCTGTGGAGAAGATGAAAGTGGACCATTTTGCTTTACTGATTTCTCCTGCAATACCTTGAGCTTTTCTGAATTTTCAAACAGTTCCTTCCGAAGAACACCATGCAATCTACCAAAGAGCTGCTTCTTCAATGTCTCAAAGGCAAAATCCATTCTCTCAAGTTGTTCCATTGCATTTACATTGTACATGAACAACCCATAATAAAGATCAAAGCTGTCTCCAGATGTATTCTCCACCAACTTCAACAAAGTCTCGTAACCTTTTGTGTTAATTGGTGTTGAGTCCAATTGTAGCTTCTCCAAAACCCTGCCCATTGTATGGGTGATGAACTGTGAACCTGCCGCATGACGATCATGTTCTGCACAAGTCATCTCCACCATTTGACATCCTTCTCGAGCAAAAATATCAAGGAACTTATTACAACGAGCTACTCGTCTTTCATCATGTCCAATCCTCACCTTATCAAAAACAAAAGGAAGCCCATTCCATCCATTTTTACCACTTTCGGGTCCAAACATGGGGTGCGTACAAAGAATATCAAACTCTGGCGGTAAATGTTGAATAAATAAATTCATTGGAAACTCCTTCACTGATAGTACATCAACAAACAAAGTACTTCTCTTCAATCTCTGAAAGGGCATTGACTTGAGAACTTTTTCAGTAGAAAGAATCGAGGTGCACAAAAGAATAACTTCTGGATGCTCCTCACAGAGGTCATTAGCATCAGAGAAGAAAGAAACCCCCAATTTTTGAGCTTCATCCCGGTAATCAGTTCGAGAATAGGCTAAAACTGAGTGGCCCTGGCAAGCCAAAGTTTTTGCAAGGAACTGGCCAAAATTTCCAAAACCAACAATCGCAATCTTTAGCTTCGAACTGTCATCAACGCTTTCAGGAATCTTGCCTTTGAATTCATAAGGCATAATATTTTGAGATCTGAAAGTTCCAGGAAAAGACCGTAAGTATATTAAACAACTTGCATCACAGTAATCCCAACTTACTTTCTCCCAAGCAGTTTTAAAGGTCTGCTAATCCTAGATCTATTGTAAGCATCACAAACTGTTATGAATTAAATATGGAAATAAACATGTCAAGGAAGAAAAAAAGTGAAATCCTTCATTCCTAGCATTTCAGTCCACGAGCTTAATAAAGTGTTGTCAAGGCATGCGCAAGGTGCACCTGCGCCTTGCGTCTTAGCATTATTCAACAAAAGCGCGACAGAACACTACAGGCCAGGCCCATTTTTTTAGGCTCCTAGGCATGCTTTTTTGTAAGGCGGTATGGATAGAAAAAAGCCTGCCTGATTGAGTTTCTCTTTAATTTCTTTTCATTTGATACAACTCTACTTGTAAGAAAAATATACTATCAAACTCTACACTTTGTAATATTTGAACATTCAGCAACAAACATTGAACATAAGGAAATTATACATATTTACCAATAAGAATTGCATGTTTTGTAGATAAACTAGACTCCACTTTAGAGTTTATTATATATATATATAAGGTTTTTTATATACATACATAAGTATATATGCTACAAAAACTCACATATATACAATGAAAATATTGCGCTTACTTCACTCAAGCTACATTTACTACAATCACTATATGACAAAATGATTTAATATCTACTTCTAACCAGATTCTACAAATTCAATACTTAAACAACTATCAATACGGACGCATGAAGCATTAACAGCATGTAAAACCAGGAAAGATTCTAAATTCTTTGTGATATAGAAAGTCTTGATCATTTTAAAGCTAAATGAATAGCTACTATCTATGTCATGCATGATGAATTGAACCAAAATTAAAGAAACAAAAGTGAAATCCTGGAAATACCTCAGAGCAATTGAGCTTAAAGCTGATGCAACACCATTTTGGTAAGTACCACCATGCAGATTCTTTACCTTCTCTCCTTTCTCAAACAACTGTTTCCTCACAACCTGATGCAGCCTACCAAAAAGCTCATTTCTCAAAGCATCAAAGGCCAAATCTAACTTCTCTACCATCTCCAAAGCACACTTATTATACAGAAACAACCCATAGTACAAATCAAAGCTATCCCCACAAGTATTCTCCACCAAATTCAATAAAGCCTCATAACCCTTTGTATTAATCGGCGTTGACTCCAACCCCAACATGTCCAACACTCTCCCAACCGTGTGTGTCATAAACTGTGACCCCGCCGCAAATTTGTCGTGCTCCTGGCAGCTCATTTCCACCATTTTACACCCTTCATTTCGAAATATTTCAAGGAATTGTTCACACCTTTGAACCCTGGAGGATTCATTCCCGATTCTAACTTTCTCATAGACAAAGAATAGGCTTTCCCAGCTTTGTCTGGCGCTTTGTGGTCCGAACATGGGATGCGAACAAATGATGTCGAAATCAGCAGGCAAGACATCGAGGAGCAGGTTCCTAGCAAACTCCTTGACAGATAAAACATCAACAAACAATGTAGACCGTTTCAGTCTTTGTAAGGGAAGAGTTTTTAGAACCTGTTCAGTCGAGATAATCGAAGTACAAAGGAGTATAACATCTGGGTGTTGCTCACATAAGTCGTCTGGATTCGAAAAGAAGTAAACTCCCATTTTTTTGGCTATATGGGAATAGTCCGATCTCGAATGAGCTAAAACTTTATGACCCTGAGAAACAAGAGCTTTAGCAAGGAATTGACCATAGTTGCCAAAACCAATGACGGCAATCTTGAGGGAGGAAACGGGTCGGGCATCACACGGGTCGAATTCTGATGGGGAAATAGCGGAGCAACACTTCAAACGGAGTGGTTTAGGGGAGTGTATAAGTATGGGTTTCTTAGATGTTTTTGGAAGGAAAGAAATGGATTGAAGGAGAGGTGGAGAAGAAGATGAAAGAAGGGAAACAGAGGCTTTGGAAAGAGATCGATGGAGAGAAGGATGAGAAATCATGGCGTGTTTAGCAGATAGGGAATCTCTGTGGCTCTGCACCCCAACAAGGATGAATCGGCAACACGAGGAGTGTTTGGTCTCCGAAAACATCAATGAGATTGAATATTTAAACAGCTGAGTCTGGTAGGAAAAAAAAATCGCATTTGTTGTTAGCAATCGGATCATCTTTTTGTAATAAAAAATACTAGGAATGGAAGTGTTATGGTCAAATTTTGTATTTAGGGTAATAATTATAATTTTTTTATATAAATGTTATTGATTTTTTATTAAATTTATAAAAATTATAATTATAACGTAATCAAGAAATAAAATAATTAGATTAAAAAATTTAAAAAATTCTTACAACCCAAAAACAAAGAAAATTAATTTTTTTTTTATGAAAATAAGCATACCAATAAAATTCAATAGCTTCCTAAATCTCTTTGTCTCTATCCAAACGAGACGCATAGTGAAGGAAGGAGTTGTAGGCGATTCAAACTGTAGTGCAAAAAGTATTGTTACCTAGGACTGATTTTATCGACAAACAACCATCAACTGAGTGGGGATAAATCTTTCCAAGTGACCACCGACAAAACAATAAATCAAAAAACTAACCTTGATTGAATCTTTCTGCGAACAACAACCGATAACTAGGGTATGCTGCAACATGCCATAAAGACAGACGAATCAAACCCCAAAACAAAACTAAAAACATATTATAAGGATAGAGAAAAACGTTTCACAAAAACAGAAAAATTATAATTATAGACCCTAATTTTTAAACATAGATTCTTAAACTTTAAAATTTATATTAAATTCTTAACCTCAAATAAAATTTGTTTGTAAAAAACCGTCCTTGATTTATCATTTAATCGGCTTGTAAAATTTTTTTACCATCAATTTATTAAATTATAATATCAAAAAATTTAAAGTTTAGAGTTTAAAGATTATAATTTTATATTTAAGGGTTTAAAATTTAGTATTTATGATTAATTTTTTTTACATTATCAATGTATTATTTTTTTTATTTTAGTTGTATTTAAGGTGCTTACTTAATACTTTTTTACTGTGTTTAAAGAATTTTTCTTTTTATAAAACAATAAAAATAATATGTTTGACGAAGTTTAATCATGTTTTATAGTTTATTAATGAAATATTAAATTAAAATTAAAAGGATAATTTTACCCTTGACTTAGAAAAAAATCAATTCAATCTTTTGTCGAAAAATGACCAATTAGGTCTTCTAATTTGTGAATTGAATCAAATTAATTTTTTGACCAACGTCGGATCATTATATTATTGACATGATAATTCACCGTATATGACAACCTATTATGTTAATGTGACAATACATGAGTGATGATAAGATAAGAGACTAAATTGATTATTTTAATCGAATTCAAAGATATATTTAATTTTTTATCGAATTTAGAGACATAACTTATTTTAATTGAAAGTTTGATAACATAATATTTAAACTAAAAAATAAGAAATTATTATAATTTAAAAATATTTAAATACTCATAAAATATTAAAAAATAAAACACTATAATTAATTTTTAAAAAATTAAGTGAAAATATAAAATTCTTTCTTGTTATATTCCTCAACATTTTTAATAGGTTTCGTATTAGAGTAGTAATAAAATCAAAATTCTTTAATATTTTTATACTAAATATTAATGAGCAATCATTTTATATGGAAAATAAAATAAAATTTAAATTTTATTATTATTTTAATATAAAGTTGATTTTACTTAAAATTGATTTAACGAATGATAATACTTAAACTGACAAAGTCGAAAACTTTTTCAATGGATGAACAATTTTTTGAATATTTTATAATTTTATTAATTTTTAGATTTAAATTTTATTATTTTATAATTTTTAATGTATTTTATTTTTTATATTAATTTCTATTTTTAATATCTTTTGAATATTTTATTTATTCTTATTAAGTTTATAATTTTTTTATAAAAATAGATATTTTGTTTTTAAGAATTCTCACTTTGTTTATTTTAAAATTATTAGGGACCCAAATGATATTTACATTAATGTGTTAATCGATTTTTATATATTAAATTTATAAAAAATCAACTTAAAAAACTAAATTATTTTTCTAATTTTATTCAAATCTAAATAAATCAATTAATTTAACTTAAAATTAAAATAAATTATTTATCTAATTTTAATATTTTAATATTTTAATAATTTCCTAAATTCTTATTTGTTTTAGCTTAAATATTAAATAAATTCTTAGATTTTTTAATTAAAATTAATTATGTTTATGAATTCGGAAAAATATTAATTCTACCTTTAAATTTGATTAAATTCAAGTCAATCCTCTTTGTAATATCAATAATAATGTGTATCGTGACATTAACATCATTAACTATCAAGGATCAATTTATTTAATTCGCGAACTAAAAAACTTAATTAGATTTTTTTATCGACTATCTGAATTAATTTTTGGGATGAATTAAAAAATAAAAATATTTCTTTAATCTTAAATTAATTATTTAAAATAAAAATATACTTTTTATTCCATAAAATTCAATTTTTAACCCTTTATTTATTTATTACCCCTTGAAGCTTTGTTTTGACATGTGATGCTGTTTTAATGTTTCCGTGTTGAAATTCCTTTATTTGTTTGTTGGTTTGTTTTTGTCTACCAAACCACACAATCTTAAGACGTAAATCTCATACAAAAATAGGATTAACAACTAAAACACGACATTAACAACAACTTACGTAACTCGTTAACGAGAGATTATTAGATGAATTGTGTTCATCACATCAGTCATGATCTAAATAATTAGGACCGTTTATCTTTAAATAATTATTCAACTATTAATTACATGTAAGAATCACCTTAAAAAATTGAAATAGATAAACTTAATTTGTTGGGATCACAAATAACATAATAAACAAGGTTAACCTAATAATTTTTTCCTATCGACACTCTCAAACCGGAATGGGGGATTGTTTGCATAGCAAAAGATCGACAAATTTGGTTATCTTTTTAAAATTTTTAGGTATTATGGATTGTTCTTTTGCGGAAATCATGACTATAAAAAAAACATTTTTCGATATTTAGGAATTCTCGTTAGATTAACAGTTGTTAAAAGAACGATTATTATTCTTAGAGGTTACAAGTTTAAGCATCAATCATATCAGTATAATGATTGGGTGATCAATGTCTAATAGTTAAAAATATCACTAAAATAAATATTATTATAATCAATGTATAATTGAATAAAAAAATATCGAACGATAAATCTCATATTCTCTAAAGAGTGTAATCCATGCACGAATAAATTAACAAAAAAAACGAAGATCGAAAAATTATTGTGAAATGTGAAAGTTACACTGTCTTTGCTTAATATTTGTATGTTGTAATAGTTTTATTTTAGTGTGGTGTAATCCATGTAATTTCGAATAGATTTTTTTATTATATTTTTAATGTCTTTGATTATGTTCTCGTATTTAAAATTAAATTTAGGATTTAAGATTAAAATTTATAATTAAGATATAAAAAATAAATAGAATATATTTTTAAAATATAAAAATTAGCATTTAACATTTTAAGTTTATAATTTAAATTTTATTTTATATTTTTTAATATTAAAATATAAAAAAAACTCAAAAAATTTTGTCCCGTAAACACACATAAAAGTGGATAAAAATCGTCTACCTCTTTCTTATGCTTCTTTTTATGCATTCATTTTAAATTAGAGGTTTAGGGTTTAGGGTTTAAGGTTAGAGGTTGTGGTTAGGATTTAAGAAATTAGGGGTAAAGGTAGGGACAGAGTCAGGATTTGGGTTGAGGAGGGCAAAACATAAATATTTAAAAGTAGGGGGACAAATTTATAAAAAAAATTACAAAAATTTAAATAGAGGGACAAAAGTGAAAAAAAAATCTTCGGGGGCAGGGGGCGATTACCTCTCCCCATCCCTATATACCCCGTCCCTGAATAGGATATATTTTCTAAGGTATTAAATTTAATGTTTAAAATATAAAATATAAAGCTTAAAATTTAAAATTTAATTTTTTAAAAATTTAAAAAAAACATAAAAATATATATAATAAAAAGACAAAATATTTTTATTCCATAAAAGTTTAACCCAACTACCCACTTCTTTGTTCTTTGGTTCGGTGGGATGTCGGTATGCAGTAATGTTTGAATTTTTTTAATCATGACAATATTTATATTCTTTTCATTGATTTAATTATATAAATTAAAAAAACGTTTTTCTTTTTCTTTTTTATTTTTTATTTATGTAGATTTAGGATTAAAACTATATTTATTTAGTAATTAAAAGTGCCAGCGCTAGAGGGGGCTGATACCTGCTCTAGGATGCAGCCACCGATCTACGTATAGGATTGAGTAGGTTAGTACCTACCTCAAATTTTTAAAAAATAATATATTTAATTTTAATTTTTTAATTTAAAATTATATATTTATCTTAAAATTTTTAATTTTTTTAAATATTAAAATTTATATATAACCTTAAAAATATTTTTAGATTCGTGTAATTTACATCAAAAATATTATAATTTATGCAGATTTCTGTCACGTGTAACTTACATGGCTGCCTCGGTTTTTTCACGCCAACCCACTTTGTAAAATTATATTTTTATTTATTTTTTTCCACATAAAAAAGGAAAGATCCAAATAAAAAGGAAATTTTGAATTCTATAAATAATTTTGGATACATAATTAAAAAATTAATTTCTTTTAAAGGTTTAATTAGAAATTTCACAAAAATAAAGTGTAACAAAATAGGAATTTAAGATTCATTAATCGATTAATTAATTAAAGATATTTTTATTATCTTATATTATATGAGTTTGAATCATGATTTTTTTTTAATTTTTTTTAATTTTAATAAGAAATTTCACAAAAAAGTGAAATATGTTTAAAAAATAAGAGATTAAGAACCATTGATTGATCGAGTAATTAAAGATTCTTATGTTATTACTGATATTTATTTTAAGAATATAATTATATTTTTATTTAATAAAAATATATCCTCTTATTTTTTGTGTGGATTTGAATAAAAAAATATTATTATAATATAATTTAATAAAAGTAAAATATTTAATATTTTTTCCTAATTTTTATCTTTAATTAAAATTTTAAAAGTAAAAGAATTTGTTTAATTTTGTCAATTTAAAGAGTTTTAATGTAAACTTTATGTCAGCCTGGCCCAACAAGCAATTATTGTCCTACTCCATTCACATTGAATTTTCATTGTTTAAGTAAATGGACAATAAATGACTTATTTAGGGATTTCGTCTATTGGTAAAAAAAAATTATTTTTAGAAATATCTTAATTTTAAGTTTTAGATTTTATAATTTAAGAGTTTTAGAATTTAGGATTTATAGTTAAAATTTAAGATTTACGATAAAATTTTAGGGTTTATGATTTAAATTTTAGGATAATATAAATATAGATTTAGGTTTAAACTTATAAACTTAAAATTTTATTAATAATTTTAAATTTAAAAATAATATACTTAAACCCTAAATTTTAATCCTTAAACAAAATATCTGATTATTAAAACTAAGGTCCTCTATAAACTACATGGAATAAATAGCTTTCTTTTAGTTGGATCATTTCTTTGAATTTAACAAAGAGGGATTCAAACACCAGAAATTTGTATTTGTTATTGAATCAAACGGTTCATATTAATTTCATCAAAAAATGGTTCATATTAAAACTTTTATAATATTGAAGGTTATATATGAAAAAATATCTTATATATTAACAGTGAAAATATAATTTACATAAATCCTCGTGTTTTGAATAAATAAAAATTTTTCACAAACATCATAATTTTATGTATAATGGCTTGATTTAAAGTTTAACGTTTATAATTTATGATCTAAGATTAAAATTTAGAGTTTAATAGTTAGGGTTTAAGTTTTAGTACAATTTATTTAGAAATTTAAATTTTAACCAATAAATTTTAAAATTTAACTTTAAACTCTAAATTATACTACAATCCCTAAACTAAAAAGCCCTACACCTAATCAATGTCTCTAAACCCTAGAGTCAATGAACAACTCTAGAGTCAAGGTACTTGTGGAAATAAAATTTATAAACGAGTTTGTACATAAAATAATTGTCCTTTACGAAAATATAATATATATAATACTTTAATGATAGAAATTAAGGTACTTGTGAAAATTAAAAATTTTTCCCACCAGTGTCTCAAATGATTATCCTATCTATAATATTTGATGTATTGTTAGCGTTAATTCAAATTTATACAAATATAATTTAGAACTTAAGAGTTGTGTTTAGAATTTGAGTTTAGAATGTTGGGTTCATATACTTATTCACATTTCTCACCATTTTAAATTTATCTCCTTTTTCTCTTTTAGGGTTATTGTTGCTGCTTTGTTCTTTCTTTTTCTTTGAGTGCGGCACCAATTTTAATATTGGTCGCCGACCGTCGGAATCTATCGTTTCGTTTATGTTATTTGTTAGTTTTCAATAAATAAATTTGCTCTTGTGGCACGATCTATTCTACCTTTTGGTACGTTTTTTTCTGTCGTTTGGCAAGTTTTTTGTTTTATTTTTTAAGGTTAGATCTGACGAAGCCACGACAGATCAAGATGGCGCTTATTTGTTATCACGGTGATCTTCCTTGCTTTGGACCCTCAGATTGAATATGGATACGCAATTTGCGCTCGTGGATAGTTTGTCGCGACGCTCAGTTCTGATTTGCGATTCTCAGTGGTCTTTCAATAGATTAATCTCTTTTTGTGGTTCGTTTGCTGATGCAATTAGATTTGTTCGTGTCTATTTTTTTGATCGAATCTTTGGATGAGTTTTTAAACTTTTTTCATGTATGGTCCTTATATGATCTAAAGAGTTTAGTTGTAAGAAAATATTCAAATTATGTATTTAGTTCACAATTATAATTGTAAACCATTATTGTAATATTGAGTATTTTCTTGTTTAATAAAATTAGCTGCTTCTATTTAAAAAAAAGAATATGAGTTTAGATCTTAAAGTTTAAATTTAAAATTTAGAATAAATTTATACCTTAAAATTTATCGTTTAAGATTTAATTAAAACTTAAATAAATATGTTTATGAAAAAAATTTCCCAATCAGTGCATCAAAAATGAGGTTTACATCTAAAAATAATGTCATGCCATCAATACTCCATACCAGCAATATACACTCAAAATGTGACCCAATATGATTGTCAGTTGGCTTTAAGATTAACATTGTAAATAAATTAAGGACTCAATTGAAATTTTGACAGATGTTAAGGGTTAATTTTCCATATGAAAGAAATTTGTCTAGCTGAGTTAGGGATGGGCACGGGTCGGGTTGTGTTGGATTTTCGGCCCACTCGCACCCGACTCGAAAAATCACACCCGCCACCCACCACCCGACCCGGATTTAAGGCGAAAAAAATCCGACCCGACCCGACCCGAATCATTAAAAAATTAAAATTTTAGGGACTAAACTATAAAAAAATAAAATTTAGGGATCTAATTGTAAAAATATTTAATTTTAGTGACCTAATTATAAAAAAATAGTGATCTAATTGTATAAAATATATATAAAGAGGGATCATTATTGCAAATATCCCTAAAATATATATAGAAAAATTACACTATTAGTCCTGGGTCGGATCGGGTCGGATTCTTTTCGCCTTAAACCCGAACCCAACCCGAGACCACCCTTAAAAAAACCCGACCCAACCCAAACCCGAATTTTTCACCAAAAAATCCGACCCAATCAGACCGGATCGGGTCGAATCCCGTCAAGTTCGGGTTCCGTACCCATCCCTAAGCTGAGTGTCTGTATGGTCCATCCCTATGGGATCAGAGCTTGAAGCCTAATGAATTTCAGAGCCATAAAACAGAATTGTGCTGGGAAATTGCAACAAAACATCCTTTCATTAAACAAAAAAAGTGACAATGAAGTTCTTAACTCGTTTTTAGATTCACCATCATCATCAGTGTCATCCCTTAACAAGGGAACGTTTTCACTAGTGGTTTTAACCCATATCAAAATGTGCTACAAACTAAATATACTTAAAAAAATAAAGAGGGAGTATCAGGAAAAAGAACCGGCAGGGGTTCGAACCATTGGACCATTAGCCAATGTTTCTGTTTTACTTGAATATCTTGAAAAGCAGTCCGCCGTGTGTGGCAAAGAAGGGTGCAAAGACGAGTGATTCGACAGCCATTAGCTTGATGAGGATGTTTAGTGATGGCCCGGATGTATCCTTTAGAGGGTCACCAATGGTGTCACCAATAACAGCTGCCTTGTGTGGATCTGATCCTTTGGGACCAAGAGTTCTTGCATGTTCTGAAGCTCCGGCCTGCGTTATACGAAAATATCCAGAGCATAAATATAGAACCATTTCAAAATTGTCAATAAGGATGGCTAGAAGTCAGTCGATTCATGGATACCTCGATGTATTTCTTGGCATTATCCCAAGCACCACCAGTGTTTGACGCAGAGATAGCAATCTGAAAATATTTCCGAGACGGGAACAACAATAAGTTTAAACTTCTGTAGTACATATCTCAAGCAATTCAAAATCATATGGTTGTGGTGACACACTATGTTAAAGACTGGTGACCATTACCTGGACACCAGAAACAAGTGACCCAGCGAGGACACCGGAGAGAGTTTCCACTCCAAAAAAGATCCCGACAATAAGAGGTGTGAGCATAACTAGCGCACCAGGTGGAATCATTTCTTTGATGGAAGCATCAGTAGAGATCTTAACACAGGTAGCATAGTCTGGCTTAGCAGTGCCTTCCATGAGACCTGGGATCGAGTTAAATTGCCTGCGAACTTCCTCAACCATCTTCAAAGCAGCACTTCCCACGCTCTTCATGGTCATAGCAGAGAACCAGTAAGGAAGCATGGCTCCAACAAGCAAACCAATAAAAACTTTAGGGGTCAACACATCAACTGTTGAAATAGCAGCACGGCTCACAAAGGCACCAAAGAGGGCAAGGGACACGAGGGCTGCTGAACCAATGGCGAAACCCTGGAAAAGATGCGGGGCGTTCAAATGAATATCCGTAATAATGTAAAAAAAAGAGGCTAGTGCTTAAGTGAATCAAACCTTTCCAATAGCAGCAGTGGTGTTTCCTGCAGCATCGAGAGCATCAGTTCTCTCTCGTATTCTGTGGCTCATGCCAGCCATCTCAGCAATACCTCCGGCATTATCACTGATGGGACCATAAGCGTCAATAGCCAATCCAGTAGCTATGGTGCTCAGCATTCCAAGGGCAGCAACAGCAATGCCATACATAGCAGCAAAGCTGAAACTAACAAAAATGCTGACTGCGATAGCAAAAATTGGAATAATGCAAGACTTATAACCCAATGCAAGGCCAAAAATAACATTAGTCGCAGCTCCAGTCCTGCAGGAATCAGCAACGTCTTGTACAGGGCTGCAGGAGAAAGTACGTCGAGTTATAAACTCAATAATAACAAAGGATAGTCCAGAAAAGAGTTAAATACCATCCAGACTAATTACCTGTATGCATTGCTAGTGTAGTACTCTGTTACAAAACCAATAATTAGGCCAGCCCATAGTCCAACAGCAACACATAAGAATAGTTGCCTGCAGAAGAAATTCATTGTTATACAATCATACGACTCTTGTTCTTTTGCAGTAAAAGAAGCACCGAGAGTTTACCAGTTCTTCACATCTTTCTGCTCTCCAAAATTGAAGATAGTAAAAGAAGATGGAAGAGCTATCCAACTAACAATTGCGATTCCAATAGTCATGAGAACAGTGGAGATGATAAGTTGCCTCTTCAATGATGGCTCAATTTCCTTAACAGCCGTGATCTCTAAGAAATCAGTTGCAAATAAGGTGGTGATTAAACAAACAATGATACCAACGGAACTAATGATGAGAGGATATAACATTGGAGTCAATTCATGATTGATCCCGAAAGAAGATATAGAAGCAACAACAAGTGCAGCACAAGATGATTCAGCATACGACCCAAAAAGATCAGATCCCATTCCTGCTATATCACCAACATTATCCCCAACATTGTCAGCAATCACCTGAAAAGATGGAAGCAATTCGATAAAATCATGACCCAGGAAGATGAAGCACAACTCAGTTTCAGAATTCTAAATGTCATAACATACTCATAGATAAAGTAACTTACAGCTGGGTTTCTAGGGTCATCCTCTGGAATGTTCCTTTCCACCTTACCTACAAGATCAGCACCTACATCAGCAGCTTTGGTATAGATGCCTCCACCAACTCTGCCAAAGAGTGCCATGGATGAACCTCCAAGCCCATAACCAGTGATAGCCTCAAAAAGACCACCCCAATCATCACCATAGTAGAGTTTGAATAAGTTGATGGCAATGTAAAGCACCAAAAGGCCGTTAGCAGCAAGAAGAAATCCCATGACAGCACCAGATCTAAATGCAGTGATAAATGCCTTTCCAACACCTTTTCTAGCCTCCAGAGTGGTTCTAGCATTTGCATAGGTAGCAATTTTCATCCCAAGAAAACCAGAAATAACTGAAGTGACAGCACCTAGCAAGAAAGAGATTGTGCTGAATATGGCAGTGGCAAGGGCAGGTTTGCACGTCTTAGATTGGTCATATGTGCAAGGCTGGCTCTTTGTGCTGAAACCCTCTACCGAGCCAAGGAAAAGGAAAATCAAGATTGCAAAAGCAACCATGAAAACGCCAACATACTGGTACTCGGTGAAAAGAAATGAGGTAGCTCCTGTAAACTCATAAATCCAAAATCAGGTAACTGGGAAAGTCTTTTTTACCCAAAAATTAACAAGAAAAAATGAAATAAACAGAGCAACTAATCATAAACCACTAATTCTTTGCAGACAAAACAATATTCACGAGAACATTGTCTAGAGAACAAGCTAGAGTTTTCTTATTACTGTCCTCACTTAATCTAATGGAAATTCAAACAGAAAAGTAGTTGTGTTTTGTAATGTAACGTTTTTGTTGACAGCAAATTAGAAAGTATTGATCTAAATATACTTCTATAGGTTAGGTAATTCACAGTTTAAATCACTTAATTTAACATTAACTTTCTTGTAGGTAACAAACCTTTTTTATATCAAATTACATCATTAAACCTTTAATTACGTCACCTAATTAAGTGATACTAAGTTTCAATAACCTAGAATGTAAATTACCCTACTTCCATATTTAACAACAGTAACCTATAATCTACAAGAGAGAAAAAAAACTCGGCATGTTCCAAACCTTAGAAGCATAGAAATGATTCTAAAGCATCCCACTTTCCAAAAGTGAATAATTTTCTAAAGCATATAACATCATGAAATTCTGCAGCATCTGCTCAAATCAGCTTCTACTATGACAATCATTCATGTATGATATGACTTAAATTTTACAGAAGCACTCAAAATTTTAACAGGGGGATAAACTAAACAACTATTTCAGACAAAGTAACTCATGGTCACTGCAAACTTGAGTCAAGGGCAGCCCTACACGAAGAATTCCAGATCCAAAATCATGTTTATATACACAATAACAATCCCATCGTTAGAGCACATATTATATAAATCGATTATACTCACGAGGCGCAAACAGAGCACATATTATATAAATCAATACATGTGGGTCCAAACTACAGATTCACCCCATTACCATACACTTCTAACTGAAGAAAACGTTCATTAAAGCTCATATTTTTATTATTAGGACAGCTTGCAGAAGCAGTAGTTGTTCGAAACATTTTAATAAAACACATATCCGACAATTCAGGAAAAAAGATGCAAACACTTTAACATAGGAAAACATGAAAGAAACACAAACCTCATGCTCCCAAACTCATTTCTTCTTCTCATTAGAGATTCACAAGTAAAGATCAAAATTAAGCCGAGAAAGCAAAAACTCAACCAGACAATATAAAGCACACGCACAAGGAGAATACAAAGATCTAAACTTTCAGAAGATAAAACCAAACATTTGAAAAGTAACATGAAAAGTCACGTTTTTCTTCAGAAACCACTTCAGCTAAGCTAAATATAACGGAAACCCAGTGTCAACAACATCAAAATAAGACCAATAGAATCAAACTTTCAACAAAAAAACAAATCGCAAAAAGATGTAAAAAACGGAGTGTAAAGAGCAACAACCTTCAGAAATGGCGGTTTGAATTTCAGCACATTTAAGAACAACGTTATGGTCATTAAGACCTTCCTCTTCCTCAATGAGGTAATCTCCATACCCGTTTTTTCCACCAGCACCGTTGTTCCTGTGGGAAGCAGAGTCCCGACCTGGGGAAAGCTTCACCTTGGAAACGAGAAGCCATTGTACAAGAGAAAAGGCAATTCCAATGACGGCGCAGACCGGGATCAAGATCTCCGTTCCGAGATCTGGCAAAATTGAAGACCCCATATTGACCACCCTCAGAAAGAAATGAATTAGACGCAACGACCGACGAGGGAGAGAGAAGAAGATTAGAATACAATGAGAGGAGAATGGGGGGTGAAATGGGAGTTATATACACGAAAATGGTGTGGCAAAAAACTTTAAAAATAAATAAATAAATAAATAAAATGACAAATTATTTTATTTTTTAAATAATTACTATAAGAAGTTGTCTTAGTTGGAAGGGTAAACTACTATAAAGTTATTTAATTATGAATATGGTTATATTTAGGTCATTTAATTATTAAAAATTATATTTGAGTTATTCGTTTATAAGTAAGATTATATCTAGATTAATCAATTATAGGTAAGTTTACGATTAGATTACCTTTTATATTTAAAATATATATATATATTTAGTCGTCTTTTTCTTATAATTCACTTGTATCTCTCGTTAACATTAGAGTATTTTATTTGCAATCATTAGTTAATCTAATACATGAATTGATAAACTTTATTACATATGAAGGGTGATCTAAATATAACCTTAATTATAATTGAATGATCCAAATATAATATTTATTAATTAGGTGACTTAAATATAATATTACCCATAATCGAATGACTCAAACATAACTTTTAATAGTTGAGTGAATTAAATATAATCTTACCAAAGGGTGAAAATAATTTTTGTTTTTCGCCCTTAATTTGGGGTAAAAAGAAATTTTACCATTTAAAATAATTTAGGACAATCCTTTTTAAAATATATCTTTATTTTATAATATATATTCGAGATTTATAATTTTTCTTTTAATAATATTTGTTTAAAATTCGAATTTAAATTTTCTTAGTAGAATATAATATGTCTTGTTATTATACTCAATATTTATTGGTTAGGACTATCCTTTTTATTTAATTAGATTTTAAAATATTTTTGAATTTATTTAAATAAAAGTCTAATATTTTGAAAAAAATAAGTATTTTTATTTTTAACATATTAAAAATATTACATTTTTATTCGATCAAACTAAAAAATGTTAGGTATTTACTTATTTTTTTTAAAAAAGATTGCACTTTTATTTGAGAGTATTTAAAAATATTATATTATTTTGTATTTTGAAAAGTTAAATCTTTATATATTAACCTCCACAAGGTTAGGTGATCCATACAATTTATGTTTAAACTATTTCTCATAATTTAGTATAAGTGAGATAAAACTCTAGCTAAAAGAAATCGGTGGATCTTAAATTCGAGATCTAAAAAAAAAAATTGATGAATAATTCTGATTAATCGACTATCAATATTTAATTAATTATTAATAATTATTTAGTTTAAATAATTCTTATGATTATTTACCAATAATTATCTTAGAGCTTATTAATTTTTATAAATTCCCGTTATAGTGATGATAATAATGGTCACTTATGATAAAAATAGTTTTAAAATTTAATTTAATCATTAATAAAGAAATTTAATGATTTTCGTCGCACTTTAAATTATCAAAAGATAAACTAAAACTGTCATAAAAATATTATAAAAAGAAAATAAAAGAATATAGTAAAAATAAATGTGATATAAACTTGACAAAATAAAAGGAAAAAATTGAAATTAAAAATTATCAACAAATATAAATTTTATTTATATACACAACCAATAAAAATAATTAACGACCGTCGCTGGCTAAGAAATAATAATATAAAGGAAAAAAATTAAAATTTAATTCTTTTATATACGTCTTAAAACAAATGTGAAAAATGAGACTTTATATATATATTTAAAAATGCCATGAGTGAAACAATTAACTATTATATTCATTTTAACTTTGATTAAAAGGACGGTCTAAATTGGCTACTAAATATTTTTTATTAATATAGCACTAAAAGAAGGACAAGTTTAAATTCTGTTGAACATTATTAATATTGAATACGTTAAAATATTATTAAATTAATTAATAAAAATTAAAAATTTTAAGAATTAATCATACTATTTATAAATATTTAAAATTTTATTTAAAATAAGTATTAATTATATATTAAGTTTTTAAGACTTTTAATTTTTATTAATTAATTTAATGAACAATGTTAATAATATTTAGTGGTATTCCACTCAGGATTTTTTTTCATTAGAAATATGGGGAAATTCTCTCAAGGGGTTGGTTTAATGATTAAATCGGGAATAACTGAATGCAAACAAAATTGGTATTTATCGAGAAATTATATCATGATTCATTTCTATCACATCATTTATGAGATTAACTAATTAAATATATTTATTTTATTATTTTTTATCTTATTTTTTTATCAAATGAATCTTCAATAATATTTATTATAAATTAAATTTAAAAATATTTTTTATCAAATAAAAATTCACTTATAATATAATTATTTAATTAATTTCATAAACATGACAAGAATGACTTATGATATAACTCGTTGTAATTAATATTGGAAACGACTTTCCCATGTTTAGGAAATTTCTTAATGGAACAATAAAAGATGAAAACGACATCGTGTACCAAAACATATGGCCAATCAACGCAACGCAACCCAGGTATCTCTAGGATAGGGCTCCTATTATTCTTATTATTAGGGTAAACTACATAAATGGTCCTTTGATTATATTTTAATTATTCTTTTACATTCTCTACCTACCAAATATTATAAATTAGCCCATTGACTAACTTTTTTGATACAAAGTGGTCCTGTGTCGTTAAAAATTTAATGAAAAATTGATGTGGACGTTAACATGCTGACTTATATTATAAAGATTGGGGATGCCACATGATTATCCAAGTCAACATGTTAACGTCCACATCAGTTTCTTGTCAAATTTTTAACAGCACATGATCATTTTGTATCAAAAAAGTTAGTCAACGAACCAATTTATAACATTTGATAAGCAAGAGATATAAAAAATAATTGAGGTATAGTCAAGGGACCATTTATGTAGTTTACCCTTATTATTATTATTTTGAATTTTGACGTGTCAATTAATTATTCGAACAACTCTTAGATGGGCGTATTTCACACGCATCGTGTGCCTGCCTTTCTTATCTTAAAAACTATAAACTCTTTAATTTTTAGTTTTAATCTATGATCAGTGAACCGAATAAATGACCTCATAAAAAATAATATATTTATTTTAAGAGATTTAAATTTAAATAATTATATTAATAAGATCTAAAAATAAAAATAAAAATATATACTATTTTATAATTATTTAAGTTTAAATTAATATTATTATTCTTTAAAAAATAAAATTATTAGAATATGTTTATGATACAATTATTTATTTATTTTAATAGGATTATATTCAAAGAGAATTAACATTTTTATAGACCGTCAATCTTTATTATTAATAATACTCAATTGATATTCGCCATACATATATTACATTATTAAAAATAAATAATACTATTATAAAAATAGACAAAAAATATCATATAAATATTATTTATTTATTTTTAAGTTGTGGTATAAATTATATGAAGTTGTCGATCAGGTAAGTAACTTAAAAAAAGGTGTTAGGCCCACAAAATAATCATTGTGTTGAGTGAGATGAGATCTGGACCCTTCACCTAAAATGGATGGCAGCCTTGTAGAAAAAAAATATTTTTTTTTATAAATGTTATTAAAATTTTTATTAAATTTATAGAAAATTATAATTACAATTAAGAAGTAAAATAATTAGATTAAACAATTCAAAAATTCTTATAATAAAAAACAAAAAAAAATAAAAATTTATATGGAGATAAACTTACCAATAAAATTCAGAAGCTTTATGAACCTCATTATCCCTGTCCAAACAAGACGAATAAAAAAAGAATGAGCTATAAGCTATCCAAATTGTCATGCAAAAAGGTACCACTACCCAAGTCTGATTTCATCGGCAAACAATCATCAACCGAGTAGGGATAAATCTTTTCAAGTAACCACCGACAAAAACTAGCATCGATTGAATCTCTATACGAACAACAACCGATCGCTAGGGTATGTTGTTGTAATGATTCGGATTCTACCGAATCATAGGGTCGGAGTTAAGTCGAGGCACAAGCCTCGTATTTGGGCCCTAAAAATCTTTTTGGGCTTGGATTGTGTTTGAGCTTGGACTAAAGTTTCATATGATGGGCAATTAGGACTTTTAGGTGTGGGACCATTAGAAAGGAGAAAAAATAAGAGAAATCTCTATAAAAAAATCTTTCTTTCTCAATATTTTTGAAAAATCATCTTCCCTTTCATCATCCTTCTTTCTTTTTCTCTTTGGTTTTAAAAATAAAGATGAGAACTTTAAACATTTGAGGAGGAATCTCGTTTTAACAAAGGAGAAAAGTTTTATTAACTCGAAAAGATTTTCGTTTTGAGGTAAAAATGTGTTGAAATGATATTGTGAGTGGTTTGAGTGGGGGTTAAAGAGGGAGAACAAGATTAAAGTGTAGGAAACCCCAAATCCAAGGTCTTGTTTTATTTTAGTGTTTTCTTTCACATAACAAAGTTTGTAATAATCATTCTCCTCTTATTGTAGTGAAAGAAGTTTAAGGATCGTCAAAAGAGCAAGGAAAAGGAAAAGGCAAAGCTTGAAGTTGTTGGAATTTTTGACAGCTTTAGAATCAAGGTTGGTATATCTTGAACTCTTATAGATCATGAAATTCATGATAATAACATGTGTAGTTTGATTTGTGCATGAATAGAGCTTGGTTTGGTAGCTTAGGATTGACAATGGTGAAATCCGTTTTGATGCATATAACATGTTGAAATTGATTAGAATATGTTGGTTATGCTTTACATGTCATGTAGTAGGACTTTGGGTGAGTTTGGGGATGTTTAGGCGGGTAAAGATGTGTGTTTAGAGCTCTAGAGCTAAAAATCTGGGCTCGAGTACCAATACGGGAAGTACTCGTATCGGTACCCGTGAGGGGGAAAATGAGGGTTTCATGGAGGATGTATCGGTACTGTCACCCCGTGCATCGGTACCCTTGCATTAGAGGAATTCTAGAATCATTTTTGGTACTGGTACACAAGGGTGTATTGGTACCACTGTTTCATTGATGTCAAGTATCAGTACAAGAAGGTCTCGTACCGGTACTGAGTTTTGGTACGCAAAATATGTGTATCAGTACAGGCGTGAGAAAAAATAATCTGAGTGTTCGAATGTGTTTTAAGTACCGATACTCGATAAAAGGATACCGGTACGGAGAGGTGTACCGATATTCACTATAGGAATATCGGTACGCATAGTTGAATCTGTCCAAGTTTTAGCATTTGAGTTCGGAGGGTCAATAAATTTTATTAATAGCCTTGGTAGATCCCTTTATGCCTAAAACGAATACTAAAACTTAGAAATGGGGAATTTAATTGTGCATGTGACTTAGGAAGAGAAATGTAAATATAATGCCTTGATATGACTTGTATTGATATATGATCATGTAATTGATACTTGCACATACGATGTTATTGATTGATTGTGGCTACGAGATTATTGGTATGAGATCTGAATACTCAAGAGTGTGCGGTCCGATATTGTGTGACTCTGGACACACCTATGATATGGGGTAAGGTCTGATATTGTGCGACTCCGTACAGACCCGAGGTAAGAAAGAATGTGAGGTCCGATGTTGTGTGACTCCGGATACACTCGAGGTAAAAAAAGTGTGAGGTCCGATGTTGTGTGACTCCAGACACACCTATGATATGGGGTAAGGTCTGATATTGTGCGACTCCGTACAGACCCGAGGTAAGAAAGAATGTGAGGTCCGATGTTGTGTGACTCCGGATACACTCGAGGTAAAAAAAGTGTGAGGTCCGATGTTGTGTGACTCCAGACACACTCATCCATGGTAATTATAGGTACATTGATGTTTATGAATATTATAACATATCATGCATATACCAATGCGTTTAGGCGGATAGCGTAGCGCCAATCATGCTCTTCATCATAACCTTGTTGCATATGTTTAATTATGACTTGTACGAGTTTATTGTTGAGTAGAGGTATACCTACTGATCTTTTGGTAGCTCAGCGTTTCGAAGTTTCTTTATTTTTCGTGTGCAGGGTATTAGGTGAAGATCAGTTTGTGGAGCACCATCTTCTGTAAGTTTCAGCATTGATCTTCTGAAGTAGTACACTACTTAGATAAATGGGCTATGTATTCTAAGACCTATTTAAGTTGTGTAACTTTATTAGACCAATTTATATTTCGATCGAATGTTTATGTTTGAAATTTGGAGCTCCTAACTACTTTTGAATTATGAAACTATGTTTTATTATTGGATTTTTAATGAATTTGGCCAATGGACCTCGTTTGGACTTGAATTCGATTTTAAAATTTTTGGGTTCGAGTTGGAATTGAGGCCCAAATGTATCAACCGGAATCAAGGGTGTTATAGCTACAATATGCCATAAAGACATATGAACCAAGCCCCAAAACAAAATAAAAACATATCACAAGGACAAAAAAATAAAGATTCTTATTAAAATAAAACAAGAAAAAAATAATATACTCGATGGTCTACAACCAATACTAAGATTGATTGTCGACCACCAATTAAAGGCATTGATCAAAATGAAAGACAATTAAGGTTGAAATTTCTATAGAGGAGAGCGACGACTAGGGCAAAGAAAAGTTTAGTATTGGGAACTTATATTTTAAAATAGACTTAACTGGATTCATATATTTTTTCCTTTCGTAAACAAAAAGATATTATGAACTACGAGCAAAAATCACTCAGTCTCTAATTATATCCTTTTTCATGTTTTATCTTTCTTAAAAAAATTAAAATTTAAACAATAACCTTAATTTTCACATCTTAAATCATAAAATATATATCATACCCCTAATTTCCTAAATTATATCCATAACCCTTAATTCTAAACTCTAAATTCATTAATATACGATAAGTACATAAAAAAATTATTATAAAAAACAAATAATTTACACCCTTAAGATACGATCCTTCTCATTCTATGCTATTGTTTAGAAATTTGTTTTGGAATAAATTTTTAATTTAATTTGTTTTATTTATTATATCATGATTTGAATTTATAATTTTATTTATGATTTAATGTCTTATTTTACTAGATTTAGGGATAATAACGAGTCAAATCTCTTACCATAAAAATGGCTGCATGCGCAGCAGCACCCACTATGAGAAATCCACCAATTCGACAATGATAAAACTTGATAAAAGGGTTTAGGGTCTACTTAATTGTTTTAAAAAATTAGGAGTGTAAATTAAAAATTTCAAAATGCTGAAGTTCTAAACTAAAATTTCTAATAATTCAATAGATTTAAAGACAACTTTTAAATTTATTGGAGAAAATTTAATTAAAAATTTTCAAAATATTAAAGTTTAATTTAAATTTTTAAATTTTTTGAGAGGGACAAATTAAAATTTTTAAAAATTTCAAGGGTCAAAATATAACTTCTCAAAACTTTAGGTTCGAACTCGAATCGAATAATTTGAACTTGATTTATTACTTTCTTCGATACTTGTAACGATCAATCATAACATTAATTATATCTGCAATCGCGATAAACACAACACAATGAAAAAATACGATTATAATTATAATTTAAACTCTTAATTTAAGATCCAATTTTAAAAAATTTCAAAATCTTGACAGACTAAAATTATAAAAACAGAACTAAATCTGCCCTAAACAGATTTGATATTAATTAGGGATGGCTTTCGTTGTCTGTCTATCTGTCGGAACCTAAAAGCAATATAGTGCGTTAACCCATTATTTCTTTTTTACCAGACGATATATGTTGATAATAAATTTTAAACTTATTTTATACATAAAATAAAAATTAAATCAAATTTAAATAATAGTCAAATAATTTTTTACCATCAACGTGACGTGGTCCTTACATTTGAGGTCACTATTAATTTAAATAATAGTCAAATAATTTTTCTCTTATATTTTATATTTTAAAACTTAATAAATTGTTGTCTTTTCCGATGTTTGATCCTAGTTTCGTCCCTGGGTTTAGTCTTTTTAATGCAGGTTTATAATCTGCAACTTCAGCATAATAGTTGGTCTGAACTGTTAGCGTAGATGCAATATATAAGAAAAGGTAAATTCATAAAGATTATAATCAGTTCGATTAATTTGATACAGTTTAAACTATTATATACGGTAGGAACAAAATTACAAAAAATAAAAAAAAAGTCACGATTAACTTAAAATATTTTTATGTTTATTATATTTTAAAATAAATACTACTGTAATCACTATTAGTTAATTAAAAACAATATCCTTGTCTTATTGGTAGATGAAACTTCGAGAAAGTATAAAAAAATCATTATTGAACTGTTGCATCACTCCCACGTGGTAACTAATGAGAAATGTTACTGTACATTTCATTATATTTTTTATGACACACTGAATCTCATGCAATTTAGCCAGACCATGGCACAAACTTATTGGCAAATGTCACATTCACCTTAAATAAAAACTATATAATATATATTCTGAATCAACGTTCCAGATTCATGCCAGATTGATCCATGTCAGATTCAAAATTAAAATATTACACTATTCAGATATGTTAAGTTGGCAGTCTGTTTGGGATTCGATCAGGACACAACAGTGTTTTGAAAGAAACAAAAACATATGAAAGGATCAAAGATAGGATTAGATAACCATTTTAATAATATTTTGTAATAGGGATGAGATCCAACTATATAATATATTCGAATTTATCCCAACCCCAATTTTATAATTTTTAATAGGGGTGTGGCACAAATCATCCAACTAATCGGTTAAAAGAACTGTCGTTATTCTTGAAAGTTACGAGTTCGAACACTACTAATACCAACACATTGATTGAGCGATCGATTTTCAATGGTTGAGAGTTTATTTTAGAACATATACTATTGTAACCACTGTAGTTGAATCAAAAAAATAATAACAGGGGTGTGCAAAAAAATCGGTAAATTGAAATCGATTTTGAAACTTAAAAAAATGTTTAATTGAATCGGAAAATTAAATTTAGAGTTGGGTTTTTATTCTTTTTATAAAAACCAGTTCGGTTGTGGTTTATGATTTTAGAATAAATCGGTTAACTGAATTGACCAATTATATAATATATTATTTTAATATTTTATATTAAAAATCATAATTTAATTTATTTTTATTTTACAAAAATAAAATTATAATTTCATTTTATAAAATTCAAGTGTTAACTTGTTAATATTAAAAAAATTCTAATATCATGTGTCATTTTTTAAAATTATATATATATATTTTAATATATTATTAAAATTTATATTGTTAATAAATAAATAAATAAAATGTTTCCTTAATTAATCAGAATCAAAATTTTTAGTTAATCGGATAAACGATTAATCGATTAAATAATTACGATTTAAAAAAAAACTAGATAACCTAAACTTATCGGTTAATCATTAGTTAAGGCCAAACCAAATTTTGTACACTCCTAATTCTTTAAGTTTCGCCGGCCCTGATCTGATCTCTAGAATTAAAGAAAAAATCCGACCGAATTAGGACACCTCAAATTGGGATCGGATAATTTTATCATTTCTAATAAAATTATAAATTATCAAAAAAAAAAAATAATAATACTTATATAAAAAATAATTATTCAAATACATCACCTTTATTTAATTTCATTAAACTTTAATTATCATGTAGTTGACCATAAATTTCCTGTTTTTGGGTCAATCCTTACTTGTCCCTGATATTAACAATTTTGTAAGAAAAGAGATAAGGGTTAAGCTTTAGATTAGGTCTGAACTCGTCAGCATGAAACATAATATTCGTGTTAAAACATTACATGTCTGATATTAGTTTATTTGGTAAGATAAGATCTTTTAAAAATAATTATAATATATACCAAGGAGAATAGAATAACGCAATATAAAACTTAAAAAATATATTATATATTTTAATTATTAAATAAAAAATAGATAAATGAAACTGATAGTAATAAAATTTTAAAAAATTATATATTTTAATTAATAAAAAAATAGATGTATGAGATTAATAATAATAAATAAAGAATTTTTTAATAAGAAATAACCTTTTATATTTATGTTTAATGATAAGATCTAATTATGATTTGAGTTTGATATAATAAATAAAGAATTTTTTATAAGAAATTTTAAGGTCTGTGAATTAGATATAATTTGAGTTTTTTTGGGTAAAATATATGATTTTTTTACTTTATTTTATTTTAAATTATTTTTCATATTTAATAATAATAAAATTTATCTTGTCGTATTAAAATATTAATAAAATAATTAGAAAATAAAAATTTAATATATAAAATTTAATTATTAAATTGTATAGAACAATAAATGTTATATTATTATTAACCAAAAAACTTACCAGTTACCACTGCACCAACTTAATCTTTAGGATATTATATGCATCATATTATATATAAATTGTATAGAACAATAAATGTTATATTATTAACCAAAAGACTTACCGGTTACCAATGCACTAACGTAATCTTTAGGATATTGTATGCATCATATTATATATAAATCGTATAAAATAATAAATGTTAAGAAAAAAGTAAGAAAGGATCAAAGAAGAATTATTTTACTCGAATATTAAATATTCAAATAATATGAGAACTAAGCAAATTATAGCATGTGTAAAAGGAGTACATATGTATTCACCAGTATTGGTCCGGGGAGTCGCCACCAATCATTTTTACGGTGCGATTGGAACACCAAATATCAAGTCTGCGAACTAGAGTTGGATTCGGGAGTCTGTTACGCGTGGGAAAGGATGAGCACCCCCACGACGCCCAAAATTGGTACCTATCGGTTACAAAATATTTTATACGAAAGAAAATATCAATTCGGTATTAAAATCTGTGATCCCAAAAGAAAACTAGTTAGTAAATATTTAATAAAAAATAATAAAAACATGATAATAATAACTTAAACAAAATCAGGGGCCAAATCTGCAAAAAACGAAACTATTAGGGTTATAATAATAATAATGATGGCAAAATTGAAAGAAATATAAAATATAAGGCTTAATTGTGAAAAATAGTGACCAAATTGCAAGGATAAGCAAACTGGGAGGTCAGAACAGAAACACGCTTGGGCTGTAGGGACCTAGAGCGCAATTTCCCCATCATTATGGGTTACAGGCGAGTTCTGGGTCGGTTCCGGGTTGATCTACGGGTATGGAGCCTGAAACGGCGCCGTTTTGGGCTTAAGGGGCTGGCACCAAAACGACGTCGTTTTGGGTACCCCTCAAATACTTATTTGATGAAAAAAATCCATTTCCCTCATCAATTTTACAAAAAATTCTCAGATGCTCCCTCCCTCTCTCGTCTCTGGTCGTCGTGAGAGTCACCGACCACCGTCTGGAGTCGTCGCCACCGCGCCGGCCGCCGTTGCCGGTACCGGAATTGAGAAATGAAGCGATTTTCCGATAGATCTCAACGTGGAGAGTGCGAATCTGAGTTCGGTTTTTCGAAAAAACGTATGTACACTCGTAGATCTAAAAGATAAGTACCGACTTTTCCCTTTTTATTTCGAATATTCTTCTCCAATATGCACTCTGGCTCTCGGTTTCTTTTATTTTTTTTTTGTGTTTCGAATATTGCTTTTTTTTTTTCCGATTGATTTCGTAATCCGTCCGAGTACATTGATCTGTTTGGGATTTTATACCCATAAAATACATATTAAAAACACAAAAATCTCTGTTTTCTTCTGAGATTTTAGATCTAATCTCCTTGTTTTAATATTTTGCAGGTCGATGGAGCAGATTCGTCAGGCGGTGGGCGGTGGCCGTTCCGGGATCCAATAGTTGGGCGTGTGTAACCCACGCGCGAATATGAAAGGTCCACCAAGGCGGCAGCTGACAGGGTATGGGTGGTTGACTAGGGTTTTGTTATTTAGAGTTAGGGTAATTTCAAATTGGGTTTAGCATTTAGGTTATAGGTTATTGGATTTATTTTTTAATTGGGCTTGGAATGGGTTATTACAATTGCCCCTCTTTGCTCATTGTTGTGTAACGACAACAGAGCAAAGATAAAGAATAACCCATTTCATCTGGCATGGTTTAGGGGTTCTTCTTTGGTAAGGTAAGGATCTTTCGGTAAGGTTTGAGGCTCTCTTTGGTAAGGTTGAGGTTCTCTTGGTAAGGTTATGGTTCTTTTTGGTAAGGTTTATAGTTCTTTTGGCCACCGCTTCCTCTGCTGGAGCTTTGATTTGATCTACTCCATCACCATTGTCAATAAAATCTTCAAAATGATGATCTGTTGAGTAGAACGAAAGCTAAGGTTGATCCGTTGGAGGAGACAAAATGAGCTTGGTTTGTTGTAGAAGACAAAATATGCTTAATCTGCAGCGACACTCATGATATTGCCATCTTTGGAGAAAATTTGATTTAACTGAAGTGTAAAGTTGGATCTTATCTGCACCATCAACGGAGGGGTAAGATAAAATTTCATCAACTTGAATCTTACTCTGCCATCAACGGAGAAGCATGATTGAACTTCAATGATTTAGATTTGGCTACACCATCAACGAAGGGGTAAGATAAAATTTCATCGACTTGTATCCTACTCCACCATCAACTGAGAAGTAGGATTGAACTTCAGTGATTTAGATCCGGTCACACCATCAACGAGGATAAGATCAAATTTCAGCAATTTGAACCCTATTACACCGTCAACGGAGAAACAGGATCGGATTGGATCTATCCACTCCATCAACGGAGGGGTAAGATCAAGTCTGTATCATACTACGCCATCAACGGAGAAGCATGATTGAATTGGATCTGGCCACACCATCAACGGGATGAGATCAAGCCTGTAATTTGGATCTTACTGCGCCATCAAGGGAGAAGCAGGACTGAGTTGGGATCTATCCACTCCATCAACGAAGGGGTAAGATCAAGTCTGGATCATACTACGCCATCAACGGAGAAGCATGATTGAATGAATCTGGCCACACCATCAACGGGGACGAGATCAAGTCTGTGATTTGGATCCTACTGCGCCATCAACGGAGAAGCAGGATTGAATTGGATCTATCCACTCCATCAACGGAGAAGCAGGATTGAATTGGATCTATCCACTCCATCAACGGAGAAGCAGGATTGAATTGGATCTATCCACTCTATCAACGAAGTGGTAAGATCAACGGAGAAGAATTATTTTACTCGAATATTAAATATTCAAATAATATGAGAACTAAGCAAATTATAGCATGTATAAAAGGAGTACATAATTATTAAAAATTTATCAATTTTACTTCTCTGATTAATCAACATAATGAAAAGAACTACCACATACCTATAACTTGATTTAATTTTTTTGTTCAAACCTTAATTAAATTGAGACTCGCCGAATTTATCTAAAAAAAAATCATGAGGAAGAAACTCACAAACATATGAATAATCAATTGAAAGTACCTTAATTAAATACCAAGTATTTGAGCAATCAATCGAAAGTACCTTAAGTAACACCCAAAGTGAGAAAACCTATAAGAAAATTCATGGTTGAAAAGAATAGAATTTTTTGAAAGAAAACGAGAAATAATAGATCTAGAAAAAATTGAGAAACATACCATAGATAAATCATCAGAGCGTCGGTGAACAAAGAGTAGTACGCCGGTGAGAAGAGTGGAAGCGAGATGTTACAGAAAAAAATAATAGGAGAAAGAGTTTAGTAGTATATATCGCATTCTTTTCTGAAAAATGACTTACCCCCCAAAAAAGATGTAAGTCGTTTTGCGGAAAAACACTCGCAGTTTCTAAAAGAAAACCGTTTAACATGCTACTAAAATAAAACCAAGGCGTGATAATTGTTCGATTTACTAAAATAAATATAAATTGTCCGATTAAAAAACAATTCAAATATCACTCGGTTAATCGGTTAATTTTAAGGTAAGGTAAAATTAGGTAATAATTTTGGTACATATCGTTTTTATTACGTTTTGTGTAATAAATTATATACAACCTGTAATAATTTATGTACCTACTAAAATTATTACCGTTCTTGCAATAAATTATGTTTTCTTGTAGGAAAATGTGTATGTACCTAAATGCTTACCCAAATTTGAGCTCTTTTGAGTTTGGGTGAGATCTTGTAATAAATACGGTACCTACCGTTTTTATTACGTTTTGGATAATAAATTATGTATAATTTGTAATAATTTATGTACCTACTAAAATTCTCGTACTTATTGTAATAAATTAGGTTTTCTTGTAGAAAAATATATATGTACCTAAATGCTTACCCTAATTTGAGCTCTTTTGAGTTTGGGTGAGATTTTATAATAAATACGGTACCTACCGTTTTTATTACGTTTTGGGTAATAAACTATGTACAACTTGTAATAATTTATGTACCTAATAAAATTCTCACCCTTCTTGTAATAAATTATGTTTTTTGTAGGAAAATATATGTACCTAAATACTTACCCTAATTTGAGCTCTTTTGAGTTTGAGTGAGATTTTGTAATAAATACGGTACCTACCATTTTTATTACGATTTGGGTAATAAACTATGTACAACTTGTAGTAATTTATGTACCTACTAAAATTCCCATCTTTCTTGTAATAAATTAGGTCTTTGTAGGAAAATATGTATGTTGCTTACACTAAGTTGAGCTCTTTTGAGTTTGGGTAAGATCTTGTAATAAATACGGTACCTACCGTTTTTATTACGATTTGGGTATACAACTTGTAATAATTTATATACCTACTAAAATTTGTACCGTTCTTATAATAAATTAGTTTTTTAAGAAAATATGTATGTACATAAATGTTTACCCTAGGTTGAGCTCTTTTGAGTTTGGGTGAGATCTTGTAATAAATATGGTACCTACCGTTTTTATTACGTTTTGGGTAATAAATTATGTACAACTTATAATAATTTATGTACATAATAAAATTCTCACCCTTCTTGTAATAAATTACGTTTTTTTTGTAGGAAAATATGTATGTACATAAATTCTTACCCTAATTTGAGCTCTTTTAAGTTTGGATGAAATCTTGTAATAAATATGATACCTAACGTTTTTATTATGATTTGGGTAATAAACTATGTACAACTTGTAATAATAATTTATGTATATACTAAAATTCTTATCGTTTTTGTAATAAATAAAGTTTATTGTACTAAAATAAGTATGTACATAAATCTTTATACCGTAATATTTTATGTATATACCGTTTTTGTTATAATTATTATAATTATTTATGTACAAACCTCGTAATAAAATATGTATAAAGCAGCTACCTGCTGAATAGGTGAGCCTTAAATTAACTTTATTTTAGTGGTTTCACAATAGAATCACCCAGAAATATTTTTCTTTTTTGTTGATCGTAAAACCAAGTTGTTTGACTATTTATATTTTACCGTACCAAACACTTGAAAATATGTAAAATCATTTCCGTAAAATATTTTACAAGCAAACAAACAAACCCTATGCTACAATATCATTTCATGAATGAAGGTTTGACCCAATGGTTAGGATGCTTGTTCTCCAACCTTTTTAACCTGAGTTTAAACCCTTATAGCCTTAAAATCTTCATTTTGTTTCTTCTTTTCTTTCTCACCAGGTGGTGATTAAATAATAAATAAATTAATAAATAAAATTAATCATTCAATCCGGTGATGACATATGTTATCACCGGATTGGATGATTAATTTTATTTATTAATTTAAAATTAGGATTAAATTAAAATAATAAATAAATTACAGGGATTAAATGTGTAATTTTATAGATTTTATTTAACAGACACATCACTGCCGTTAACCTTCTCCGCTAAAATTTTAACGGAAGTGGGCAAAATAGGTCGATTTTATAAGTTAGGTGACCTGATTGACGAGTTTATTAATTGGGTGGCTAAAATAGATATCACAATTAGTTGGGTGGTCATTGAAATAGTTTGCCCTAATATTTATAATCTCATTTAATAAAATTCATCCATTTAATGTTTTATAAAAAAATAAAAAATTATTTTAAAAAATAACATTAAAAATTATCATTATTTTAAAAAATAATGAGTGAGACTCATTTAATATCTTTTATAATAAATATTAAAAATTTAAAAGTAATTTAATATATATAATATTTTGAGAAGAAAAAAAGTAAAAACTATATTTATAAAATTTCTCAGACAAGAAAAGGCTTATGGCTTAAGAAATTGTTGTCCAAAATCGTGTCGAAACAAAGAGAAAACTAAACAAAAACAAATTAGGGCATTGTATTTATGTATATCGCTGATTCGCTATCTGTCTTATCTGTTTCTTCTTCCTCTCACAGCCTCTAGTCTTCCTTGTGTTTACTGGGAAAACCCCCCTTTTGATTACAATTCTATAAAAATTATATATTTAAATTAAATTTAAAATGAAATAGGGCGGATGCCACCATCTCAGAGCTGCACCAACCCAATCGAATCCGATGCAAATTTGGTTGCTTTGAATCAAATGTTAGCTGAGTTTCGTCTTTTCATCGGACAGGGAGATTGATTTTAGGTATTGTTCATAGCTCAATTGGATTTTTCATTTAAGGTATCAAGTTATTTACACTGCTTATTTTCTCTTCACATTTTCTTATGCCTCTGATTCAATGTTTATGCTTTAATTCATACCATAATTTGTGTTCCAATTGAATTTTTATTGTAATTTTCTTATTATTTACTAGCATATAATGGAAATTGTATTGGAATGAAGCTTAGGGTATAAGCAATAGGCTGATCCCTTTTTGGTGAAATTTCAGGAAGGATGAAAGGTATTAGAGACTGGGTTTTCACTCAAGTTTTGGCCTCTTCTAGACCACTGTCCGGCAGCAGTGGTTTCTTTCCTGAGGCTTCTTTGTCTCAAGAATTCGAATCGGAAGATCAAGGTACCAGCTTTAACCATGTAGTATGTATATTTGGTAGTACGAGATTGACCCGCATAGTCGAAATTACTGATTTCATTCACTAAATTTGGTGAACTGAAAGTGTATGTGAGTTTGTAGATAAAATTATGATTTAATATCCATGTGATGTTCTGAATTCATATTCGAAAGTACATTCTAAATGTTCGACCTAGGCACTTGAATGAAGAAGCATATTTGAATAGATTAAACCTTGCTTATATTCGCCAAAATTGGCTAGCTCCAACAAACTCAAATGTGACATTATATACCGTGGAGCTGCCTGTTTCACGGATTACTTGACAGATTTATAGCCAGGAGTTTCTCTACTTAAAATCAAATCTTTATTGTACGTCTATTTATAAT
Source organism: Abelmoschus esculentus (assembly GCA_035048815.1). Lineage (NCBI taxonomy): Eukaryota > Viridiplantae > Streptophyta > Magnoliopsida > Malvales > Malvaceae > Abelmoschus > Abelmoschus esculentus. The sequence goes on along the minus strand of JAUCBN010000064.1, from coordinate 4,354,505 downwards.
GCCTTGGGTAACTTTTGAAGTGGAAATTGACAATATCTCTATGACTACAGATGTACTCTGAGTCTCTCATGAAGTTCATCTATTAACTTGTTATTATATTAAAGAATTAAATTGATGTAGAATAAAAATATGTTCTTGGTAGCTGGTATGTTAAGTAAATTTTGTGACCAACTGGGCAAACTGTCTTTTAATTCATTAGGTTTATCCGACGCCAGCAGTTTGGTAGCATTATCAGTGCCTCCTGATATATCATCCCATTCTGGTAACATTCATGATATTGACCCTTTTACTTCACAGCAGCAAATCCTAGTTGAAGGTTCTAACCTATCACATAGTGGTCCTAATAGAAAAAAGATGGATCCGTTGGCTAGGATTGAGGATCTCCAAATTACATTCTTACGTCTTCTCCAACGTTTGGGGCACCCGCAAGACAATCTTCTGGTGGCAAAAGTTTTATATAGGATGCACCTAGCGACTTTGATACAAGCAGGGGAATCGGATTTAAAAAGAGTGAACTTAAGAAATGAGAGAGCCAAAACAATAGCAAGGGAACAGGAGGCTTCTGGGCTCCCAGGATTAGATTTCTCTATTAAAATACTTGTCCTCGGCAAAACAGGAGTTGGCAAGAGTGCAACTATAAATTCTATGTTTGATCAACCTAAAACTAAGACTAGTGCGTTTCAGCCTGCCACTGATTGCATTCGAGAGGTCATGGGAACTATTCATGGGATTAAAGCAACATTCATTGACACCCCTGGTTTTCTTCCTTCCTCTACTAGTACAATGGGAAGGAATAGAAAAATTATGCTGTCCGTGAAGAAATTCATTAGAAGATCCCCTCCAGATGTTGTTTTATACTTTGAGCGGCTTGATCACCTCAACATGGGTTATAGTGATTTCCCCCTTTTGAAGCTTATGACCGAAATTTTTGGTAATGCAGTTTGGTTTAACACTATCCTTGTCATGACACATTCTTCTTCAGCACTTCCCGAAGGACCTAACGGATATCCTGTCAATTATGAATCCTATGTGAACCATTGCACTGACTTACTGCAGCAATATATACACCAGGCAGTATCTGACTCAAGGCTTGAAAACCCTTTACTTTTAGTGGAGAATGATCCTCAGTGCAAAAGAAATTTCATGGGGGAAAGCATACTTCCAAATGGACTGGTTTGGAAATTTCAGTTCTTGTTATTATGCATATGTACCAAGGTTCTCAGTGATGCCAACAAGCTCTTGGAGTTTAAAGACGGCATTGAATTAGTACAATTGAGTAACAATCAGTTGCCTTCTCTGCCTCATCTTCTCTCATCTTTTCTACGCCGTCGGTCAGTGTCAAATCCAGCTGAACCAGAAAGTGAACTTGATGAGATTCTGCTCTCAGAGGAAGCAGAAGAGGAGTATGATCAATTGCCTTCAATTCGAATCCTGAAAAAGTCTCAATTTAAAAAGTTGACTAGATCACAGAAAAAAGCCTATCTTGATGAGCTGGAATACAGGGAGACTCTTTATTTGAAGAAACAGTTGAAGGAAGAGTGCTATAGACGGAAGGAGAGGAAGCTCTCCAAAGAGAAAAGCTTTGAAGGTAATGACGATGATGATGATACTGATAACAAGGTAGCTCCAGAGGCTGTTCCATTACCGGATATAGCAGTCCCTCCAAGTTTTGACTCAGATTGCCCTGTACACAGATACCGTGGCCTTGTCACAAATGACTTATGGCTTACGAGACCTGTTCTCGATCCCCATGGATGGGATCATGATGTTGGGTTTGATGGAATAAACTTGGAGACAGCTGTGGAAGTTAAAAGGAATGTTTTTGCTTCAATTGCTGGGCAGATGAACAAAGAGAAGCGCGATTTCAGTATTCATTCTGAATGTGCGGTAGCATATGCAGATCCCGTGGGGCCTACTTATTCTTTAGGACTTGATCTTCAGTCAACTGGTAAAGATCTTATGTATATTGTCCACAGCAATGCAAAGCTGCAGAGCCTCAAGCACAATTTCACTGATTGTGGAATCTCCGTGACATCATTTCGAAACAAGTATTATGTTGGTGCTAAGCTTGAGGATACCATATTGGTGGGGAAGAGAGTGAAATTTGTTATGAATACCGGGTTACTAGAGGGTTCTGGACAAGTGGCATACGGTGGGAGTTTTGAAGCTTCTTTTAGAGGGAGGGACTACCCTGTGAGAAACGATCATCTTAGCCTGACTATGACAGCTCTCTCATTTAAAAAGGAGACAGTACTTGGTGGTGGTTTCCAGTCTGAGTTCAGGCCAATACGAGGTATGAGGCTTGCTATTAATGGCAATATAAACAGCCAGAAAATGGGGCAAGTTTGTGTGAAGATGAGCAGCTCTGATCATGTGGAGATTGCATTGGTTGCCGTCTTTTCAATTTTTAAGGCCCTTTTGCATCGAAAGACCTCTGAAAACGGAAACATCAAAGCATTGGAGGGTGCTTAAGCACCAGAAACGTTTTGCTACAAGAGAAAGACCAGTCATGAGAATGCTCTATATCTCGAATACTATTTTCAAGGTCATTCTAGATGTTGTCTCGGTTTATTGGGCGTTTTAGTTCAGATATGTAGGCAAAAAGACAAGGTGTTGGATATTTGTCCCACTGCTATCTCCAGGATCCTGAGAAGGTCATGGTATTGGAGTACCCAATAGAGCTTCCAGCCATGTCTGCTGAGGTTAGTGTCAATCAAGGCAATAATTGTACAGGAATCCATGAGAAATGTCTTTTTTTGTGATTCATGGAATAAACAAACCTATATAGTTTATAGTTCTGAACATAATTCCTTTTTTTTTTTTTTAATTTTGATCTAATAAGTTTATTTTTGTTAAAAGCTACATTTTTGTTGAGTTGAATGGCAATTTCTTTAGATATTGAACCTTTTTTCATGTTTCTATTGTATAATGATAAACCAATATTTATCATGTGGATTCAGTAGCAGAGTGAATACTTATCACTGTTGTGAATAATTTCAAGAGTATATATATATATATATATATATATATATAAATTTATAGTGTATAGGTAAATACAAGGCAGTATATGTTGATATATATTCTTAATTTATTACAATGTACACACCTAGTGGACAAGTTAATTGAACATGAGTCTCTTAAGATGAAAATTATCTTTTTTTTTACCGAGATTACTTATTGGGTTCATTTATGTTGAGATATTAATTTTAATGTAACTTAAAATAAAAATATTTTTGAACTTAAATAAATTTATAAAAATATTTTAAAATTTCATTAACTTAAAAAATATGTTTAAGAGGTTTTTAAAGAATTTTTAACTTTTTAAAATAATCTAAATGTCAAAAACAAACTCCGATAGCGATTTTTTTTAATTAAAAAATGTGTTCGTTTTCGTTTGCTTTGAAAAACACTTAAAATGAAGAACTCCTTTTAAAAATATCACATTTTTGAAAACAATAGAACTTAAATTCGACTTAGGTAGGTCATCATAAAATGAAAGATTCATTAGAAAATAGATTCGAAAATTGGTTACGTGTTGAAGGATTAACATCTTATCACACCCGAAAATCAGTATTAAAACATACGTTCCTCTAATTGATAAAAATTATTAAAATTTAAATTGACTTTAATTATGTATTCTTAATTGAATATAAACTTTAATTAAATAGACTTTTATCAATCGGTGAGCTTGAATTAATTAAAAATTTACTCAATAAAGGATGATGATACATCAAACCATAGTTTAAACCGACACTGAATCATAGTTTAAACCGACACTGGATAAGTTTGATTGTCGTATTAATTTATGGTTTGAATTTTGTGCATCATCTTTATGCATGATGCAAATATTTAAAAATAATGTTATGACTTATCCAATTTTAATTTAAATTAAAGTTTATTTTCGGACAATAAGAATTAATTTGATATTTGATCAATATCTATTAAGTTAAAACTATTACGACACAAATATCAAAATTAATAAATATTTTTTTCATAATTTAAATTAATTAATTAACAAAATACTCAATTAAAATGTTAAAAGTCAAGTGAATTACAATTAAAACGCACGACTAAAAAACTTGAAATAAATTATAAGTGCACTAAAGGCTTAAGCTAAAATGCCCAAATTATGAAAGCTTAATTAATGATCTAATTAATAATTATGTTATTTTAATATTAACCCTAAATCAATTAAACCCTAAAAATATCTAATTATTAGCTAGGTTATTTTAATATTATCTAAGAATCAATTAATGATCTAATTATTAACTAGCATCTCATTAAGTCAACAATATTATTTAAATATCAAATCAATAATTAATATTTTAATTGAGTTTTCATCTAAATCAAATATAATTTTATCCTAAAAATAATTAAAAGATAATAAAATAATTTAACATTCATCCCAATAAATCAAAGATAAATTTAAATTAATTTGAACTATATTGCCTAAAAATTTCAACTAATCTAAGCTTAAATTTAATATAATCAATTTAAACTACATCCTAATAAGCCAAGGATATAATTTAAATTAATTAAATTAAATATTTAGATTCTAAGGCTAAACCTAAAAGCTTGCTATCGAACAAAGCACAAAACAATTAAATATATAGAACTAAATTAAATTTAAAATAAATTAAAGAAGCTTAAAAGTAAACATGCTATGCAAAAGGGGGAAATATTAAATAAAAAATTTAAAAAAATGGATCAAATGTGGGATTTAACCATCACAAAATGGCCGAATTGAAATAAATTGGAATCTCTCAGGGACCTAGCAGGGTATTTTCCCTTTGAAAACAGACTTACCAAATTAAATGCTTTCCAAAATGCTAGGAGTACATGCATGATTAAACCATTGAAATTGAAATAAATCCAAAAAAAAAAAAACATATCAAAAACGGTATCAAAGGTAGAAGGCTAAGATTGTATTTAGCATTGCGTTTTAAATCAGCTTTTGGTCCAAAAGCTGATTTAGACGCAAGAATATTGCTAAACGGTTAATTTTTAGAGAAAAAACTGTGTTTGAAAAGTACTTTTTAACTCAAACGCAAAAGCTAAAATTTTTATTTTTTACGGTTGAAAAAATGATTTTAAGAGTCATATTACAATTTTAACCTTCATTTACTATGTTTTATTATAATTTAATTTTTATAAATACATAATTATATTAACATAAATAATTTTTTAGTTTAAAAATTATATATATTCATGTAAAAACTATATATTTTCTCAAAAGTATTTCTGAAAAGCACTTTTCAAAAATAATTTATGTATTCATTTATTAATATTTTTATATTTTATCATAATTTAAGTTAATATTATAATATGAAAGAATTTGATTGTCACTTGAATATATATTTTTTAACTTATAAATCATGTCTAAAATAGTCATTTATTTTCTAAAAAGTATTTTTTTATAACAATACTAAACACATATATCTCAAACCAAAAATTTTAAAAGAACTTTTCTACTGCACTTTTTCACCACACTTTTCCACCGTAATTTTTAAAAGCAATGCTAAACATCGTTTTATAATCTAAATCCGAATGTTTTCAACATAGATAGCTAAAGTATGGAGGTAACCTTTTTTTTTTAATTTTCTCGGTTGATTGGTTACGAGCTCAACAACTTATATTTTGTTTCGAATAAAAATATCATTGATGTATGTTACTATATGGAAATGAGATATATAAATTTTCAGTACATTAGAAATTAAATTCAAAGGAAAATGTATAAAGTTCAAGCATAGTAATCTATAATGTATATAAGTTATTCAAATTTAAAATCAAATATAAATATTATATAATACTCAAATAAAATAATTTTAATGAATAACAATAATAATAATAATAATTCGGATTTAAATTTTGAAAGCTTTATAGCTTAAGAAAATAATGGATTTTGACATAACCTAATAATTACTATAATGTAGGACCAATCCAATATTGCTTAACAGTTTACGCTAACCACGATGAGTAACGTAACAAAACAAAACAGTCTGTACCTAACGTACGCCACCTCTCCGCTCATACTGTCTCAACTAACGTACGCCTCCATCCTGTCTCCTTAACCAAATACCAATTAGTAAGCGAAGTCAAGGCAAAGGTACCCATCATTGAGTATTCACCTGATTCTCCGTAGGTACTTTCTTTCCTTACATTCTAAAATTACTTTGCCAATCAAATGTTGATGCTTTGAATTCATTCTTTTTTACTTAAATCTTTGTTTTTTTGGTGATCTTCTCGGATCTGGAATGGAGTCTTTTTCGTATCCAATGATGTATAAATAACCCAGATTCAGTAATGATCTGTTCATGGTTTGCTTTTCATTGTATTTTGAGATGATGGGTTTTCCAAAGGGTATGTGTCAGTTTTTTTTTTTGCTGAATATTATTGGGTTACAAGTGAAATGAAGATAGGTTTTGATGAAATCCAAATCAAGGGTTTGAAAAAAAAAGTTTTCCTCCATGATTAAGAAACTTTGAGGATGAGGACTGTGTATAAAGCAGACCCTTTGGTTTTTTTTACTCCATTTAATGCCTCCTATAATGCCTAATTAACTTGATGATTTGATAGAAAAGTTTCTTCTTTTTTGTGTTTTACAAGTATGGGTTTGAGTAAAGCTGCTTGATTGGAACATGTTATTGAAGTTTTAATATGATAATGCTTTTGCTCTTTGTAGATTGTATTGTGTATTTAGATCTAAATTGGTGTTTACTCTTGAATGCAGTAAATCACATGGTTGTTGGTTGATTTATCAAGAGTCACAAAGATGAAGTCTTTGCTGTTTCAACTCATATTGATGTCCTTTGTTCTCTTGAACTCCGACAACAATGTGAATGCCGGTGTCACTAGTGTCTTCATTCGGGAGGAATATCCATCGAAAGATATCCCTCTTGATGATGAAGTATTTGTGGTTCCCACAGGACATAATTCACCACAACAAGTAAGACCTCTTTTATTAATTTCAAATGTTTTCACTTAGCTACACGAAGTTTATCAACATATGTATTTGTGAGTCCTATTTCTGTTCTCAATGATCAACACCAGAGCTTGGATAAGAACTATATCATACAACAATGAAGATAATTTCCTTTTAAATAAAGGCCGAAGATGATTTCTTATTTCTTATTCATCACCTTTCTACTTACTGCATTAAATATGCCGTACAATCATGCGAGTTGTTTAATTTGTTGTCTCTGTAATCTTTCTAGGTATCAAGTTATTTTCATATTTCCCTTTCTTCCAAGAATACTAGGGAATGGATTTAGGGGGAAATAGTGGAGAAATTTCTGGAACATGCAAACACTTGATACTAATGTATGCATTACATCTGTCAAATTTATGTTGTTCGCTGAAAATGACTATTAAATTTTCCCTCCCGAAGCATGCTTTCCAATAGCACAGCATTTTCTCATCTATTCATTGTTGCTTCTGGTCCAAATCTTTTCCGACCTATATGTAACATACTTGTTATTTAAACTGTAGGTGCATATGACACAAGGAGATTATGATGGAAAAGCTGTAATCATCTCATGGGTCACTGCCGATGAACCTGAGGCCAGCAAAGTACAATATGGGACTTCAAAGGGAAAATATGAATTTACTGCGGAGGGGAAGATGACAAACTACACCTTTTACAAATACAAATCTGGGTATATTCATCATGTTCTTGTTGATGATCTTGAGGTAAGACTACATATTTTGGGAAGTACAACTTGCACAAATGGCTTAACTTCTTCAACATGGAGATTGTTTCCAGTTTCATTAGAAGCTTATTCTACATGCCCCTTGCTTGGATTTTATATGAAGGAATTAAATCTTTTAGCTCTTACATTACTCAAACTTACAAGGGACTTTTGAATTCAGTTTTGTTTGAAGTTGTAATTGGGATTGTTATCTGAGCTATGATGGGAACAAATTGGTTGCTTAATCGTTTTATTTGCTGTTCTCAGTATGATACCAAGTACTATTATAAGATTGGGAATGGTGATTCGGCACGAGAATTTTGGTTTCAAACACCTCCAAATATTGGTCCAGATGTTCCTTACAAATTTGGAATAATTGGTGAGTGGTTTCCTCTGTAATCTAAAGCAATGTTGGAATGTTTTCAGTCAAATTAACCAAAACTGCTCTGATGCTAGACAAGTTCCTGGTTTCAATTGAATGCCAAAGTTTATTCCTTTAGTTGTATTAGAATCATGAAGAGTAATACCAAAAAAGGCACCCAAATACATTTTAACTTTTATTGCTTCTTGAGTGCCTGTAAGCCTTCTGCTTCTTTCTAACCTATTGGCTGTCAAAATTGTTATTAATGTGATTGTGGGAACAAGGAAAGCGATCTTTCATGCCGGAAAACAAGTAAAGAGTAAATTGTAGAGAGAACAAATGTAAATCAGCTATATGAAGCCTAAAATTTCAACTAGTTGGATTTTGGTTATGGAATCGTTGTTTACCATTTAGCCAAGCTCATCTCCTCTGTCAACCATTGGCTGTCTATTGTTTCTTATGCATTGCAGAAAGATTCAACTCAGTTAACGTTAACTCATATTGATGTGTTTCCTTCACAATTTTTTCTCAAATTTATTTTTATTTAACTGAATATGTTGCAGGTGATTTGGGTCAGACATATAATTCACTGTCCACCCTTGAGCATTACCTGCAGAGTGGAGCACAGACTGTCTTGTTTGTAGGAGATCTTTCTTATGCTGATAGATATCAGTATAATGATGTTGTAATAAGATGGGATTCATGGGGTCGCTTTGTGGAGAGAAGTACTGCATATCAGCCTTGGATCTGGTCTGCTGGGAATCATGATATAGAATACATGCCTTACATGGTAAAAGCATAGACTGAGCATACCATTATTACATTATTGCTAAATGTCATATGATATTTTCTGATACTCTGAACTTTACCCAACCGTGTATGCTCTGCTTCTAATTATGCATATGTAATGTGTGATAATATTTGCATCACACCCTGAAGTATTTTTCTCAGGTACACCCAAAATATATTCCTGAAGAAGGTTCTATCGTTTATTCTTTCATTTCCCAAGGTTGATATTTGGTTTTATTGCTAGATCTTGCTGTGGTTTAAGGTCTCCTTATCTCATCCCAATTAATTTATGGCATGGCTGACACTATTTATTATTTGTTTTTATGCTTATTGAAGCTATGATACTGTACAAAATATAAACTCACTCATTTTGGCAGAACATTTAGAATTTTGTTTAGTGCTTAACGTTCTCAGTTCTGTAAACATCTGCAGGATGAAGTTGTTCCTTTCAAGTCCTATCTCCAACGGTACCCAACACCTCATTTGGCTTGTAAAAGTAGCAGTCCTATGTGGTACGCTATTAGACGCGCATCTGCTCATATGATTGTGCTATCCAGCTACTCTCCATTTGGTACCTTTTCTTCTCGACCATTTATATTCATCTTAATTATCCTATTTCCTACTGAGCATCCTGCCCTTTCTGGTCTTCTCAAAACTAATTGTCTTACTCTTAGCAATTAACTTGCTCAGTTTTGGCTCGCCGCTCGCCTATTATTTTTTTCCCAATATGTACCGGTACACTCATCACTTCCATTCAAGCATTTGACCAGCCAATCAATAGTAAAAGCATACTTTTGATGGTGATTAAAGTTGTATTGGAAAGTAATGGACTGGATCCTTACTCCAATCCGTGCTTATTGTTTTCTCCTATGAGAGGGCAGAGATCTTTTTCTTCTTGTCTATTATATATCTTACCCGAACTTGTTTTACCTTGAATAGTGAAATACACACCTCAATGGGAATGGCTTAGACAAGAATTGAAGAGGGTTGACCGGGAGAAGACTCCTTGGCTCATTGTCCTTATGCATATTCCTATCTACAACAGTAATGATGTACATTTCATGGAGGGTGAAAGTATGCGAGCAGCCTTTGAAGAATGGTTCGTCCACCACAAAGTTGATGTAGTCTTTGCTGGCCATGTCCATGCATATGAAAGATCTGTATGGTTCTTTCCTTATCATTTTAGTTCCCTCTTCTTCCCCTTTTTGTAGGGGTGAGCATTCGGTTAATTCGGTCAGTGGCCGAACCGAATTAACCAAAACCGAATTAACCGAAAATTTTAAAATCTTAACCGTTAACCGAACCAAATTAACCGAACCGAAATTATTTTGGTTAATTAGCCGAATTAACCGAAATTTATTATAAATTTTGGTTAAATTACATAATAAGTCATTAAATTAAGTTAAAATAATTTTTTAGTCACTAAACTTTTATTTTATACTAATTTAATACAAAATTTAGTGACCATTTTATAATAAAAAAATTTAATGAACATTTTATAATATTTTAAAAGTTAAATGACTAAAAATAAATAAATATAATATTTAATATATATAATTTCGGTTAATTCGGTTAATTAACCGATTTCGAACCGAATTAACCGATAACCGAATTATCAAAAAAAAAATTAATCGTTAACCGAATTTACCAAAAATTAACCGACCGAATTAACCGAAATTATTTCGGTTCGATCGGTTAACTGAATTAACCAAACCGAATGCACACCCCTACCTTTTTGTTAGCATTAAACTTTGCATTATGTATGGTTCTATTTCATTACAATTAGGGGGGTCTTGAAGGAATGCTCATCCTTCTTATAAAATTTTCAGTACCGAATCTCAAATATAAGGTACAATGTATCAAGCGGCGATCGTTACCCAGTACCAGACAAATCAGCTCCGGTTTACATCACTGTTGGAGATGGTGGAAATCAAGAAGGCCTAGCTGGAAGGTTAGTCTGAATGCATATTTAACAATAACTTCAATGATGATTCACCTACTCGTTTACAGTTAAATCTGTAGGAAATTACTTGTTGACTTGATCAAAATGTTTGTTTCGGTGGTTCTGCAGATTCAGAGATCCTCAACCAGACTATTCTGCATTCCGAGAAGCAAGTTATGGTCATTCGACACTGGAGATCCGAAATAGGACACATGCATTCTACCATTGGAATCGCAATGATGATGGGAAAAAAGTGCCCACTGACTCGTTTGTGTTACATAATCAGTACTGGTGAGTACGCCTAACCATTTCTTGCTCTAGTTAGTGATTGGTGCAAGTTTTGCAGCGTTTCACCTGTAAGCCTCACATAGTTACATGGATTAACAACCATAATTACCATCTTCTCTGTTTCATGGGACATAAAGATCACAATTATGGGTGTTCATGGTAGGTTAACCGTATTCATTTAGCTTGAACGGTTGTTTAACCGTTACTTAATGATTCGGTTACAAGTTAACCTATAACCTATTATAAAATTATTTTCACATGTTCACTAATTCTTTTGAGAATAATGAAATTATCTCTCTGATAAATATTATATTAAATTTTTCAGAAAAAAAATAAATAAAGAAATTCTAATCACAAAATTCATTTTATATCTAAATAATTTTTAGCGGTTGGTTAACCAAAACCTTTTAACTTTTAAGGTAGGTTAATTAACCGGTAAAACTTAATAGAGAGAACGTACAATAGCACCAAACTGTGACAAAAAACTACATATTGTAGGGTTTTGATCATACTTATTGGGCATTCCCATTATTATTATTTGCATTTTTAGAATAAAGTATGCAAATGTATTGGATATGTTGAAGGAGAATTGATTCACTTAAAAATGAGGTTGGGCTAACTGGTTTTCTTGCAGGTCAAGCAGTCTGCGACGAAGAAAACTGAAGAAGCATCATTTGAGTAGCATGATTGGGTGGATTGCTTCTCACTGATAAGAAGATGAAATTTCAACCAAAGCACTGATTAAGCAAAGATGCAAATTCCTTATTGGAGATTGCATGTATCTTCCTGCTGCGGTAATCTTTTTCTTCGATTTCATGATTGAAAATGAACTGTTTAAATGGCTCTTAGCTTGGATGCTTGTATCAGAAATCTTTAGAATCGTCACTGTTCATGAACCAGGATGATTTACTTCGATTCTAAACGACTCTGGGAACTTTTCTTTCTTTTTGGAATCCATAAATCTAAAGTCTTGGTGTAAATCCCTATTTTCTGATTGATTAAGTATTCGAATCGAACTTTACACAAAGCATGTCTGGTAAAATAAATTCCTATATCCAGTTTTATACAAGGTCTTACAAATACATACCAGTGGTACTGGAGATCCTCTGAAAGCTATGATTCTCCCCATGAAATTGTCAGCTTTGGCATACTTGAGTTGCAAACTCAAATTTGCACTATATCCATATTCTTGTTAGGATAAAATTCAGCAAAATTACTATGTTCTTTGTTCGGATTCTTTAGCTTGGCAGACAAGGAGCAAGGCTGTCCCTGTCCATATTCTTGGACCATGTCCCTATCTCCCTTTCTATATTGCACTCTATCATTATCTATTGATAAAAAAGCCTATAATCAGCAGGCAAAATAGGTATAATTTTTCTCACAGGCCGTGTGATGAAACAAACAATATTGACTGTTACTCTCTTGAACACTTGTTCTTTATGGTCTCTCCACTCTTCCCCTCTCTCGTCACATTGAAGTTGTCTCCACTCCACCTACTCAAACATGTTCAACAAATTTACAAACTAAATATCCATGTGAATATCTAAAACTTTAATAAGATAAGGCGGGGACAAGGACGAGGAAGTTTTAGGGTAAAGCGGGTTAAAATGAGTTAAAAATAAATTATTATAAAAATTTTGGTATTAAATTTTCGATATATGTCAAAGTTATTATAAAAAAGGGTAAAGATTTTGGTATATACCGAATTTCTTAAGAAAAGATAAGAATTTTAATACACACCGAAAAACTAATACTAAAATTTTTAATTTTTTATAATAATTCCAATTTCGCCTTATTTTAGTTTCATTTTAACTCATCTCACCTTAGAAAAAACTTGGGCGACGAGAAATAATGAGGTTGAGAAAAAAATATTTGGAGAATAAGTGTTTTAAAAAAATGAGAATAGAAAAAAAAAATTTTTTGGATCTTGTCATTTATAGGTGACGAGGTTTATGTACTCCGTTGGATTGAATTAAAAATATAATGATTTTTCACTATTTTAACGATTACCACACACCTCGCTATATGTAGGTGGCAAGGTTTATGTATTCCGTTAGATTGAATTGAAAATATAATAATTTCTCACTATTTTAACGGTTACCACACACTTTAATATATGTAGGTGGCGAATGAAGTCTAAAAAACATTATTATTTTAAATTTATTCTCTAAATATTTTTTGAATATTTTTCTTCTAACTCTATTATTCATCTAAATTTGTCGGTTTTTGCCTTTGTATAATTATTCATATTTTTGTATCATATTTATTTTCTTTGAAGGTTTAAAAACAAAGAAGATGAGAAAACTTTTACTGGAAAAGAGAAAGTTATAATTCCTAACACAGAAAGGATTGCAAAACGATGATATTTCTTTATTCAATATCCAGCCCTTTAAATAGTTGAGATACACACTAAATTTAGATACTAATTGATTCCTAAATATCAGGAAAACTAATTAACAACTCCCTCTAGAATAGGGATATGCTTTGACTAGCAAAAATCTTATTGAATTTCAAAATAATAAACTAACGTTCCTTAAAGCAAATATTCAACACTCCTCCTTACTTAAGGAACTGCAAACTCCAATTCTTTGCCTTAGAACCTCAAACTTGCTGACTAGAAGTGGTTTTGTAAATAAATCTACAACTTGTTCTTCAAACTTACAGTAAACTAAAGTGACTTTCTCGTTTTGTTGCACTTCCCTCAAGAAGTAGAGTTTGATGTTGAAATGTTTAGTCTTCCCATGAAATACTGGGTTGTTTGAGATTACAATAGCTGCCTGATTATCAACAAAAATTTCAGTGCTATTTTCCTACTCCATATGTAAATCATGCATCATCTTTTTCAGCCATAAAGCTTGATTTGTTGTTGTTGTTGCTGCTATGAACTCCGCTTCTGCTGTGGACTGTGCTACAATATTTTTTTTGAGGACCAAGAAAAGATTCCTAATCCTAAGCTGAAACAATAAACTAACGTACTTTTCATATCATCAATAGATCCAACCCAGTCACTATCAGAAAAACCATACAACCTTAAGTTTTGGCACATCTCAAATTTGACATCGTAATCAACAGTACCTTTGATGTATCTTAATACTCTTTTTGCTGCTCTTAAGTGCAATTCACTAGCACAATGCATAAATCGTGATAAAAGACTTACAGCAAATATTATGTCGGACCTTATTGCAGTAAGGTACATTAAACACCCAATCAAGCTTCTATAATAACCCTCTTTAACTTTATCAGTTTCATTTTCTTTACTCAGCTTCTCTTTTGGATTAATGGGTGTTCTCGTCGCTTTGCATTCGTCCATCTGAAATTTCTTCAATATTTCTTTTGCATATTTCTTCTGGAAGATGAGCACTTTATTTTTACTTTTCTTGATTTCCATACCCAGGAAAAAAACATAAGACCAAGATCTTTCATTTTAAAGACTTGTATCATTTCTTGTTTAAATTCTTCAACTAGACTTGTATTATTTTCTGTCACCAAGAGATTATCAACATATAGTGACACAATGAGAGTATCATTATTTTTATGTTTTATATAAAGAGTGGATTCCGAAAGACTTTTAACAAATCCAAGGCTTAACAAGTGGGCATCTATCTTGCTGTACCAAGCTTTTGGCGCTTGTTTTAGGCCATAAAGAGCCTTTTTGAGAAGATAGATTTTTTCTTCCTCGCCTGACTTCACAAACCCATCAGGCTGCTCTACATATATCTCTTCTTGCAATTCGCCATTTAAAAAACTGATTTGACATCTAATTGGAACATTTTTCAGCCTTTTTGTACCGATATTGTGATCAATAATCTGATTGTATCTAATCTTGCAATGGGAGCAAATGTATCAGAATAATCAACACCATAAATTTGAGCATACCCTTTAACAACAAGTCTGACCTTGTATTTGTTGATGGAACTTTTTGCATTAAGCTTTGTTCTGAACACCCATTTGACACTAATTACTTTTTTTCCTTCAGGCTTTTCAACTAACTCCCACGTCTTATTTTTGTTTATCATTGACATCTCCTCCTCCATTGCTTTATTCTATTTTGGATCTTTTAATGCTTCTTCATGATAAGCAGGTTCGCAAATCGCTACATTGCATCTTTGATAGATATCTAAAAGTAGCCTTGTACCTCTAACTGGAGGATCATCTTCTAACTTATTTAGCCATTCGTCTGTTGTTTCAACAAAAATATCTTCTGGTTTTAACAACATGTTTTTTTTTGCGGAATCTTCTAATTCCACTGCTCTTCCTCGTTAAATTGCACATTTCTACTGATTGTCATTTTTCCTGTTTGAGGATGATACACCTTGTACGTTTTAGCAACTGAACTATATCCTAAAAAGATACTTGCTTTCTTATCGAGTTTGTCAAGCTTAACTTGAAGAACATGAGTAAAACATACGCAACCAAATACTTTAAGAAAGCTTAGAGAAGGTTTGTACCTATACTAGGCCTCAAATGGAGTCATGTCTTTCAAAGCCTTGGTTGAAAGATGAATTTGTAAGAAAACTACTGTTTGCTGCCTCTGCCCAAATTGTTTTAGGCAACTCCTTTTCATGAACATACATCTAGCCATCTCCATTATTGATCTGTTTCTTCTCTCATTAACCCTATTTTGCTTTGGAGTGTGTGGAACAGTAAGCTGATGTTCAATGCCAGCTTCTTCACAAAATAAATCAAATTTTGTCGAAGTATACTCCTTTCCGTTGTCGGATCTCAAAACCTTAATTTTGCAGCTACTTTGATTTTCCACCATTTTTTTAAACTTCCAAAACACACTAGTCACCTCTGACTTGAATTTCAAGAAAAAAATTCAACACATTCTTGTAAAATCATCAATGAAAATAATATAATAAATGCTACCTTGTAACGATGACGTTCTTTTGAGGTCTGGCTACATCTATGTGAATAAGATGCAATTTTTGGGAAGCTCTCCAAGTTGAATTTGGAAATGGTAGTTTGTTTTGTTTACTAAAGTGACATGCAACGCAATCTAGAATATGATCGTCAATTTCTGGCATTCCCCTTATCATGTCAGATCTCTTCATTTTTAACATTCCTTGAAGATGACAATGACCAAGCCTTTTCTGTCAAATTTCTGTGGTGCAAGCTTTATTGAAAAAAGCTATTTGCTCCTCCTCCGTTGGATCATACGAAAAATTTTTGTCTTTCATTTTAACTTGTAGAATCTCTTTTCCAGCAACATAAAAAATAGGCAATAGAAATCTTTAAAGATTATTTTAAATCCCTTTTCCAACAGCTAATCAACCCTTAGTAAATTTTAATCAATCTCTGGTACATAAAAGACATATAAAATTATTTTTGTACCAAAATTTATTGTAATTGCCATAGTTCCTGACCCTTTTGCAGAGATATAGTCACTGTTCCCTATTCTGATTTTTGTGACTTTAGAAGGCTTTAAATCTTTGAAGAGAGTTCTGTCCGAAGTCATGTGGTTTGTACAACTGCTATCAATCAACCAGCTTTCTGAAGAACTTTTAGTCAAAAAACATGCTGCTACAAACATTCGATCTTCTTCGTTTTGATCAGCTACATGGACTTCTTCAAGCTTTCGCACATAGTTTCTGCATATCAGAGCTTCATGTCCAAGTTGATTGCATTTGCTGCATTTTGCATCTGGTCTTTTTTAATATTTGAATGGTGGATGACCTATTTTACCACAATACTTACAACGACTTGCTCTTGCCTCATGAGTCTTCGATGCTCTTGAGCTTTCAATGCATTTATCAATTTTGCTAAACTGATCTTTGACAAGTCTCTTGTGTTTTTCAAGGTGGTTATCGAAGCTTCATATCTTTCAGGCACTGTTACAAGAATCTTTTCAACAATTCTAGACTCTAAAAATTTAGTGCCAAGTAACCTTTTCTTGTCAATAATTTTAGACAATCTTTTTGAATATTCTTTGATTGTCTCCGACTCTTTCATCCTCTGCAATTCAAATTCTCTTATTAAATTTAGTGCTTGCATGCCGCGTACCTTTTCATCTCCTTCGTATTCTTCTTTGAGATAGTCCCACACTTCTTTTGCTGATCGAAAAGATATAATTTTTGTGAATATTGTTGTTGAAACAACATCAAACAGAGTTGTTTTCGCCTTAGCCTTTCGAGTTTTCTTTTCCTTGTGAGTTTTGAGTTGGACCATGGTAGGATTGTTTGGCAACAGAGGAACATCATAATCCTCTTCTACGGCCTCCCAAAGATCCAAATCTTCCAAGTAAGTCTCCATTCTCACTGCCCAAAGTTGATAATTTTCACCATCAAAGATAGGAGGGGATATTTGAGAAAAACTGGTTTCAATCTCCATTACACTCACAGATCCCTTAAGAAAAAAGGCTCTGACACCAATTAAAGGTTTAAAAACAAAGAAGATGAGAAAATTTTTACTAGAAAAGAGAAAGTTATAATTCTTAATAGAGAAAGGATTACAAAATGATGGTATTTTTTATTCAATATTCAGCCCTTTAAATAGCTGAGATACATACTAAATTTAGATAGTAACTGATTCCTAAATATCAGGAAAACTAATTAACAACTCCCTTTAGAATAGGGATATGCTTTAACTAGCAAAAATCTTATTGAATTTCAAAATAATAAATTAACGTTCCTTAAAGCAAATATTCAACATTCTTATATCCAATATGATCGGGTCTGGTTTGTTAGTGTAGGGCATCCCATTGGCAATCATGTCTATTGGGCGAATGCTTTCTATAGTTATCGTAACCTACGGAATTATCCCAAAATATTGTGGATTGTAAACTCGGTCTAGAACAAGCGGCTCGATTAAATTATTATTAGATAAAAAATTTAACGTAAAATATTTTTAGATTATAGTTTAAATAAAATAATCTTATAAAAAATTAACTCAATTAATAAGAATTTATATAATTATACAAGTTTTTATTAAGAGAAAATCTTCATGAATTCTTATCTAGTTGATAAGAGTTAAAATAATTACATAAATTATTACACAAATAATAAAAATCTTGATTTTATCTATATTATTATTATTATTTATTAATTCTACATAATTTTTTATTAAAATAATAAGAATTTGTATAAAATCACATTTTAGTAGTATTCTAACCTACAACATATTATTTTTTTTGAAAATTTGGATTATATTTCTCTTAACCATAAATGGCATCATCAATTACAAAGTTTGATATTAAATCCGTGGTAACCTCAGAGAAAATAAAAGGATCATTACAACTAAGAGTCCAATGTGCAAGTGAATGTGCAACTCTGTTGGCAACTCGACCTACATGAACAACTTTGAAACCGACTAAGGCAGACAATATTGAGAAGGTGTCGGACAAATGTGAGGCGGTGATCAATCTATCAAGGTGCTCCGCATTTAGCTTGTTGACCACTGCCATTGAATCGCCTTCAACCCAAACATTATGCTAATCATTCTCGACTGCCAATTGAAGCCCTAAGGTAAAGGCATAAGCCTCGGCTGTCTCGGCAGTGTGTGCCCCAAGGAGCTTATGTGCTCTCGCATCAAGGATGAAGCCGTGGGTATTTCGGGGAACTATTCCGATCGAGGCATCTCCAGTACTAGCGACAAAAGCTGCATCAACATTCACCTTAATAATACCCTCGGGTGGTTTTGTCCATCTAGTAGCTCTGCTGCAAGAGACCAGTGTGATTATGGGCTCCTGTACGGTCGCATAATCCGATGCAATCAATTGAACATTAATCCACCACAGCCCTGGAAGGAATGATCTTACTCTCATGAACAACTTTGTTTCTCCGGTTTCATAGATTCCACAACAAAATAATCAAAAGAGTAAACTTTTCATTCTCAAGTGACTTCAAGGAGTTTTCTAGCCATTCTTTACAGCTAAAAAAAGTTCCTTGAGGAAGGTGCCCAAAAAGCATGCAAAGATCAAAAGCCTCTTGGACTTTTTGGCAATCCCTAAAAGCGTGGATACCTGATTCGACTTCATTTCCGCACATTTGACATAAGCCATTTCCGATTCCAGCAACAACAAGCTTTTTGCCCTTTAGGAGTGCTTCGTGACATAATCTCCACCCAAAAATTCGGATTCGGGGCAGACTAGGAAGCTTAGCTATAGCCTTCTAGATTGATTCAAGGACCCTTACCTCATGATTTTGTAGTTGAAGCCAATTATATCCTGATCGAGTAGTGTAGCATCCCGAAGAATGATGCCCCCATATGAGCATATCATCTGAGATTGGCGCAATAGGGCATCTGTAGATCAATTGAGCATCCTTGTCCGAGAAAAATTGATTAAGCTTAACAACATTCCAAGCTGCCACATCCTGGACCATGAATTCCCCGCATTTGATCAGATTGGAATGATTATCCATGTAATTTTTCTCCAACATAATAGGCTTTGAACCACCCCCACATGTCTTTGAAGATTTTGACCCTACTATTAGTCCCGAGCTTCCAATGAAATCCCTCTTTAACAACTTCTTTAGCTTTGAAAATGCTAGTCCAAATGAAAGAGGGTTTGTCCTCTTGCTTTGAATCAAGAACATTACCATGAGGGAAGTATTTAGCCGAGAGTACCTTGAAACACAATGATTACTTGTTGCACATCAGTCTCTAGACCTGTTTAGCAAGCAAGGCAATATTGAACACTTTGAGGTCTTGAAAGCCCAAGCCTTTCACTTGCTTCGGTTTATAAATGTTATACCAAGCCACATAGGTCCATCCCCTCTCGTTTTTCTTACCCGACCACCAAAAGTTTCTTGCTGTAGTGACCATGGGATCAATGATACAATCTGGGAGCAGAAAACAAGTCATAGCATAAGCAGGTATTGATTGAGCCACTAATTTGATGAGAACTTCCCAGCCACCATAAGAAAGCAAGCTTTTGGTCCAATTACACATTTTTTTTCAATTTTTTCATCCAAAAAACCGAAGGCCTCTGTTTTGTTTTTTGCCACGATGAGTGGCAAGCCAAGGTACTGCCCGAGGGTCTCGCTTTCTTCCATATAAAGTGTGGCCTTTATTTCATTTTTGCTTTGCTCGCACATACCCTTGCTGAAAAAGATGGCCGACTTCTCAACATTAATCTTTTGCCCCGAGGATGATTCATAGACTTGCAACACATTTTTCAGATTAGATGCCTCTGTAACAGAATTTTTAATAAAAAAGAGACAATCATCCGCATATAAGAGATGGTTCACTCTTGGGCCATTCAAACTTGCTCGAATTCCTCTAATATTCCTATCCTTTTGCTCCTTCAAAAGCAACGCTGATAATCCCTGCGAGCAAAAGAGGAAAAGGTATGGGGATAATGGGTCCCCTTGCCTTAGTCAAAAGAATCTAAAAGCACGCCATTAATTTTGAAACAGAATGAAATAGAGGTAACACAAGACATCACCATATAAATCCATTTCGAAGCAAAACCCATTTTAGCCATAATATCAAAAAGGAAATGTTATTCTACCTAGTCATAAGCTTTTTTCATGTCAAGTTTAATGGCTACTCCTTTATTAGGGCCATTTTTTGCACCTTTGAGGTAGTGAAACAACTCATGAGCAACAATCACATTATACGAAATCAATCTATCACCCACAAACCACTTTGATTCTCAGCAATGCATAAAGGCATAATTGATTTCAAACGATTCACAAGACTTTAGAGCATGTTTTATAAATGACATTATGCAAGTTAATAGGCCTAAAATGCTTCATACGGGATGGATTATCAAGTTTTGGTATGAGCACAAGAACAGTTTGGTTCACCTTAGACATTTCCATTCGACCATTAAGCAAGTCAAGACAAAGATTTGTGAACTCAGCATGAAAAAAAAGACCAAAACTTACGATATAAAGCAGCCGGAAAACCATCGATACATGGGGCTTTGATTGGGTGAATTTGAAAAAAAATGTTTTCTTCACTTCTTCCACCCGTAAAATCCATGCAAAGCCTATTGTTCATGTCCGGTGTGATACAAGTTTCAACCGCTTGTAGAAGCCTATTTGAGGTTCTGCCCAAGTTGGATTGAAAGAGCTTGAAGAATAAATCCCATGCCACATCGAAGATGCCTTCCACCCTTTCCACCCAATTTCTATCTTTGTCTTCAATGCCTTTGATTAAATTCTTTTTCTTTCGATTGCTTTTCCTCGCATGGAAGAAACCCGTGTTTCGGTTTCCTTCTTTCAGTCATCTTACTCGGGACCTCTGCTTCCAGTATACCTCCTCCTTATCTAAGAGGATTTTTAGCTCTTTTTTTAAAACATTCAAGTCACTGGTTTTTGACTCAGAGATATCTTGCTCCAATAGGGACTCTATTCTTTTTTGAAGTTTTTTCTTAAAGTGCAAGGAGGCCTTTCTTCTTTTTAATTTCCACTCCCCAAGGTTTTCTCCGACAAGCTTTAGCTTTCCGAGCGTAGATACCCCTGGGTTGCTCCAAGAATTAGCCATAATTTGCGCACATTCTTCCTCGTTTGCCCAGCACACATCAAACTTGAAATGGTCATCACGTTTCTTTTCTTTCTTTTGGTTGCCTTCAGTATTTAGCAAAAGAAAGCAATGATCAGACACCGCCGAGTACTGAGTGGTGATCTCACATTTGTCGCATAAGTGAAGCCATGGGACCGAGGCCACAAACCGATCAAGCCTCTGTTTAATGTGAGTGTTAGCTACATCCCCTCGGTGCCAAGTGAACCAGCCTTGGGTGGGTCTAATATCCCATAGACCATTTTTATCAAGAGTATCTCGGAAAGCCTCCATTTCCACCATCGGTTTTCTTCTCCCACCCTCCCTTTCATTTGTGGAAAGGATGTCACTAAAATCACCTCCTAGTAACAAAGGCAGATTGGATTCATTTTTGAGTCTATCGAGTACCTTCCAATCTTTATGTTTCCTCGGGCGATCATGAGTACCATACATTCCAATGAATCGAAATCTAGATGTGCCTTGGCTGATTTCTACATCAATATGAGATTTAAAAAATGAGAGCAGATCTACTTGCAAACTATCCTTCCAAAGCAAAAGCAAGCCCACACAATTAACATGTTTTTCCACATCAAGACATCTCATCATATTCAATTGTCTTCTAATTCTATCCACTTTATTCTTTAAAATCCAAGTTTCACTAATAAAAATCAGATCAGGATCATTCAAGGCAACATACCTTGACAAGGCTTGAACTACCTCGGGGTTTCTCAAGCCCCGACAGTTCTAACATACTATTTTCGTTGCTCCCGACAGGGCTGGTTTCTAGCCTCCACCGATAAATGTGTCTTAAGAGGGGACATTACCTCTTGACCAGCTTCAACATCATCCGACAATGAGCAAGATTTAGCCATGAACTTTTCCTTTTTTGACTTCTTGGATCTACTAACATCCAACTTTCCTTTTAGCAATCGTTTAACACTTTTTGATTTAGCACCCGGGGTGGAAAGATGCTTAGGTCGATCCGAGGCAACAACAAGTTGTTCTCAAGCTCCTCAATTGCCAACGAAGCTAAGTCTTTCGAGATTTTTGTTCTATCTTTACCATCATCCTTACCCCCTATTTCTTCGATAGTCGTACATCTCTTTGACCCACCGGATACAGAGGCTTCATCATTTAAGCTTTCTTTTCCTTTTGTGAACATGATGCCCGGTTTCACCTTTTTTCCGATTAGTACCAAGGCGATTATTTTGTTCGACTCTCAACAAATCTCTAAATTGAAAGGATAGAGGAACACCATCAACAAAGTCGGGACAAAGATGATGTTCATGGCCAATAATTCCACATAGGAAGTAAAATTTGGGTAGACGCTCGTACTTTGCCATACATATGTGAGCTTGTCCAGACTTCTTTTTATCTCCCAAATTAATGCATCGCTTGAGTGGCTTGTTACAATCAATTTTCACTCTCATTCGGAGATATTCACTGGTAAACCCATCACTATCTCTCAAGTCTATTGCAATACTTTTGCCGAATCTTTTCCCAATAGCCTCCCCGGCTTTGCTCGACATAAATCCCAAGGGCACATCATAAACCTGAATTCAAATCGGGAGTGGGATAAAATCATAATCTTTGGGGCTGAGCAAACGGTCAAACGATTTGAGAGCTAAGAGCTCGCCATCAAAAGTCCAAAGGCACCGACCAAGGACAAATTCTTTATCTTCCGGCTTCTTAAATTTGAAAAGAAACATGTTCGGGACAAGGGAGCTAGCATCTTCAAGAGGATGTTCTTTCCACACCGAAAAGTAAACACGAGTGAGGGATGGGCTATCAACGATTTTAGGAGATAGAAGCTTCCCAACAACCTATTTTTCCTCGCCTTCAATGGTTTCTTCTTCCAATTCCTTGAGCTCTTCAAGATCGAGAAGCTCTTCTTTCGTGAATTGAAGGCATTCCATTTATTTAACAAGATCGACGACCATAGTATTTCGATTGGTACGATCGGATGGAAAGCAAGAGACGAGACAACAATAATCTGATAAAGGGAAAAATTCGTGATAATAAGATTTTAAAATTTTCCGGCCACTAAGGTAGAGGCTTCACATTAATTTTCCCTAGCTTTTGGGATGTAAAAGGACAATAATCTGCCCCATTTTCAGTACTACAGACTGCACCCAGCATCGGACCCAAGGTGGAGTAGGGAGACTTTCCAAAAATGTGCCTGACCGCCTCTAGTGCAGGCCCTGGATTAGCAACAGTTTCCCGAAGTATCGGGAAAAAATTTATTATCAACGTCCTGGTCTCGGGAAGGCTTCCATACTTTTCAGCCGGGTAACAAGTTGACCTTCCTAAAATGTGCCCGCAATCAGCACCTACAGTAATCCCTGATCGTTCCAGCTCTGCCCGATAGGGAAAAATTCTAAAATTCAATCGTCCCAAATCAATGTAAAGGCTGAATTTCTTGATAATTGCGGCTAAAAACAATAACCAAGGGCGGGAAAAATTAAGCCGAGGGTCTCCAACCTATCATATGATCGTCTTCTTCCTTAGGACACCCGAATAATTATTCCGATCACCGAAAAAATTAAAGTCGCATATTAACACGATAATTCCATGATATTTTGGCCGACGACCCATCCATGAAGCCATCAAATTTAATCGTAAACCAACAATGTACGAGGAAAACCAACAATAGCATCGAGAATCCATCAAGTAAATTATTCCGGCGGTCGCCATGACTCCGCCGAACCTGCCCCCCACCGTGATCGAAGTAAGGGGCGACACCGCTGGCCCTCGCTGGCCTCCCCAAGCTTCATGGGCGCTGGAGACCGAGCCTTCTGGTCGGGCATCGGGGGGTTGCGGATCACTACCCCCTAAAGAGCTAAAAAAACTTTGTTAGACTATCCCCAGTAGACATTGATATGTCTAAATAGGGGACATTTTCTTTCTGCACCACCATGGTGCTCGAGTGATGGCCTGAACAACGGCTCCTATGTGCGATACGAGCCGTCACCTCGACGGGAAGGAAAAGCAGCGATGTTGCACTTCCAAAGACCCTTCTCCCTTTCGAACAATTACCGTATCGGGCTCTCTAGACCCATAACCGGACCCCTCGTCCATGAACTCAGCCTCTATGGGCACCCAACCAACAAGAACGAAGCCACCATGGGTTCTCCTTCCGATCACTTCTCGATCAGCCAAGGCCCTCCCTTGAGCATGATACTTCGAAGAAGGTGGTAGAAGAGAAACTTCCTTACATCGGAGATAACCTCCATGACCATGAACAACAACCAAAGCTCGACGGTGGTGGTGACCAAGAAAGCACCGACCACAACAAGGCGGCCACTGTTCCAGACCCCTTAAAGAGCGAACAAAACACCCTGGAAAAACTACCAGTAAACATTGTCGTGCTTGAACCGGGGACATTTTTCCTAGAGAGAAGTCAGAGAATTTTCTCTCACTAAAATTCCCCCCAGTAGACATTGAAATGTTTGAAACAACCTACAACATATTAGCATGTACCTCGTTAGGCATGGTCATTCTCTTCAATGAGATAATGACGTGATATTTAAATAGAGAACAAAAATGAAAAAAAATCTTTGGGTGGGGTCTAGGGATGGAGTCAGGATTTGGAGTTGAGGGAGAAAAAACATAAATATTTAAAAGTAGGGGTAAATTCATAAAAAAAATAAATTTTTAAAAGAATTTAAATAGGAGGAAAAAAGTGAAAAAAATCTTCGGGGACGATTGCCCCTTCCCACTCCTTAGTAGCTCCGTCCCTGGGGGTGATTGTCCCTCCCCACCCCACCCCATGTAGTTCTGTCCTTGAACACAAGTCTCTTATCATCTCTTCTATATTCTTTTTATCGAATTAATATTATAAATATATTTAAATATAAAATAATATTATATTAAATTTTAAATCTAAATAAATTTATAAATATTTACAGAGTAAATTATTCAAACACAAAACACGTTATTATTACCGAAATTCTCATATTTTTAAGATCTTGCTTTAACTAAGATGTAATAATATAAAATCAAATAATAAACTAACAAAGAGACCCGCCTAACCCACATTCTGGTCATAAATTTTTGTAGTTACTTTTTCATATCCTACTGCAAGTTGATCCAAGGAAAAACATAAAAAATAATTTATATTAGGTTATGTTTGTATTATTTTAAAGACACAAGCCAAACCTATCTATGTGGAGTGGTTTATTTTTAATACAACTTAGTACTTCGGCTTGTCGGGTCCTTTCTAGAGTACTAATTACATCTTAGGAAACACTAATTACAATAAAAAAGTTAATTATATTAATAAGCTTGGAAAGCTATCATTTGAGCTGGAATGGATAAGAATAATGAGTTTGCATACCATATGTATATTACATATGGGTTAATTTAATAATGACTTTACTTTAGGTTAATCTTTGGGTAAACTACAATGAAGATCACTTAATTATGGGTAGGGTTATATTTGGGTCACTTAATTATTGAAAGTTATATTTGGGTCACTCATTTATGGGTAAAATTATATTTGGGTCACCCAATTATTATTAAAGGTTATATTTAGATCACTCAATTATAGGTAATATTACATTTGGGTTACTCTTCATATTTGAAAAAAAAGTATCAATTTGTGTATTAGATTAATTATTGATTTCAAATGAAATGCTCTAATGTTAACAAGAGTATATAAGTGATTTAGAAGAAAAAATGACTAAATTGATGATATAAAACACCAATATTAATATATTTTTTCTTTACATTTTACTTATAAGCATAAATTTATTTTTTTAATTTAATTAAAATATTAATTAAATTACTTTATATAATAAATTAAAATATTGAAACCCTAAATAATAAATCTCAAATAAATTATAGATTAGGGTTTAGGGTTTAAGATTCGTTAAAAATTTAGGGTTTAGGGTTTGATGTTTAGAGTTTATAGTTTATTAAAAAGATTTAGGTTTATGATTTATGGTTTATAATTTAGGGTTTATAATTTATGGTTTTTGTTTTAGGGGTTGTGGTTTATGATTTATTAAATGAATTTTTAGTTAGGATTTAGAGGTTTAATATTTAGGGTTCAAGATTTAAGATTCACTAAATGTTTTATCATTTAGGGTTTAGGATTCTCTAATTAAATTATAAATTTTAAAATCATAATAAAAATTTATTTAAGATTTAGGGTCTTGAGTTTTAATTTTAGGGTTTAAGGGTTTTAGTATTTTAATTTATTATATATAAAATAATTTAATTAATATTTTAATTAAATTAAAAAATAAATATACGCTTAAATGTAAAATATATAAACAATAATAATAGATAAATATTAATGTTGATGTTTTATATCATTAAGAGTCATTTGATTTAGTGGTTTGAACGTTGGTTCTATTCCTTAAATACCCAGATTTAAATCTGTATGAGGGCGTTATTATATAGTGACTCTCTGTATAATTTATGTTTTTTATAAAACAATTCATATTAATGGAAGATTGTTTTATTATTTTTATTGTGGTCCATTGGTAATTTGTTTTGTTCACATATTTGGTCCATATTTCGGTTTGATTTATATATACATATATATATATATTATTTTTAAAAAGTATTAAAGTAATATAAAATATGTAGTTTTTTAAGTCGAAAGTGTTTTCAGTTTGGTTTAAAAATAATTTTTAAAACCTGTATTTTTTTTAGCTTTCTAGTTTTTTAAAAAATATTTTTAAATAAAATTATTTATTATCGTTTATATTATTAATCACTTAATATTTTTTTCAAAAAAAAATCTAAAATAGTTATTTTATCTACTTAAACGTACTTTTTGATAATAATATTAAATAGTATTATTTTAAACCAAATAATTTAAAAATACTTTTTAAAATCATTTTCTCACTATATTTTTTAAAAGTAATGTTAAACTGACCTTTAATCAAATTTGAAAACAACATTATTAGTATAAACTTATTTATACTTAAAAAATTTATGTTTATTTATCATTTAAAAAATTATAAAAAAAATAAATTTTTAATTTCTAGTAGAAAAAAAATGTTGTCTAATAAATATAGAAAAACTCTACTTAATATTACAGTTGAGGAAAATATTTCTCCAAATATTGATGGTGGGAAAATATTTCTTGAAATATTGTTATTTCTACAATGGATTCAAAATCGGATAGGTCAAAAGGTATTAAATGAAGAATCGAATATTATTATTATTTTTTTTGAAAATTTTAAAACTTTCATATATAATATTAATTTATATTTTTATTGATAATTTAAATTTATAATTTCTAAAATTTTATAATTTTCACACATAATTAATATAATTCTCTCATAATTTGTACCTAGTATAAATCATACATCCATTCCTACGATACCAACGTCATCCATCACAAATCATGATAATTTTGTTCACTGATTGATCTAGTGGTCAAAAATATTCATATTGTTCTTTCTTGTATGGGTTCGAATCTGAGAAAAAGATGTAAGCTTTGTACTTAATAAAAAAATTAAATATAAATTTTAAATTTTAATCTAAATTTCTACCTCATAAACTCTAAATCTTAAAAGCATAACCTAATTCTAAATCCTAATCATAATTTTCTAAACCTTAATCATAATCCCTAATTTCAAACCCTAAATTAATTATTTTAAAATAGAGACACACAAAAAAAAATTTTACATCCAACATCCTTTTAGAGTCTTATATTTTTATCTCAAAAAATTTAATAATGTCTTAAATGATAATTTTAAGTTAATGGTTGAACCTTATTACTTTGATATATATTTAAAATATTTTTTAATAAAACAATAAAATTATATGGTTACTATAGTTTACCCTTTTTTATAAAATAATCCATATTAATGGAAAATTGTTTTAGTATTTTTATTGTGGTCCATGGGTTATTTGTTTTGTTCACATATTTGGTCCACTCTCTTGTGGTTCGTTGTGCATTATTTTTGAAAATTATTTTTAAATAAAATTAATTGCTTATCATCATCGTTTATATTATCAATCATTTTATATTTTTAAAATTTTTTAAAGTTTATACTAATAAATATATATAATGTGTGACATAAATTTTAATAACCTTCTTATTTTCTAAGAGAAAACTATAAAAGTTTAATCTATTTTTTTTCTTTTACTTCATATGTTGGTCAATAAGTTAGGGATAAATCGAAAGGTATTAAAAGAATAATCGATTAATTATATTTTATTTAAAATAATTTTTTAATAAAATAATAGAAATAATATATTTGACAAAGTTTGATCATATTTATATAAATATTCAATTTTTAATTAAATTGATTAAAATATAATAAATATTTATTTTATTGAAATCTCTGAGAGTGAAAATCGAAGGTTATAGTTAATGATATTTTTACGAAATAAAATTAAATTTATTGAATATATAATTATAATAGATTATATAATTAGTTCTCAAGTTTTCTTTACCTTAATCAAAGGAAAAAAAAATGAAATTATGGAAGTAAATATTCTCGCATTTATTGCTACAGCGCTGTTCATTCTAGTTTCTACCGTTTTTTTACTTATAATATACGTAAAAACTGTCAGTCAAAAAAAATTATTATTATTATTTCAATATTCTATTAATTTAGTCTATCTTTTTTATATATTTTTTCTCATTTAATTCCTTAATTATTTTCACCCAAAATTTAGAAGAATGAACGAAAATTGCGAGAACACGACTACAATAAAAGGGCACATGTTCGAAGATTATTGAGGCACTAAATTAATAGAATATTAAAATAATGTATGCTGATTTTTTAAAATTATGATCAAATTAAAATAAATATAAAACTTGGCATATAACTATACAATTATATCAATTTATATTAAATTAATTTATTAATATTTTAATTAAAAAACTAATTTATATCTTTTGAAAATAAAAAAAATATATTAAAAGATAATTAAAATGTAAAAAAATTATTATTAAATAAAATTATAAATAATACGATAAATCAAACTTATTTAATTATTTTTTTCGACTAAGAAACACGTGTTTTAATTGAACTCAACGTCCATCTTTCCATTACGTGTGTGAAACCAAACGTCGTACTTATTAGCTAATAAACCCATAGGCCATACCATGTCCATTCAACTGTTATCCAGTCAAGGAGATCAAACGATCGAAAATGATTATCTAAAGCTTCATCCAACGGTCAAAATTTATTATTATTTTTGTTATACTTGGATAAATTACTTGCCTGTTACTTAGACACTGTCACAGACTCTGATCTGTATATATACCTTTATAGATTCTCGTGCAGTTGGTTTCGAAACAATGAAAATATCGTAACAGAAATTCTTCTCTTCACTTCCACCTTTGACTCCTGTCTTTAGCCTCCGCACAACCTCCTCCAACCACCACGAAACGCCGTGTGAGAACATGGCGGAGAATGCGACGCCGTACGAAAATGAAAGACAAGATCAAGAGTCTCTCACTGTTCCTTTAATCTCTCATCAACAACGATTTAATTCAACCTCTCAGGTCGCGATCGTCGGCGCTAACGTATGCCCTATCGAAAGCCTAGACTACGAGTAACCTCTCTTTTATCTAATTTTCTTTGTTTCTTCTGTTTTTTTTAAAGATTTTTAAGTCGGTTTTAGTGTTGCTATTTTTTTAAAGGATCGCGGAGAATGATTTCTTCAAACAGGACTGGAGGACACGTAGAAAGTTCCAGATTTTTCAGTATATTGTCATGAAATGGCTTCTCTGTTTCTTGATCGGCGGATCCGTCAGTCTTGTTGGCTTCTTCAATAATCTCGCCGTCGAGAATATCGCCGGCGCTAAGTTCGTCGTAACATCTAACATGATGTTGTCACGAAGGTTTCTTTATTTCCCCCCGTTTTAGCTGGAAATAGTTGCCCCAAATATTCGAATAACTTTATCGGCAAGAAATTCTTATATACTCCACTATTGTATCGCTTTAGAAAAATAGTAATTTTGAGGATATTTTTATTTATTCATGCAGGTACGGGATGGCTTTTCTAGTGTTTTCTGTATCAAATTTGGTCCTAACTCTCTTTGCAGCCATCCTAACGGCGTTTATTTCTCCCGCCGCTACCGGTTCAGGTATACCGGAAGTGAAGGCTTACCTGAACGGTGTAGATGCTCCGGATATATTTTCACCGCGAACTTTAATGGTTAAGGTAGTTATTTGCTAAATCTTTTGTAAAATTTAATGACAAACGACGATTTGTGAGTGTATCGAATATCTTTGTGATGTTCATTGTTCAGCTTTTGCAAAGTGAAGAACTCTTTTTCCAAAAAATTTATAATCTATTTGTGTTTGTTGATTCTAGTTGTATTAAATCGCTAATTAATTGATTTAATACCTAATTACTTGTCGAATTATAGGATTTTGTACTTTCAATGTTCGACATTTATATTGGAATTATTTCTCTTTCCCACCTTTTGTGAATTGAGGAGGAACAACCACACTCTTCTTTCTTTTCAAGTTCTTCCTTTTTAGGGTAGACATCTAGAAATTAATAAATGTGTTAGATTTGCAGATTGTGGGAAGCATTTCTGCTGTGTCTTCATCTCTGCTGATTGGAAAAGCAGGGCCTATGGTACATACGGGTTCATGCATCGCATCATTGTTCGGACAGGGTGGATCAAGGAGATATGGTTTAACATGGAAATGGCTTCGTTTCTTTAAGAATGATAGAGATCGACGAGATCTTGTAACATGTGGATCAGCAGCTGGAATTGCTGCTGCTTTCCGTGCCCCAGTCGGAGGTGTGCTGTTTGCTCTTGAAGAAATGGCATCTTGGTATGTAAATTGCTAGTACATCATTTGGAGCACCATTTTGACATATTATTAACCATCGTTTCATCAGTGTACTGGATGTCACTGCATATTGCTCTTAGTTGGTGTTTTAAGGTTTTACATTCTTCCCGTTTTCGTTCTCTTTCATTCATCAAGCACATGGTGTTCATGGTATCTTTCTGAAAAGACCAAGTTGCCAAAAGTTTACACCTTAAGATAATATCCTGGTTCTGTTCTGTAGGTGGAGAAGTGCCCTTCTTTGGAGAGCTTTCTTTACAACTGCTGTGGTTGCAATCATACTTCGAGCCCTAATTGATTTTTGTTTAAGCGGCAAATGTGGGCTATTTGGTAAAGGGGGTTTGATAATGTTTGATGCCTATTCAGAAAATGTTTCGTATCACCTTGCTGATGTTCCTCCTGTTCTTGTTCTTGGAGTTATTGGTGGCATATTAGGAAGTTTATACAATTTTCTTCTGATTAAGGTTCTCCGAGTTTACAACTTCATTTATGAGTAAGTTCTATATTCAGATGTGTGTTGTTTGCACCAATTACCATTTTCGGAATCTGGTATAATATAATGTATGGGTTTATTCTCCTTGTTTATTTCCCCTCTTTTTTCTCCTCTCAGGAAAGGCATTATTTATCAAATTTTGGTTGCTTGCACAATCTCGATTTTTACATCCTGTCTGCTTTTTGGATTACCATGGCTTGCATCTTGCCAACCATGCCCCTCGGGTTCACTTGAAGCTTGTCCCACAATAGGTCGATCTGGTAACTACAAGAGATTTCAATGCCCTCCTGGTCATTACAATGATCTTGCAAGCCTCATTTTCAACACGAACGATGATGCTATCAAAAATCTTTTTAGCAAGAATACCAACGCTGAGTTTCAGCTCTCAACAATGCTCATATTTTTTATCACCTGCTTTATTCTAAGCATTTTTAGCTATGGGATTGTTGCTCCAGCAGGTCTATTTGTACCTGCAATAGTAACTGGAGCATCTTATGGGCGCTTCATTGCAATGTTGCTTGATTCAAGCACAAATCTCGGCCATGGTCTTTATGCTGTGCTTGGTGCGGCTTCATTTCTTGGTGGATCTATGAGGATGACAGTCTCCTTGTGTGTTATAATCCTGGAATTGACCAATAACCTTTTACTGTTGCCACTAATAATGATGGTTCTCCTTGTTTCCAAGACTGTAGCTGATGCTTTCAATGGCAACATTTATGACCTTATCATGAAAGTAAAAGGTTTTCCTTACCTAGAAACTCATGCTGAACCTTACATGAGACAGCTAACCGTTGCAGATGTTGTTTCTGGCCCACTTCAGCTCTGTCATGGAATTGAGAAGGTTGGTAATATAGTACACATCCTTAAAACCACAGGGCATCACGGGTTTCCAGTTATCGATGCATCTGCAGATTCTGAATCCCCGGTTTTGTGTGGTTTAATACTCCGTGCTCATCTTATTGCACTGCTAAAGAAAAAAGCATTCTTGTCCACCCCTATGCGTTTAGGTGTTGATGATGCTCTAAGACATTTCTCAGCTGATGATTTTGCAAAGAAGGGATTGGGCAATGTTGACAAGATAGAAGACATAGAATTAACCGATGAGGAGATGGAGATGTTCCTGGATCTACACCCTTTTACAAACGCTTCACCGTATACAGTTGTAGAGACGATGTCACTAGCTAAGGCTCTTACACTTTTCCGCGAAGTCGGCCTGCGACACCTACTCGTTATTCCCAAGATCTCCGGCGTAAGAATCCTTTTTTCATTCCCCATTTGATTCTTCATGTTTCTGCATTCTGATTTAAATGGTTGATGGTGTAACTGCAGAGAGCACCTGTGGTTGGCATATTAACGAGGCACGATTTCATGCCGGAACACATCCTAGGGTTGCATCCTTTGTTGGAAAGGAGCAGGTGGAAAAGATTGAGGCTTCAAATGCCCCTTTTATTGAAACTCTTCTAGGTGAGTCTTACCCTTGAAGACAAATATATAAATCAGTCTTGTCCTGTAGAAGTTGAGGCAAGTGAATATCTTATTAACTACACAATTTCTGCTTTGGAAAATTCTGTAGCATGCAAAAGCATTAAGATATAGACATTGCATGCTTTCTTGTATTGCAAAAGATGGAGGCAGGCTTTCATGTTCCATTTAGATGGGGTCACGATTTGAATTCGTGTCTCCTAAAGTGAATATCATCCGATTATAGTGGGACACTGGTTTGGATTCAGTTATTTTTTTTCGAATTAAAAAAGAAATTATAATAGGTTATGAAACATGTAAGAAATCCTTATCTAACAAAGGTTTAATACTTACCGGAAAGGTTTCTAAAAGATGTAATTAGAATAATGAGTGTGAACTTTTGACTAACATATCTGCTGGCTTATTTCTTTCATGTGGAACCTAAATTATTTCAATTGTTCAACTTCTTTACTGAAGTTTAACAATCGAGGGAATGAGGAATAAAACTTTTACTAGATGCTACATCAAGTAGTTTTAAAATAGTTATAGGATAATATTTATTTATATATTTTTAACCTTAATTTCTTTGGTTGTATATTTTTCGGTTTCCTATTGAGATTATTTATTGAGTTTAATTATTATTTTTTCTCTAGACAATTTAAATTTGAATTAGTTACGTATACTACTTTTGAAGTAAGATAATATTTTTTATATACAATTTAAAATAACTATTTTTCTTTCAAATAGATAGATTAATTACGTATCTTTAAAAATATTTAAATTTATTAATTAATAAAATTGCTTTAAGGAGATAATTCTATAATTAAAAATTAATATATATCCATTCATCAAATTTGTTTCATAATTTTATATTAAAAAATGATTTTATTAATAAAAAACTAGTTTTCATAAAATTATTTTTTATTGTTTAATGCATATGAATATTTAATTATCAACAAATCCTATATATTAAGTAACATTTTATCATCAAAGCCATGAAAATGAAAATCCAAATCAATACTCTTTCATAATTCCTTTAGACATTGTCACAATGACACTATCAAAAAGGCATCACAGAGAACAAAGGAAAAGCACATTAGCTTTTGGTTAAGACCAAATTTGGATGTTGCAGTCAACAGGAAATAGTAGTGGAAAATGGAAAAGAAAGGAAAGGATTTAAGCAAAGGGGAGAGGAGACTGCTGCTATCAGATTATGTAGAGTTACCCTCGCTTTGAAGTCTTAACGTACTCGGCCCTGATCGCCCATAACTGTTCTCCCACAGATTTCATCTCCGGACGGTCATTTCTTACTGGTGCTGCACATTGAAATGTCAATGCAAACATCTTGTTTAGTATATCTGCATCTACAACTTCTTCCATCCGAGGATCCACCAATTCAAATACGCGTCCTTCGTTATACTTATGGAACGCCTGTATGGACATTAAAAGTTAAAACCATGAATCCTGAGGTGCGAAAAACTAGAAGCAAATACCAAGTTATTGTTCTCGAAGCCCAGGTATCTCGAGTAACATAAAACCCAAGTAGCCAACTTGTAATGAAAGTTTTGTATGTGAACAAAAAAAAAGATTCATTGATTAGATGCTGATTGCCAGATTGTCTACAGTTACTCCTTGTTTCTGTTCCCTAATAAACACTAACAAAAGCTTAACAAGAGAATGAAGGGCAAGCTTACCCATCTAGGAGTCACGCGCTCTTCAACCGGTCTCCTTAGCTCCACGGGACGTCGGCCAGTCAGAATTTCCATAAGTAAGATGCCGAAAGAGTATACATCACTCTTGGTTGTGAGTTGATAGGTTTTCATGTACTCGGGATCAAGGTAACCCACTGTACCTTTCACTTTGGTTGAAATATGTGTTCGGTCTGTGTCCATTGGTCCAACTCTTGCAAATCCGAAATCAGCCACTTTAGCTCTCATGCTTTCTGTCAGAAGAATGTTGGATGACTTCACATCTCGATGGATGATTTGCTTTTCTGGTTCATGATAAAAAGATGTTATGAGAAGGCGTAGGCTGAAATATTCGAGTGTGTGAGGCCATGATAAAAAGACAGTACACAAGTGTGTTATTCTAATGACGCGGTTCGTGCCACAACCACACTAAGTTGTTTGCTTACCTGCATAGAGATGGAGATACGTAAGGCCATGGGCAATATCAATGGCAATTTCAAGACGTTGATTGAAATCGAGGATCCTCCCACGCTGACCTGCCAGGAAGAGCAGCACAACATTAGTTTTTAAAGCCATTGACCAAAAAATTAGATACTTCTCGTGGGAAGAGAACTTACCATCCAAATGATCTCTTAGAGTACCATTTGGTACATATTCTGTAATGATAAGCCGTTCAGTTCCTTTATCGACATAACCAAGTAGCTTCACAAGGTTCCTATGATCAATCTTCGCTAGAAGTTCAACTTCACTGCTGAACTCCGTTTGCAGATTCTCAAAATGTTCCTAGACAATGTACTTATGTCAGCCAACCAAACACACGTGGAACAACCAAAGCCAACCAAACACGGTTATGAATCTTAATAAATTGAATAACAAAATTTTAGTCCATCCTTCATGCCAACCAAAGCCTAGTGTCTGTCTTACAAGGTTAGTGCCCTTGCAGGTAAACTGATTCACTGTTATCTTCCCTATAAATTATT
The DNA here is from genome assembly GCA_035048815.1 of Abelmoschus esculentus. Taxonomy (NCBI): domain Eukaryota; kingdom Viridiplantae; phylum Streptophyta; class Magnoliopsida; order Malvales; family Malvaceae; genus Abelmoschus; species Abelmoschus esculentus. The sequence goes on along the minus strand of JAUCBN010000064.1, from coordinate 4,318,587 downwards.
AGATGATGAAATCCGAGATGCTTCTGTATTCTGTCTAAATCTGATGTACTAAAGACTGCATGAAGAAAGAGAGAAGTCACTGGGACTCTTTTATTAAATATATTTTATTGTTACTCTTATTTAGGAATACATGCAATAGGAGAATCCTGTGTATCTTTAATATGCAGACAAAAGTATCTAGGCGAGCAGATTTGCTTTACCTTTTTTGCTCGTTTAATAGCAACCACCTGGCCAGAATCTAGCTGGGCCCTATAAACCGTTCCAAACCCTCCTTCGCCTATCTTTAGTGAGGGTGAGAAATTACGGGTAGCTCTGATCACCTGTGTCATATTGAGATGCACTGACCCGATTCTATTGAGTTGCGGAGAGTTGGACATTGAGAATCTTGAAGGACTAGGTGGTACCCTAAGTGGGCTGGCAGGTACCTTCTCCGGAAGAGAATGAACACTCATTTCTGAAGGGGCAGCAAATTCATCTGCAAAAACGGAACCATCCATTCATGTGATAAAGATGTGATAACAAAGAGGAAATAAACATTTCTATGTTGTTTATAAACAGTAAAGACTAAACTTTAGACCCAAAATATATTATCGACTACTCAATTGAAATTTGCATCTAATGGTTGAATCTTATGACTTATATACAGTACAACATTCTTTAGAACTTCTCTAATCCCGTAAATGCCGATATACCAGATACAGCCAAGTAAGTTACGACTCACTTGTATTTAGATCCTTCGAAAGAACAGTGTGGTCAGTAGCTCTCTTTTTCTTGTAAAGACAGGGGCAGATAAGAACACAACAAGTGAAAAGTACTCCAGCTGCTGCTGCTATCCCTACTTTGGTTGAGTCCGGATATTTTCGATTACCCTTCCCCTCCAGGTTATCATCAGGCATCTCATCTTTCTTGGAGTCAAGCAATAATTTCCGCCCTCTTCCGACTGATAAATCAGCTGCCAAAAGCAAAATGAATCGACAAAGTTTCTAATCAAGCTAATCCTATCATATGATAAACTTCATAACATTTATTAGATACAATATTTCAAATTAGAAACTTGAAATAACTTGTCACCTAATGAAACATCCAAACCACAATCGGCACCGTTATAGCCTTCGAACACACAGTTATCTTCATAGTGAAACTGCAGGACCTTACAGAACAAAACTTTATCTACTAGATTGCCATTCAAATAAAACATTTCACGACTGTTGAAATTCGAGTACACTATGTGATCGGCACCACAAATCTTCGAATTTACTTCAATCCCAGAGGCAAAGAATCTTGATAATTGCACAAACAACAGTAGGTCAAACACAGAGACAGACATTCTCAACATATTAACTCACTCAACTACCCTAAAAATTTATTACAAACAAAGCATCATTTATTCAAAATCAACCCCTGGAACCTTAATTACTTCATTCAATATCGTCCATACTCAGATACAGAAAATTAATGATGTATGGTAACCAAGGTAAACCCCAATAAACTTGAACCAAAGCAGTGAATTGCTCTCAATAAACAATTGTAATACTCAGACCAAGTTTCTCTTTCGAGTTTCGTCTCCAAAGTAACAAAGGAGACAACTCTAAAAAGATGTTCTAATTGTTCAAATCTCTTTCTTCACAGGCTACTGCAAAATTTGACCAAAGTCTTCACACTTGAATTGACTAAATCAACATGATTCCTGAAAACCCTTAAAGATATCCAAGCCGACCCCTTTATTTAAAGCCTCCCCAAAGTGTTTTTAAACAGTTGAGTCCAACATCTAGCAAACCCTGCAAAATTCAATCAAAAGCTTTAACTTCCAGATGACAAAATCTGTCTATATGAAGAAAACACAGAGAAATCCATAGTTGGAAACATCAGTAAGAGAGAAATTCAAAACCCCAGAAAATCATAACCAAACAAATTAATTGTAATGACCCAATTCATCAGATCATGAAATGAAACAAACCCAGAAAGCAAAAAATCTAAGAACCTCAAAAAGGATTGAAAAGGTAAGAACTTTACAAGAAACATCAAACCTGAAAATTGACAGAAAGAGGGCGGCTTATTAATGGCGAAGAGAGAGAGGAAAACAGGGTCGCTGATTATTGTTGTAGTTGGAGTAAATAGCTATTTCAGCGTGTGAAATATCAAGGAAAGACCAGACCGGCCCTTTTGTTTGAAAGAAGAAAGAAAGACTGGTGTGCTGTTTTGTGTTTTGACGTCATCCATGGCTGTCCCAAGTCCTTTACTTGCGTTTTTTTCTTCCAAAAATAAAGAAATTGGTAAGAAAATAAACAAATAGATGACAACCCATCAAAGGAAAGAAAAAATGGTACCGAATAAATTATTTATTTAATTAAATAAATTAAACATGAATTAATTAGAGGAATAGTGATATCGAATAAATTATATAGTTATAGACTTATAGTAATGTCTGTTTTAAATTATACCCTCAACTATTAAAATTATACTTGTATTATTAGTACTCAAACTCGTGATATTCAGGAATAATAATCATTCTTTTAACCACTAAAATAAGATGATTCGTGCATATGTTTAAATATTTTTAAATATTAATATATTTTACAAAAAATATTTACATAAATTTATTAATTTAAAAGTTTATAGATCTTATTTAGGATCAATGATGGATTTAAACTTAACAATAGAGGTTGGTCCAAGTAGTAAACAACTTGGTTTCGCTTAAGCAAGTCTCAGGTTTGAGACGTTGTGTACGCAGAAAATCTCTGCTGGGAGACTCACCCATCAATGCTAGGTGTGCGACCCGAGTCGGTCTGATAAGGCTTAAACCCTAAAACTAGAAGAGCAATAAAAAAATTGATGGGTTTAAACTTTTCAAAAATCACATACTTTAATTTTTTATTTTTTATAAATTGATTTTTATTTTTTAATTTTATAATTTATGTTCAATTTAAAATTTTTATTATTAGTGTTTACTTTAAAAAAATTTAAATCCGTCATTGTTTAAGATTTAAGTTTAGAGTTGATATGTTATAATTTAAGGTTTAAGACTTTAAGTTTTAGTTTTTAAGATTTAGACTTGAAATAATTATACAACCTTATTGAATTCGAATTAAAAAATAAGTGATCTTATCGAATATAAATTAAAAATTAAATGATTGAATATTTTAAAGTACAATAAATATTAATATAGTTTACCCTTATAAAAATATAATTTATAATTAAAATTTAAACAATAATTTACCACATTCTATCTGGACTGATTAGATCTGTCTTTTTTTTTTTTTTTAACTAAAACTCAGACCAAAAACAGTTCATAGCAGTATTTAATATTGCTGTTAGAGATATGTTTGAAATCATATTTTTCTTATTAAAGTCAAACAAATTCTATCTGTTATTCAATTTTGAAATAAAATTTATTTTAGATCATTATAAAAAAATAAAAGTCAAAATCATATGGCAAGTTAGCCGTCTAAAGCATATTATTCTGTGATGATTTCACATGAACTTAAAAATGATTATTAATATTATATTTTTATAGAAATTTAAATATTTTTTTAGAGAAATCTTAAAATTTATAAAATAAGTATACGATAATTGATACATCTCAAGATTGTTGGTAGGGTCGTAAATGAAATGAAACGGATTGTAAGTTATTCGAGTTTGATTGGATCAAAGTTCGATAAAAATTCAATTTAATTGGACTCGACTCGAGCTCGAACTTGGCTCAAGTTATTGCCGAGCTGAGCTACATGATACCCAACTCGAAAAGTTCACGAGCTACTCAAAAATATAAATATAATATTTTTTTTTATTTTTTATAATTAAAAAATCTAAATTTCTAAACTTAAAAACTTAAAATCTAAACCCTAAACATAAGTCTTAAATTCTAAATCAACACACTAAATCCTAAAATTAACAAACTTAAGTTTACACAACTTGTGTATCAAAGTTTTTTTCTCCATTAGGCTTTAAATGAAACGTAACAGATAAGAGGTACTCGAATCTAACATGATCAAAGATCGATCAGCACTTGACTTGATTAGACTCAAAAAAGCTTAGACTCAACTCAAATTCTAAACAAACCGAACAAAATTTAGTACTACTCGAACTCGACTCGTTTATACGCTGGCATGCATCTCTTTGCGATCTATTTTTATGACTCAAATGAAATATCAATAGACTAGGCCCAAGGAAAAGGTAATTAGTAGGCCTCAATGCTCAAATTTTAGTTAACTTATAAAGATTTTAGTTTCATATTGTTTTTAAAAAATACGATAAAAGATAATTTTAAAATGTGATTTTAAAAATAGTTTTAGATTATTTGTTTTAAAGTATAAGTATTTGGTATTATTATAAAAGGTATTTTTAGGTAGACATATTTTTAAAATATAAAAAAATTATGATATAAACAAAGATATATGAGTAATTTTACGTAAAAATGATTTTGAAAAAAAATTAAAAACTAAAAATTTCAAATTCTGAAAAATTAGTTTTAAACCAAAAAAATATTTTTTGGGGCTTTTGGCCTCAATCAAACTTTTAATTTCAAAAGTTGGTTTGAAACTCAAGCAAAAATAAAGTTTATATGTCTGCATTTAATTGGATGATTAAATATATTAAAATAAATTTAATATCTAATTAATATAATATGTAAGTAGTATAGATCAAATATGTGATTTTACTAATATTTGTTAACAATTATACCATCTTATATGTTAGATTTTAACGGTATATAACAAAATTGATATAAATAATAAAAGTATGCAAAAACGGAGCTGCGTAGGGGGTGAGAATGACTGTTGTTCCTTCCAAAATTTTTGGTATAATTATATTTTTAGTCTCTTTTAGTTTAAATGTTAATTAAATAGGGTTTTTACCCCTTCCAATTTTTTAATTTAATGGTTTACTAGATTCTTACCCCTCCCAATATTAAATCCTAGTTTCGTTCCTGATTCAAAATTCAAATAGTTTAGCCATTTTTTTACCATCATTGATATGATGTTTTTCTTAATTTAATTTATTATATTTAAAACACTAAATTTTAAATTTTAAAATATTTAAAAGATATAATTCAATTAAATAACCCTACACTAAATTTAAAAAAATTATTTATTTAAAATCAACTTTACAGAGAATAGTTTTGTTTATATAGATTGGAATTGCTTTTTGGTGAGAAATATGTCTCATAGTAGTTAAGGCTTATTAATATAGGTAATTTTATAAGCAACCACATTTGATTAAATATCCACTTAATGTGTTACTTCTAATGTTTTTTTAGTTGATCTAATGAGATTTCGAGTATGGGTGATGTTAGAACTAAAATATATTTAACACGAATATAAAATTAAAATATAACAGTACGAAAACTAATTTAGGATCTATTATGTTAAATTATCAAAATCAATAACTAAATACGGAAGTGTACTTGAATTAATCGATAGACTGAAAGTCTTGAATCTCGATGTTAAAATCCCAAATCTTTGGTATTGATCTTCTAAGAAGATAGATTTTCTATTAACGTAAAACTCTATAGCGGAGAATGAGAGAAAAATAAATTAACTTATCTCTTTATAAAGTTGATTTAAATATTTATAACTCTGCACCTTATGGATTATAAATATATTGTAGAACTAATGTTTTGATATAATAATTGAAAAATAGTTTTGAAATAATTTAAAAAGATTTAAAAATGATTTTAAGTCCAAACAACTTGAAAAATAAATTTGAGACATTTTCCAAGGCTTTCAAATGTGTTTCAAAATGATTTAAAAAAGCCAAAGTATACAAAATGTCTTAGGCGTTTCGATACCGATTTTTCATTTTCAAAGGAAATGGTACAGACATTTCGATACGGTCTTGGACCTTTCCGATACGTTTTGCTACTATGAATTTTGGTTTCGATATAGAAAACACACGTTTCGATACACGAGTATCGAAACCAGTTTTAAGTGTTTCGATACACCTCCAACGGTCTTACAAAAACCCCAACGACTTTATAAAAATACCCAACGTCTAGGAGCATGACTGTTTCGATATGCCTTGTAGGTGTTTCGATACTTGTTCTTAATTGTAGATCCAACGGTTATTTCCTAAAGTAGTTGTATCGAAATGATATTTACGTGTTTCGATACCATATGCATCAGAAGCAAAAATTGACCAGGAAATCAACTCCAAACGGTTCCAGATCAATCCCACCAGTCATCAACGGCTAGAAGCTCAATTGGAATGATAAAAAGGAAGTCCCAAGCATCAAGAGAAAGGAATGCTTCAATTGTAAAAATATTGTGATCAAACAATTGTCTTAGAGTTTAAATTCTATCTTTGGATAGACAAAACACTTATGAGCTAAATTGTCAATGTATGCTCAAGTATATTAGAATTGAGAAAGTCTTTATTGACTTAACGCTCAAAATTATTGTTTTTGTGTACCTTAAATATTTTCGAGAAATACCTTATTATTCCAAACTTAATTCGAAAGATTTATAATATATTTTTTTTTATCTTTAAGGCCTGAATATAATATTTAGATTCAATGCAATACAAATATTTAAACATAAAAAATATTAAAATTTCTGTACACCATAAACCCTACTATAACAACTGAAATTACATATCAAACATGTTTATTCGTATTATTCAAGCTAAAAGAGCAATCTAACAAACACTTTAAACTTGTCTTAAATGGTTAGTATCCACCTGGCAGTCTTTTATTACAATCACATCTAGATGTCCGAAATTCAGTTTGGGAAATACAAAATTAGCTGACTCTAAAGTCCCAACAAACCAAGACCCTTTTATTTAAAATATTATATACTTTTATAGTATTAACCATTTACATTAAATATAAAATATTTTTTATTTATATAAATATGATAAAAGTGAGCAAAGATAAAAAAAATTCGAGTAATTTTGACTCAATTTAAAATTTTTTAAATTTGATTTAAAAAATTTAAATAAAGTTTGAGTTATAAAATAAAAAATAAAAAATTTAAAACTTTTAGTATTTAGTTAATTCATTTTAAGTTCGAATCGAACCCTTTAATTTTATCTAATATATATCATGTATGAAAAAATATATATGTGTATTGTATATAGATATAAAAATGTATTTAAATTAAAATTAATATATATTATAACATTATAAATAATTATAATTAAATTTATATAAAAACTCAAATTTCTTAAAATCAAATTAAATAAAAATATTCAAATAAAATTTAAATCATAAAGTAAGACTCAAAATTTAAATAATTATAATTAAATTTATAAACTCGATCGACTCAAAATTTTTAATTCGACTCGATAAAATGTTTACCTCTCAAATCTGATGCAATTCAAACCTTACTGATTAATTTCAATTTTTAGTAAAATAAAAATAATTTAATACTATTTGTTTAAATTTGGAATTTATGAAATTAATTTATGTTAGTTATAGGAATTAATTCAAGACGTTGGAAAAAAGATCAATTCATTAAATTTAAAAAGTTGTCTTAAAATTGAGTAATAAAAAAATAAACTATGAATGCCACATAAAATCAATGTAGTAGTGTGATTAATTTTTGGGTAAATTACATGTTTAGTCACTCAATTTTTACTTTATTTTTATTTTGCACACTCAACTATTTTAAAGATTAAAATTATTATTATATCTAGTTACGGCTGTATTTCGTATAATGTTTAACAGTCCATAGTGAGGTTTGTAATAATATTTTAATTAAATGAATCAAATATAATTTTTAAAAAATAAATAAATAATTTATAACCTGATTAATAATTAAGTGTTAAAAGGGTAAACGAAAGAAACGAAAAATTATATTAAAGGTCATTTTTATCATATTATCTATGAGATTAATTAATTAAAAATATCTATTTAATTATTTTTTTGCTTCATCATTTTTATCAAATAAATCTTCACTTGATAAAAACTATTTTTAAACTTAATTTACGATAAATATAAATAAAAATTTACTTGATAAAAATGACAAATTAAAAAAATATATTTTTAATTGGTTAGTCTCATAAATGACATGATAGAAATAACCTATAATATAATTTTTTTAGAGTAACGAAACAAAAGAAATCAACGGTCTTGCGGTAGGCCACCTGTCCCTTTAATTTTTTTAATATACTTGTCCCTTTAATGATAAAGAAAACGGTGGCCATATTTTGTAAATAATCTATTTTATTTTTTAAAAATAAACACGTCTCAAAATTAAAAAAAAATACAACCGTATCTTAAGTATATAATTATAATTAAATACAAAATAATATAAAATATAAAAAATTCGACGTATAATTAATCATATTTTAAAGATAAAAATTAGTGTGTTTAAAAATATTTGATCTGAAATTTTGTTAATCTGATTCGAAAATTTGGATATTTGATCCAATTTTTATTTTCTAATTGGATATTTGATCCAATTTTAAATTTTTTGGATCGGATATGGATTATAATATTTTTAACTTTTAGATTATCCAAAAATTTGAAAATTTATTATTTTAATATTTTTTGTTTTTAATAATGTGATGCTTCTTATATCCAAAAAAAAATTTATAGATGTGAACGTGGTTATATTTAATATTTTGTTATTCGTTGTATTCAAAATTCTAAAATTTTCATAGATATAATCTTTAAATTTGAAAAAAAATATTAAATTAAAATATATTTTCGGATAATCGGTTATCTGAAAATCTGATCCGATTATCTGATTATCTGAAAAGTTGAATATCTGAAAAAACCCGAATAGAGTACGGATCACTATATTAATGATCCAAAAATTCAGATATCTAAAAAGTTATATCTAATCTGATTTAATATCCGACAATAAATATTCGTAACGAAAGCAATCTACCATCCTCAATCTTCAAATGAGATTAAAGTTTCCTTGAGTAATTGCAGGGTATTAAACAATTACGGTAGATGAAGGTTTTAATCCATATTCTAATTTTATTTTAAATTATAATTAATATTATATATTAAGTTTTTATATTTTTAATATGATTAAAAATCAACGATATATAACGACATGTAACATTAAAAATATTTATTAATATGTTGTTCATTTTAATTTTTTTTAAAGTAACATTAAAATTTAGATGCCAACATATATTTAAAAGTTAGTTATATTACACTAAATAAATGATGTTGATTAATTATTCGAATGCGGAGTTTGTCTATTTTAAGAAAATTTATATTATAAGTCATTTTTGTTATACTATTCATAAATTTTAATTAAATCTTCACTAATATTTATTGTAAATTAAGTTTAAAGATAACTTTTACCAAGTAAAGATTCATTTGATAAAAACGATATAGTGAAAATTTTAATTAAATAACTGTATTTGATTGGTTGGTCCCATGAATCATGTGACGAGAATGACTCATGATATAATTTTTCTTAATTTTGAAATATCGCTATACCTCTTGACATATGTAGTTATAACATGACTTAACTCAAAAATAAGTGTCTTAGTTCTATAATTTTTTGAGATATGCATGTATTTTTTTTTGCTGAAATAGATACCTAAAATTTCATTCCATTAGTGTTTTAAGATAACAGTGTTAAAAAAATTGGCTTAACTCAGAAATAGGTGTTCAAACTATACATTTTTCTAAGACAAAGTGACTAATGTTTTGTTTTATTTAAAATAAGTGTCTAAAATTTTATTCTGTTAATGTTTTAAAGTAACATCATTAAAAAATTCATTACTCAAGAAATATATATATTTTTAAAAATAAAATAAAGATAAAGATAAATTTAAACTAATACAGATAATCTAAAAATTTATGAAACTAATATTTCAAATTGAACTAAACTTGGAATAATTATCTTATTATCGTATTATCATATTTATTTACTAATTTCAAATTTAACCTAGAAACCATAAAATGCTAAAATTAAATTTGTGCTATTTAAAACTCAATCTTAATTTTTAATCAAAATCTAATCAATTACTTAATTTTCCCAAAATTATCCTGGTCCCACAAAACCCACAATATTTGTTGATCACCTACCAACAACTTTGTTTTCTCCCCCACTCTTTGGTTTTGAATTTTGCATGCAGAAAATCATATTCAAATGTTGGAATTCTTACATTAACATTAAATTACAGCTAGTTTTGCTTTGCCCTTTGTCATGTCTTTTTACCATTTTAAATGTGGCAGTTGGTGTAGTTAGCTATCTATCTCCCATCTCTACTAGCCAAATCCTACCCTACATTTAGTTTCTTCTTTGTATAAATTTTTCTTAGGGTTCTCTATTTTTATTGAGGATCATCAAGCTCGAGAAGATGGATCCGACCCTCGAGTCCAAACTTGTGTCCGACGAAGATGTTGACATGAAAAATGGGAAGAAATTAGATGACGACGACCGGCTACATGTTAAAAGCCGGTCGTCGTCCTGTGTTTTGATATCGTACAAGGAGTTGCCGGAATACATGAAGGATAATGAGTTCATACTGAATTATTACAGGGCTGATTGGTCTCTCAAGGAAGCTCTTTTCAGCATCTTTCGTTGGCATAATGAAACACTTAATGTTTGGACGTATGTTTGGATTTCTTGTTTCATTTCTTCTTACAAAGATTTCATTATTCTGTGTTTTTTTCTTCTTAATTTAGTTCTGGTTTTGTGTTGGACTGTTCAGCCATTTGCTTGGGTTTCTTCTATTTTTGGGATTAACCATAGTGAATTTGCTGGAACTGCCACAACTATCGGATCTTATTACATTCTTAACCAGGTTAGTTCAAGGGTTTTGTCCTAATTTTAATGAATTTTGCACTTTTTTCTCTTCAATTTAGTTAATATTTTATTTATTTTTAATTCCAAAGCAACAAAAATGACATGATCACAGGAAAAAGGGTTCTTCCTAATGCATTACAAGTTGGAAGACAGTTGAGAAATGCTGGACATGAAAAGTCTATGTAATATAAAGAATTTTTTGTTAATCTTATGGTAGTAAGTAATAAAAACATAAAAAGAACATGTTTCAAACAAAGAGTATGCAACGAATGAATTCGGATTTAATTATGGAAATTCGGATTGAATGTCATCGCTATACGAGTTTTATGTTATGTAAATTGGTGCAGGTCATTTTTCATTAATGGAGACACTAATGTTTATCATGATTCTAAAGGTCTATTTCTGGTGAGTATGCCCCATGGCATTTACTGTAATGGCATGTTTTTTCTCTTCATTTTGGTTATGCCGTGGAGCTGATGGTCGGAGAATTGTAGGGAATAACGAATCGGATAGCGGCCTCGGAAATGGATATCGATGTCCCGGTGACGCTTGTTACCCGTTGGCCGTTCTATGTGTTCTTAGGTGGCTCCTTGTTCTGCCTCCTATCAAGCAGCGTTTGCCACCTCTTTTCTTGCCATTCACACCATCTAAACCTCACATTGCTGCGACTCGACTATGCTGGTATCACCGCCATGATCATCACATCGTTCTTCCCTCCGATCTACTACATTTTCCAATGTGATCCCCTATGGCACTTCGTCTATCTCGGTGGAATCACGTTTCTAGGCTTGTTCACCATCATAACGCTACTATCGCCGACCTTGTCGACCGGCAAATTCCGTTCGTTCCGAGCCCTACTCTTCACTTCCATGGGACTCTTTGGCATTATCCCCGGACTCCATGCTGCAATCGTCAACTGGTCGAATCCACGTCGCAATGTCACCCTAGCCTACGAGTCCGCCATGGCCACATTCTATTTAACAGGGACCATGTTCTACGTCACTCGAATTCCGGAACGGTTGAAGCCCGGATGGTTCGACTTAGCAGGACATAGTCATCAAATCTTTCACATTCTTGTGGTGATGGGTGCATTGGCTCACTATGGTGCTTCTCTTGTATTCTTGGAATGGCGTGACCACAATGGCTGTTAAAAAAACACTTCTTTATCGCCTAAAAAATAGGGTTTATGTCTGTTTGAAGTAAGTCAATTAACCGTGAGGAATATTCATTGTTTTGTTATATATATAAAAGGTAATTTGTTGGGAACACCCAACATACTATTAAAATATGGCCGCAATAACGGTCGTATCGTAACGTTTTTTAAAGTTACTGTGACGTATTATAAATGCAACGCAATAAAAAAATTGCATCACGATTTTTACAGTACGTACCCTTTTCGTAACCCTGCACATGTTCTTGTTTCAACCAACCAAATATATATTATCTTACATAAGATTCTCAATGTTGCAAAATGTATATATAAATAATACTTTTTTAAAAAAAAAATTATAAATTTTGAAAACTAAATCACGATCACATTAATTATTACATGTTATGCAACGTCTATAATAACTACAATCGTAACTTCGTAACTATAATTACGACGAAGATCATAATCACAATTTAATACTACAGTCGGGAACAGGGGTAGAGTCAAAAATTTATTTTAGGGGTGTCATTTTCTTGAACAATATTTGGAAATAGTTAATTATTTATAAAAGGGTGTCAATTACATATATTTTTAAATTTTTATATATAAATTATATAGACAAATATAATTTTCTAAAAATTTTGGGTATCAACAGATACCCCATTAATTCCTTACATGCCTCCACCTATGGTCGGGAAGACATCGGTTGTAATGAAACTTCGTGTCTATAACGGTTTCCCTGTTCCTTTCTTACCAGTCAAAGACGAAGTCGGCCGCCCCACGATGATGAAAAGTTCCACATGTAATGTAATCACCGGAATTCGTCCGGGGAGTCGCCACCAATCATTTTTATACGGTGCGATTGGATCACCAAAAATTGCGTCTACGAACTAGAACTAGATCCGGGAGTCTGTTATGCGTAGGGAAGGGTGAGCACCCCTACAGCGCCCGAAATCGGCATCTATCGGTTACAAAATATTTTATACGATCGAAAATATTAAACTCGTTTTTAAAATATTGTGATCCCAATAATATTTTTAATATAGCCTGCAAAATAAAATAAAATTATTAGATAGTAATTATATCATAATAAGGTAAAAATAACATAATAATAATGATAAAAATAGTAATAAAATAGTAAATTGGACTAATCTACACAAAAATAGAATCATTAGGGTCAAAATAGTGAAAAATAGGGACCAGATTCGAACAAAACACAACTTATATGACTAATATAGCAAAAATAGGGACTAAAACCGAAGAGGATGCAAACTGTGTGGCCAAAACCGAAGGACGCCAAGGATGCAAGGACTGCGGATGTGATTTCCCCATTTTTCTGGGTTGTTTCGCGGGTCTGGGTCGGATAGGCGGGTTGGATCTCGGGTGCCCATGATCAAAACGACGCCGTTTTGGGCCCGATGAACCGACACCAAAACGGCGCCGTTTTACTTCAAATATAAATGCCCTTTCTTTTATTTTTTTCCAGCTTCAGTTCATTTGTTTCTCTTGTTTTTAAATGGAGGACAGAGCTTTTGAAAGAAAGCTCTCCATGTCCGGAGCCTCCCATCGTCGGACCGCCGTGAACTGTCGTCGGCCGCCGCGCCGACGACCGGAATCGAGAAAGAAGACTACTTTTCGAAGCGTCTCACCGAGAGGAATTCATCTACGGACTCGGATTTTCGAAAAGGGGTTCCTATCAACGTGGATCTACAAGATAAGTATTCGAATATACTTTTTTTTACCTTGTTTCCTTCTTTTTTGCTCCGATCTCTGCTTTTCCTTTTTGTTTCGAGTATTAAGTGATGCTCTGGATTTTTTTTTTGGAATATTTGTGTTCGAATGTTGTTTTTTCATTCGATTTTTGGGTGGTTGGTCTGTGTAATCGATTACATCCGAGTTTATGGGTTTAAATACCCATAATACAACAATATAATATTGTTTCTTATCCTATTTAGATCTCAGATTATAGGTCTAATAATCCTGTCTTTTCTGCAGATTTGAAGGCGGTGGAGCGGTGGAGACAAGACTTGAGCGGTGGCCGGCCATCTTGGCCAATGAGGGAATGACGCGTGGCTGCCACGCAGCAAACCAAACGCCGCGCGTGGCAGCCACGCGCCGGATCTGGAAGACAAAGGGGCAGAGGCAGCGGCTGCTGTTGGAGGAGGGATTAGGGTTTAGTTTAATTTGGTTAGGGTTATTAGAATTGGGGTATTGATGTTGGGCTTCAATTTATTGTTTTAATGGGCTGTAGGGTAATATATTTGGTCTAAGGGTATTGGTTTATATATTATAAAATGGGTTATTACAGCTGCCCCTCTTTGCTCATTGTTGTGTAACGACAATAGAGCAAAGATAAAGAATAACCTATTTCATTTGATATGGTTTTAGGGTTCTTTTTTGGTAAGGTTTTGGTTTTCGGTGAGGTTGGTAAGGTTGGTTTTTTTTTTGGTAATGGTTGGTGTTCTTTTTGGCCACCGCTTCTTCTTTCAGAACTTTGACTTGATCAACTCCACCACTCTTGTCAGCAAAATCTTCAAAACTGACAATCCGTTGGAGAAGACGATCTGAGCTTGACTCGTTGTAGGAGACAAAATATACTTGTTCTGCATTGACACTGATGGTGTTGCCATCTTCGGAGAAAACTTGAACTTAGTTGCAACGTTGACGGAGTTGCAAGGTTTATAAATCTTGATACATCTATAGCACTGACGAAAGATGGAGCATAACATCTGATACAGCTACAACACCGCCGAGAAGATGGTTTCTGACGTCTAATCCAGCTATAGTGCCAATGTCTGATCCAACTGCAGGATTCATGGGGAGGTAACGTCTTCAAATCTTAAGGTTCTGATATTAGCTTCAACTGCAACATCAACGAGGAGATGAGTTGTGACATTCGATTCTGTTGCAACGTTGAAGAAGCAGTGATCCTGATTTAGCTGCATTTTCCCCAAATGCACAGGGACTAACGGATTTGGTTTGCCTTTACTGGTAGCCGTTTGCTCCGGGCTAGTTGTACCATTTCCCTGGGTACAATCAGTTGGTACCAATTATGACATTGGATTCTTTTTACAGTTTTAATCCCTCGACCATTCGCGAGAATGAACTTTAATGGACGTTTGAATGGTCCCTATCAATACATTTTTCCCAAATGTACAGGGATTAACGGATTTGATTCGCCTTTACAGGTAGCTGTTTGCTCCGGGCTAATTGTACCATTACTCTGGGTACAATCAGTTGGTACCAAGGATTTAATTCCTTCACTATTCATGAAAATGGATTTCAATGGACGTTTGAATGGTCCTTATCAATGCATTTTTCCCAAATGCACAGGGATTAACGGATTTGATTTGCCTTTACTGGTAGCCGTTTGCTCCGGGCTAGTTGTACCATTACCCTGGGTACAATCAGTTGAAATCAAGGACTTAAATCATTGACCATTCGTGAGAATGGATTTCAATGGGCATTTGAATTGCCCCTTGTTTCATTTTTCCTCCCCTTATCTGTTCATACAAAAACATGTGTATCCTTCAATATGGCATATTGGCATCACCTGCAAAAATGCCTGCATCTTCGTATTAGTCAGCTCTTTATTTTTTATCAAACGAATTATTTTTAGGATATTTTATAAGGAAAACTTAATACGTAAAACGAAATAATTTAACGAAATAGTATGATGTGGTATCACCGATAAAGACTTGATCTGTACTACATCTGAGGAAATGGTAAGATCTTCATGAAAAATTGATCGGTACTAAATTTGAAGACGTGATAAGATCTTTGTGAAATATTGATCCGCACAACATTTGAGGAAGTGACTAGATCTTCGTGAATGACTGATCTACACAACATCTGAGGAAGTGGCTTGATCTTCGTGAATAACTGAACTACACAACATCTGAGGAAGTGGTTTGATCTTCGTGAAAATTGATCTACACGACATTTGAGGACGTGGTGGATCTTCATGGAAAGTGATCTACACGACATCTGAGGACGTGGTGGATTTTCGTGAAAACGATCTACACAATATCTGAGGAAGTGGTGGATCTTTATGGAAAGTGATCTACACGACATCTGAGGACGTGGTGGATCTTCATGGAAAGTGATCTACACGACATCTGAGGACGTGGTGGATCTTGATGAAAATTGATCTACACGACATCTGAAGAAGTGGTGGATCTTCGTGATAATTGATCTACACAACATCTGAGGAAGTGGTGGATCTTTTTGGAAAGTGATCTACACGACATCTGAGGACGTGGTGGATCTTGATGACGAAGCTGTTGTGTTCGTCTATTCCCTAGTTTATTGGAAGAGGAGTGAATTCTGTATTATTATTACAAACAGATTCAGAATGTTATGGTTAGCATGCACTGCATGATTCTAATCCTAACATGTCTGATGTATGCATGCATGATCCTAACATGAAATGCAAAGTGCATATGTCGATGATTTTGTTTTAAAAATGGCTCAATCAGCTGGCCTGGTTTTCTATTGGAATTCTGTTTCCATAGTTGTGCCTTTTCTTCTTCAGGCAACATATCTGACCCCATTCTATTTATGGAGTGATTGTTTTCCTTTTGAGGTGCGATCTTGAAGAAAAATCTTTTTCTGAATTGAGATTGTTCTCATTCCCTGTACTTTTAGAAATGTTTCTGGAGCAATATATATAAAATCGTCAACTGATTATCAAAAACCAAGCAAATGCAACTAACCCCAATCTGTTCATGGAGTAGCTATTTTCCTTTTGGTGTTTTCTTGGCGAAAACCTTTTTCTGAATTGAGAACGCTCTCAGTCCCTGTACTTTTAGGGATGTTTCCAGAGCAATTTAGACGAAATTGTCAACTGATTGACAAAGCCCAAACAACAAACATTGATAGCTACCGAACAAATTGGCACAATGCGGTGCCCCACATTATTTTGCTATCAAGCTTGATAGGATCAATTTAACGAAACCTCTTGCATCTTGGAGGCTTTAAGTGAAAGTTCTCCTTGTACCACGGAGCTTTTGCTTTATCTTATTTTGATCTTGGCAAAACCCATAAAGAATAGATTTTTGACTTGTACGGGTAATATAACGTTTATCCCCTATATTAGGGAAAAAGTGGTTGCCCTAGTAAAAGTTCAAATTGATATGAAGCGAAGGATGGCTTCTCATTCCCCCTTCCTTTGATTAGGAGAAAAAATTTAACTTCAACGAGTAATATAGCGTTTATCCTCTATATTAGGGAAAAAGAGGCTGCCTAGAAGAAGTTCGGGTTGATATGAAGCGAGGGATGACTTCTCATACCCCTTCCTGCGATAAGGAAAATATTTTTTTGACTTCTGCGGGTAATTTTACGTTTATCCCCTACATTAGGGAAAAACAAGGCTGGCCCGATAGCAGTTATAGCCGATGTTCTGTAAGTTTGTACGACAAACGGTAGCTTCTTGTGCTAATTCCTGTAGGTCTCTACCGTTTTTCCATTGTTCTTCTTAGTAGTCTTATTAAGCGGCTTCCACTGACTCGTTCATCTGTGGATAGTATATGTTGGATTTGTGGTGTCATATGTAGAATTGTTTATGCACTTTTGATGTAGTTTTATTGTTGAAGTTCAGCGCATTATCAGCTAAGATGCTTTTCGATGCTCCACATCGACATATGATCTCCTTCTTTAGGAATCTGCTCACGACTATTTGGTAACATTAACATCAGTGGATATCTCTTTATCTACTTGGTAAAGTGTTCAATAACCACGAAGATGAATCAGTGTCTACTTGAAACCCATATCGAGATGGGTTCAATGGTTTCCATGCCCCACAGAGAGAATGGCCAAGAAGAAGTCATCATTTGCAGAGATGACAGAAGAACATGAATTTTATCAGCATTCGTGTTGCATTTGTAGCATCTTTTAGCATGATCTATGCTATCTCTTTTCATGGTAGGCTTGTAGTACCCCAAATCTCGTGATCTTCCTACCAATATAAATATATTGGTATGAATTCAGCATTCAACAAACACTTTCGTAGATTTTTGGGAATCATTTTTTTGCTTCAGCGGCATTTACGCATCGTGGCGGCGTTTGATCTTTCTTTTTTTCATGTATATCACATCCATATCTAGGACATAGTCTTTGTATCATTCTTCTTTTTAGTGTCTTTTTGTGGATACTCACAGCTTGGATTCCCGTGAGATCAAATTTCAGCTTATTGTTGAAAGGGTGGCAATCGTCTTAACGTTGCCGCCAATCTCTGGTGTTTATGGCATTGGAAGCGCTGTTACAATTCAAATCCCAACAGCTTCTGGGATGCGACTTTGAATGTGCTTCTGGCATGATTCAACTTTAGTGGGAACTTGGTTAGTCTCAAGGAAAGTTTTCTATGTGCTCGTCTTCAGATCTCGAATTGGCGATCATGTCGTCGACATATACCTTGTTCTTCATGTCATGGAATAAAGCGATCATGGATCGCTGATATGTTGCCCCCAACATTTTTAGTAAAAAGGGCATTTACTTATAGCGAAAAGTTCCTTCATACATCAAACCTTATTTTCTGTAATTTTCATTGAATGGTTTGCAGTCCTCCTTTTTGGGAAGCGTGTGTACCATGATACTTGTGCTTAGTATAGGCATGTCTTCTTCGCCTGTTTTTCTTTTATGAGCCTTAGCAAATCAGAAGAACGATCGTAGTTTGGTTTATTTTCAAAATTCAGAAAGGTCTCCTGGACACAATCATTTTTCGAATATGGATTTTGAACCAAACTCGACATCTGAGGTCTTGAAACATTTGTTTGGCTATGAGGATGCATAACTTGTTCGACATTCTTGTATTGAAAGGAGAAGCTTTCCATATATACCACAAAAAGTTTCATTTCATATAGATAATAAACTTAGGCCCTTTTACAAAAAGATTCTTGTTACTCTCGGGCAAGAGTGACAATACGTTATGTACATAGCCTTAAGATACTCTGAAAACCGTAGGGGACTTTTTATCAGTCCGATTGTAGTAGTTGTAGGGTGGGTGCACCCTTGGAACAAAAACTTTCAAAAAGGGGAGTCTAAGGGTTCCCGATTGCATTAGGTCCAACCTGGTCGTCAAACCTCACAACCCCCAGGTTCAGAAGCTTCTCCACGATTTTCTTGAAACCAACGCAGTCCTCAATGGAATGCCCCACAATTCCAGCATGGTATTCACATTGAACACTAGGGTTATACCATTTTGGGTAAGGAGGTTGTAATGGTTGTGAATAAAACGGGGAGACTATGTGTGCATTATACAGAAACTTATATAACTCGCCGTATGAGATAGGGATAGGGGTAAACTTTTTCTCTTTTGTATTCGTCTTCTGATTTAACCTTGTTTTTTCTTTTGCCTTGACTGCTAGATCTTGGTTATGGTGCCCCTGTGAGGGTTTTTCCAGCTCAATAATTCGATCTTTCAAATTGATATTCTCGAACCGGCTACGGGCCAACTCTTCTTGCATGAGGGCTTGTTGTGTTTTTGCATCTTTAAATTTCCTTTCCCAGTAACCAGCTTTCTTCTGGACTTCAAATTTTCGATCAACAAAAAACTTCCCGATATTCGCATATTTTGCTGACTGTCGAAAATTTTCATGATCGCCTTGCAGATCACCTCGGCCTTCTTCGACTTTGTTTTTTCCTTTGCTTAGCCTTTCCATTTCTTTTTCCTGGAGCCGTATCCCAAACTTCACCTGGTTCCTTTCATTTTCTGTTGCTGACATTCGCCTTTCCAGATCGGCATATCTTGCTTCAAAACCCATAGCATTTGGGTCTTCCTTTTGTTTCCCGAGATCCCTTTCGGTTAACATCTTTGCAACTTTTCTCATCAGGTCATCTTGTGAAAGACAAATATGTGCTTGAGTATCTAGTTGTATTTCTTCTAACTTGTTCGCGATATCCTGTTTGACGTCTTCGTATGCTTTCTCAAGCTTAACCAGTCTTTGTTCCATGTCTTCGGCTTTGCTCTTAGTAGAGTAAGGATGTTGCATCTTAACGGTGTTCGAGTGACTGCAACGTGCATGCCCCATCGATGTTAGAATCCTGGTGGATATGATGCAATATGACATGCTTGATGTAACTAGGATGATGTCATGTATATGCAAAATGCTACAAAATATTTTATATAAAAGGATGTTGATTCAGTACAACTTTGAAAAAGAAGCTCGAATTAGAACGAAGCTTTCCCTACATAAGGTAAGTCTTGTTTAGCCTTGAAATTTTGATTCTCTAGGAAAGCACTATCGGCTTCTTGCCCCAAAATAAAAAAATTGGGTTCGAACATCTAGAATTCATAGATATTCGACCATTTTCTCGGACTTGCTTTACACCTTCGACCATGGTGCCATCTTAATCCTGAGTCTGGTCAAGGTGGGCCTTTCCTCATTGTTGGCACGAACTATCTCGAGCCATATTCTCTTGATGTCACTAATGGAACCCATTCTGGTGCCCCTCACCTTATCGGGAAAACGGTTCTTATGTGACTAAACCTTTTTAACGGTTGTACTTGTGTTAACACCCTTTTTTTTAAAATTAATAAGTGTAAATGCAAAAAACGAGAAACTTGGTAACATGAATATGCGATAATATCTATATGAATTTAGACAAAAATAAACGTGCATGCTTTATGATGCATGAATATGAACATGACAGTTATATTGTGAAAATAAATAACGAGAAATAAATAACAGGAAATAAAGGGCATAAATAAATATAAACCCCCCACTCGCTCTCTTTCTAAAAGAAAAAACCTACAAGGGAGACCCTCTAATCGGGCAGAGGTTCGGTATGACGGCTCTATAGGGTAAGCTTCTAGGGCTCACTATATGCGGTTCGGATCTAAAGGGTACCCGAACGAAAATTATTAACCTTCTAAGGATAATAATCTCGATTCAGGGAGATACGTTTCTCTAAGTCTATGCGGAGACGTAGGTCTCACGAAGACAAAGGGAAAAATATCCCGAAAGCAATTCACCATCCTACATGGAGGCGTAACCTTACGAAGGAGTGGTTTCATGCTCCCACTTAAATGGATGGAGCCCGGGTTGAGAGCTCATGAAATGAGAGGTCTTGAAAAACATTTTTAAAAAACATGTTAGTAAAATATTTTAAATAAAATAAATAAATTAAAACTGGATCACAAAATTAAAACGAATCGAATTTATATTTTCGATCATTAAATAAAATGTAATCGATTTGCGGCTCGACCCTCGAAAATAACGTCCCCAACAGAGTCGCCAGCTGTAATCACCGGAATTCGTCCGGGGAGTCGCCACCAATCATTTTTATACGGTGCGATTGGATCACCAAAAATTGCGTCTACGAACCAGAACTTGATCCGGGAGTCTGTTACGCGTAGGGAAGGGTGAGCACCCCTACAACGCCCGAAATCGGCATCTATCGGTTACAAAATATTTTATACGATCGAAAATATTAAATTCGTTTTTAAAATATTGTGATCCTAATAATATTTTTAATATAGCCTGCAAAATAAAATAAAATTATTAGATAGTAATTATATCATAATAAGGTGAAAATAACATAATAATAATGATAAAAATAGTAATAAAATAGTAAATTGGACTAATCTACACAAAAACAGAATCATTAGGGTCAAAATAGTGAAAAATAAGGACCAAATTCGAACAAAACACAACTTATATGACTAATATAGCAAAAATAGGGACTAAAATTGAAGAGGATGCAAACTGTGTGGCTGAAACCGAAGGACACCAAGGACGCAGAGACTGCGGATGTGATTTCCCCATTTTTCTGGGTTGTTTCGCGGGTCTGGGTCGGATAGGCGGGTTGGATCTCGGGTGCCCATGATCAAAACAACGCTGTTTTGGGCCCGATGAACCGACACCAAAACGACGCCGTTTTGCTTCAAATATAAATACCCTTTCTTTTATTTTTTTCCAGCTTCAGTTAATTTGTTTCTCTTGTTTTTAAATGGAGGAGAGAGCTTTTGAAAGAAAGCTTTCCATGTCCGGAGCCTCCCATCGCCGGACCGCCGTGAACCGTCGCCGGCCGCCGTGCCGGCGACCAGAATCGAGAAAGGAGACTACTTTTCGAAGCGTCTCACCGAGAGGAATTCATCTACGGACTCGGATTTTCGAAAAGGGGTTCCTATCAACGTGGATCTACAAGATAAGTATTCGAATATACTTTTTTTTACCTTGTTTCCTTCTTTTTTGCTCCGATCTCTGCTTTTCCTTTTTGTTTCGAGTATTAAGTGATGCTCTGGATTTTGTTTTTTTGGAATATTTGTGTTCGAATGTTGTTTTTTCATTCGATTTTTGGGTGGTCGGTCTGTGTAACCGATTACATCCGAGATTATGGGTTTAAATACCCATAATACAACAATATAATATTGTTTCTTATCCTATTTAGATCTCAGATTATAGGTCTAATAATCTTTTCTTTTCTGCAGATTTGAAGGCGGTGGAGCGGTGGAGACAAGACTGGAGCGGTGGCCGGCCATCTTGGCCAATGAGGAAATGACGTTTGGCTGCCACGCGGCAAACCAAACGCCGCGCGTGGCAACCACGCGCCAGATCTGAAAGACAAAAGGGCAGAGACGGCGGCTGCTGTTGGAGGAGGGATTAGGGTTTAGTTTAATTTGGTTAGGGTTATTAGAATTGGGGTATTGATATTAGGCTTCAATTTATTGTTTTAATGGGCTGTAGGGTTATATATTTGGTCTAAGGGTATTGGTTTATATATTATAAAATGGGTTATTACATGTAATTTCCTCGTACTTCATTTGCTGCTTATCTTGATTTCTTTAGGAAACAAAAATATACTTTTAATTAGTTAAGTACTTTGAATTAGATACTACAAAGATTTATTCCGACAATACTTCTTCGTTTCACTCGTGTTTTGTCTTCTTCTCTTGCACTTATCATCCCCTTTGAAGTAGCAAAGCGAATTCACCATCTTCTCCACTTGCAGACCTAATTCTGACATCAAACACCACCAGTAACAGCTCCATGGAGTATTGGTGGGGACGAACTTGCAAGGACTGAAAAAGGGACATATCACATATCCTCTAGTTTTTATTACTTTTTTTTTCCTGAACAATGAAATTTAAATGAGATGATATCGATAGGTTTGATTTCTTTAATCGAAATTAAAAATCTTTCGAGTTGAAAAAAAAATTAAAAGAAATGATAATTTGATACATTCGATTTTATATAGTAGTTCGACCTTTTAACTGAAATCTTTTTTTTTACATGAATTCTTCTTTTTTACAGGCTAAAGGGGTAAATTTTACATTTTTATTTTTTTCACGGGCTAAGATAGAAATTTCTCCCTAATTTTTTATAAGGATTAACTAGAACCTATTTTTATAATTATAAAATAAATAATAACACATATTTTTAAGGTTTTGAAACTTTGAAACATATTTTTAAAGTATTTAAACTATTTTTAAAATGTTATTTAAATTTAATATTATTTTTTTATGTTTATATTAAAATCCTTATCTCAACAAATTTTTATTCCCGAAAAGGGTGCTATATTGATTACTTTGATCATAAACGAGTTCTTGTTTTAATTTTTACGTACCATGTTTTATTCTAACTAATGCATATCAAATTACATTTTTGCATGCCATTCATCACAGTTTTAATTTCTTTTTGGATAAAAGAAAAATTATATTATAGGTAAGTCCTATCACGTGTTCATGGGACCAACCACTAAAAATCACTTATGTCATCAATTTTTCTGTCATATTTTTTCTCAAGCGAATCTTCACTTGAAAAAAAAAAACTGTTTTTAAAATGATTTAACAGTAAATATGAATGAAGATTCATGTAGGAAAAAAATGATGAAATAAATAATTTTTAATGGTTATTCCATGGATGATGTGGTAGGATATACCCATAATATAATTTCTCCGGACGAAGAGCATGTCGGAGAAAATTTCCTTATTTTTCTTGTTCATAACCCTAAAAATGGAAACTTTAGTTTCTATGGTCGTTAGGCAACCATCTCCATCTTTTTTAACTCCATAGTGTTTGCTATGGTTCTTTCTGGTAAACAAATTGCTTCCGACAACAAAGAAAATGGTTGCCATTAAGGTCATGTTGGTTAATGATAAGATGAACTAACCTGTTCATAGGAATATTTATATTCCTTGTCGGCAGATTGATACTTCATTCATCCTTGGCTTAGGCCTCGTGTTTGGTTGCTTTTGAGCAACCAAAAGCACTTAAACTTTGATTGTTTCTGTTGTTTTTCAAATCATTTTTCAGTCCAAACTCAAAAGCTAGAATTTATGATATTTGAGTTGAAAAAACTAGTTTAAAATTAAAATTACTTTTTTACCTTATAATATATTGTTAAAATAATGTTTATACATATAAATTATAAAATAATATATATTTTATAATATTTATATTGAGAATAAAATTATTTTATTTATAATTTATTTTAATATTTATATTGAAAATAAAATTATTTTATTTTAAATTTGTTATTAATTTATAATTTTTATGTTCATATTTAATCTAAAATATATTTTATATTTTTAAATATTACGAGTATAACTCAAGGTAATAAGAAAATCTTGAAAAAAAAATACATGCACTGTCATTTATATTGTACTATAGAAGAATTAATACAAATTGAAGCTCATGCTATTGTAAACTAGATATTTACTGATAATTTTATTTGGCATGACCGGTTAGACCATCTCGGTTCAATTATGGTGCGAAAATTTGCTAATACTTTCATGTGGTCATTTATTAAAGAGCTAATATCTTCTTCATGGTAATTTTTCATGTGATACTTGCTATGAAAGCAATTTGATTATTCAATCATCAGCACCTAAGATAGAGTGCAAATCTATTAATTTTCTGGAACGGATACAAGGTGATATATATGGGCTCAAACACCTTTCATACAATCTATCTAGATATTTTATGATTTTTATCGATGCATCAACTAGATGGTTATATGTATCCTTGATATTAACCCGAAACTTGGTGTTTGTGAGGCTATTTGCTAAGCTGATAAAATTACGAGTACATTTTCCAGATTATCTTATAAAGATAATCGATCTTGATAATGTTGGTGATATGTAATTTTATATGTAGTATCACTAATTCGCATCAAGCCAACAAATTATTATAAGTTCTCCCTATTACAAATAGTTTTTTGTTTGGAACCAAATATTTCTCATCTTAGATTCTTAATGTGCGATATATGTTCTAATTGCTCCACCACAACGCACAAAGATGAATTTTGTTGGGAATATATATCAGATTTAAATATCTTGAGCTTCTGATAAGGAATTTATTTACAACCATATTTACTAACTATCATTTTAATGAGTCAGTTTACCCAATATTAGGGGGAGAAAATAAATAGCTTGGGAAAAGAAAAAAATTGGAATGAATTAATGAATTATCATTTTTTTCATTTTGATCCATGTACTACACAATGTGAACTATAAGTTCAAAAGATAATTCATTTAGCAAATCAATTGCCATATGATTTTGCTAACCCTAAAAGAGTGATTATGTCACGTATACTAGCTATGAATGGTCCGATTAAATTTATGTCTTGAAAGCACAAACTCTAGTTGCTAATAAGTTTAACTTACGCTTGAAGCGTAGTAGACAAGTAAGTTCCAAAGATAAAGAAATCCTCGAAAAATAAAAAAGGAGCTATATTTTGTGATGGTCAGATCGAGGAATCAATGAATTATGAAAAACTCAAAAAGAGATTA
Source organism: Abelmoschus esculentus (assembly GCA_035048815.1). Lineage (NCBI taxonomy): Eukaryota > Viridiplantae > Streptophyta > Magnoliopsida > Malvales > Malvaceae > Abelmoschus > Abelmoschus esculentus. The sequence goes on along the minus strand of JAUCBN010000064.1, from coordinate 4,292,990 downwards.
AAAGGTCTCCAAAAGAGACATTGACATGAATCAGGTACCTAATAATAAAGAGATCTCAATAGATTATGTCATGTATGGTAATAAGTAGAACTGAAATTAAACCGACGTCGTTAATATATTTGCATGCAATATAGCACTAGAGATTTTATTTGATGATATGGATCATGAATCATTGTGTAAAACTAAATTTGATTTTGATATAACAATTAAGTATAAGAACTATTTTGTAATAAATTTTTAAGTCCCTAAGTCAAACTTTTGTTTTCAAGTCAAACCAAGAACTTTGAAATAAATTTTCTAAGTGTTTTTGCACGAGGGTATCGATACCCCAAGAATAGGTATCGATACACCTGGGTTTTTAAAGCTTTGTTCTTGAGATCAAGAACAAGCATCGAAACACGGTTCGATACCTTTTCTTCACTGCCAGCACCCGTTCCGAACCATGTATCGAACCATTTCGAAGATTTTAATTATTTTTAAAATCATTTAAAAATTGACTCCAGGTATCGATACCTGTATCGATACACCCCTTAATCCCCAACGACTATTTTAGCATTAAATGAGTCGACCGTTGGTGGCAGTTAAGATTTTGATTGGTGGTTAGTCTATACCGAAACATGGTTCGATACCCAACCTTACAGTTTCATAAAGGTATCGAAGCATGGTTCGATACCCCTTGTATTAAATGCACAACGGTTCTTTCTACTTTGGTCTGTTTCGAAACAGGTTCTTTGTGTTTCGATACCGCATGCTGTAGAGTGCATTTATGTAGGGGTGAGCAACGAAACCGAGAAAATCGAAAAACCGATTCGAACCGGACTGTGAGGTTCGGTTCGGTTTTAAATATTGAGGTTCGATTTTCGATTCGGTTTAAATACTTTAGTTCTTAAATTCGGTTCGGGTTTTTTATCGAACCCATTTATTCCAATATAACCCGAATTAAAAAAAAAAAGACAACCCAAATAAACATGTTGTAAAGCCCAATTTCAATGTGATCGGCCCAGATATGTAACCCAATTATAATAATTAAACAAATATAATTTAAAAACCCTAAAGAATATTGCATTTTTTATCGTCTCGTTCTCACTTCAAAATTACAGAGGTTTCACCGTTTCAGACTTGCCGCTTGTATCCTTGCAGTACCACTTCAAATTTTTTAAACTCTCATCTCATCTAACCCTAGTGAACTCCAAGATCCATTGTTATCTCACGAAATTTCACAAAAGAAAGGTAAGTTTTTTTTAACTTTAACTTGTATTTTCTGTTTTTTTATTGTTTTATTTTATAAAATAGTTTGATTTCTTTAATTTTATATTATTTTTTTGATTTAGATTGTTTATTTTGTATTATGTTTTAATTTTAGACTTTCTAGTGATATGTTATTTTCTGTTGTTCTTTTTAACTGATTTAGATTGTTTATTTTGTATTATGTTCTAATTTTAGACTTTCTAGTGATATGTTATTTTTTGCTGTTGTTTTAAATAATAAATTTGTTTTTCATGAGAAAAACAGAATATCATGAGAAAAACAAAATATTAAATGACTATAGAGTTTCTAATAATATTTGATTTCAAAATGTTTTTAAAGTGTTTATAGTGTTTTCATTAATATTTTTTTCCAGAAAATGAAACCTGGTCCTGAGCGTAGATACGAGGCTGAGACTTCTTCTGATCCTTCAAATGATTCAACTAATGTAGCAGTTGCAACTCCTTCAAATGTCCCACATTCGAAGCCTCCGAAACATTCAAGAGGTAAACTGGGAACCACAACTTCTGTAGTTTGGGATCATTTTACTAAATTGCCTTGTGTAGTTGGAGAAGTCCCATATTCTTGTTGTAACTATTGTGGGAAGAGTCTCAAATGTCCAACTAGAAGTGGAACCAGTGTGATACATAATCACTTAAAACGCTGCACTAAATATCCATTTAACAAGGTAGATGAAGGACAACAAAGTTTATGTTTCAGCTTAGGAGATAGTGGAGAGAAAAATTCTAGTTCATTGATATGGAAATTTGATCAAATGTTATGCAGAAAATTTTTTGCTAGGATGATTATCATGGATGAATTGCCTTTTAGGATTGTTGAGCATGAGGGATTTCGTGACTTTTGTAAAACGATTCAACCTAGATTTCAAGTTCCCTGTAGATTCACTGTAACAAAAGATTGCATGGAAATTTACTTGGAAGAAAAGGAGAAACTTTTTAAATATTTTAAGAGTTTCAAGCAAAGAGTTTGTCTCACCACCGATATATGGACTTCTAGGCAGAATCTTAGTTATTTATATCTTACAGTGCATTTTATTGATAGTGAATGGAAATTGCATAAACGGATCTTGGGTTTTACTCCAATTCCTAGTCATTCGGGTGATGTGATAGGAAAATGCATTGAGAAACACTTGCTTGAGTGGGGAATAGATAAGGTGCTCACAATCACGGTAAATAATGCTAGCTCTAATGATGTTGCAATCAAGTATATGAAGAAAAGACTAAACAATTGGAAACAAAGCATTTTAGAGAGTCATTACCTCCACATGAGGTGTTGTGCACATGTGTTAAATCTTATTGTTAAAGAAGGTTTGAAAGATTTAGATAACTCGATTTTTAGAATTCGTTCGGCTGTTAGATACGTTAGGTCATCTCCAGCTAGAATACAAAGATTTAAGTTGTGTGTTGAGCAAGAAAAAATTGAGAGCAAGGGTTTAGTTTGTTTGGATGTTGAAACTAGATGGAATTCAACCTATTTGATGTTAAATGCAGCCTTGAAATTTGAATCAGCTTTTGATAGGTTGGGGGAACAAGATTTTAAGTATAGAGATGAGTTTCAAAGTGCAAAAATGAAGGGTTTACCGAGTGACTTAGATTGGGAGCATGCTCGTGCTTTATTACCTTTTTTGAAAGCTTTTTATGATGCTACTTTGAAGATGTCTGGTTCTTCTTATGTTACTAGCAATTATTATTTTCATGTGTTTGGCATTGGAATGAGGATTAATGACAAATTGAATGATCCAAATTCAAGTATAAAACTCATGGCTGCAAATATGAGAGAAAAGTATCACAAATATTGGGGAAATATAGAGAATCTTAATCCACTCTTATTCATTTCTGTGATTTTAGATCCTAGACATAAGATGGATTATGCAGTTTTTGTGATTGAAGAAGTTTATGATGCTAGAAAAGCTGAACAATTGGTTGAACTTTTGAAACAAACTTTGAATGAGTTGTTTGATTATTATAGTTTATTGAGTGGTGTATCTCAAACTGAACCAAGTAACAGTTCTCAATCGAATCCCTCTAAGGTTGAAAATGATGAACTTGACTTGTTTGCTTACTCCAAGTGCAAATATAAAAGAAAAAGGGCTGAAAGTGTTTTCAGGGAAGGTAAATCTGAACTTGAGAAATATTTGGAGGACAAAGTAGAACCTGATGATGACAAATTTGATGTGCTCAATTGGTGGAAGAACAAAAGTAAGACATATCCTATAATTTCTTTGATGGCTCAAGATATTTTGGCCATTCCTGTATCTACAGTTGCTTCAGAGTCTGCTTTTAGTACTGGAGGTCGTGTGCTTGACCCTTTTCGAAGTTCTTTAACTCTAAAAATTGTCGAATGTCTTATTTGTGCCCAAAATTGGATAAGATCTTCGCCTATACCAGTCCAAAAGGAGGAACAAATTGAGGAAATGGAAGACATTGAAAGTGGTAAGTGATAAGTAAATTATATTTTCTGTAAATTATATTTTCTGTAAGTATTCTTATTTTGTGTGTTCTTGGTTTTTAATAGGTTTTGAAGATTTGAGGTTGAATAAAACAATGATGACTATTGAAGATTGATTGAACTAAAACTCTTACAAGGTAAATTTGAACTTGAAAATTTTAACTCTCGAGAAAGAATTAGTATTTTGTAGGCTGTTGAATAACAATTTTATAACATTATATAACTATATTTTTATTTTGTTTAATTTGTAATTTTTAAATAAATATAATTTATTTTAAATTGAATTTTTTATTTATTTGTAGGTGCATATGAACAACGCCTGCTGCTGATTGAGGAATGAGGAAGAACATTTTGTTTGACTTGGATTATATTGATGATGAATCTTTTTGATGTTTGGCTTAATATATTTTGAAGATAGTTTTTGGAGTATTGTGTTAGGATTTATTTTATAATATTTATTATTTAGGAGATATTTTATAATGTTGAATACTTGAATGTCTTTAATCAAACAATATATTAATATTTTGTGGATATTAATTAAACTGATATTTTAAGATTTAATTTGAAAAAATATTAAAAACCGCGGTTTTTAACCGAACCGAATCGTAAATTTCATTTTCGGATATTTCGGTTTTTTAACCATTCGGTTTTGGTTTCTATTTTATTTTTAAAAAACCGTAGACTACGGTTCGGTTCATATTTTATTAAAAAACTGAACCGAACCGAATACACCCCTACATTTATGGTGGGAAGATGAAGCTCCAACGGCCTTATTTACATTCCCAACAACCACAACGGTTAGAAATCAATGAGAGGGTATAAAATGAAGTATTTTCAACAACATTAAGGATTATTGAACCTCAAGCAACATCCAAGCACACAAATCCAACTCAAAGTACTTCATTGCATATCCTTGCCTCTCAACTTGTGTCCTTCAATTTGATTCTTGTAAATTGAGTTTGGGGAGATTTTAATTGTATTTGGGGCAATATCTATCTTGTGAGAGATCTTTTATTTGCCTTTATTTCTTTGTATTATCTTGTGAGGTTGAATCAATTCTTGGGTAGAAGAATTGATTCGAGTTGTAACGGTTATCCCTTGAACCGAGAAAAAGGTCGAATTCAATTAGTGAATTGGTTTCAAAATCCTTAGTGGGAGCTAAGGTAGTGGATGTAGAGCTTGTTCCGAAGCTTGAACCACTATAATTCCTTGTGTCCTTAAATTTCCATTTTTCACCGAAAAATCTTCCATCAATTTTTTTTAATTGTCAATTCACCCCCTCTTGGCCATCTTTCAAGATCGATCAACTCAACAATTTGTATCAGAGCTTAATCTTTGAAGAGATTCACATCTACCAAAGAAGATCCAAGGTGTGTTGATCAAATCTACAAGAAAAATCAAATGGCCTCTACTTCCGGTTCATGGAATGAGTCACATTCCATCACCAAGCCACCCTTCTTCAATGGGGATAACTACCTCTATTGGAAGAATAGGATGAGGTTGTTCATCAACTCCAATGACTATATCCTTTGGGATATAATCGAAGATGACCCCTCTATTCCGATGAAAATGGAAGGAGATCGATAAGTGCCCAAAAAGAGGAATGAAATGACCGATGAAGAACGAAGGAGGATGTCCACCAACGATAAGGCGTTGCACATTCTCTTTTGTGCTCTTGGTCCCAACATCTACTCCAAGATGTCATCTTGCACAAGTGCCAAAGAAGTTTGGGACTCTTTGGAGACCACATATGAGGGCACCAACGATGTCAAGGAGACGAAGATCGATCTTCTCAATCTCAACTATGAGAATTTCAAGATGAAGCCGGATGAAGACATCACCAAGATGTTCGATCGGTTCTCCGTTATTGTAAATGGTCTCAAGGGCTTTGGTGAAATCATTCCAAAGAAGAAGCTCGTGAGGAAGCTTATCTATTCTCTTCCCGAGTCTTGGGATAGCAAAAGAACGGCTATCATTGAAGCCAAAAATTTGAAGACTCTAAAGCTTGATGCTCTTGTGGGATCTCTTCTCACCCATGAGATCATGAAGAAAGTAAGAGAAGAAGAGAAGAAGAAGGAAGAGGTGAAGATTGAAAAGAGAGATGTTGAGAAGAAGAAGAAAGGGATTGCTCTCAAAGCCTCAATGTCACAAGAAGAAGTAGACACTAGTGAAGAAGAAGAACTTGAAGCGTTGGCTATGGTAGCCAATAGATTCACTAGACTCATGAGGGCTAACCGGAATAGGAGATTCCAAAGAAATAAGGATTTCAAATCAAAGAGCAAAGAAGAGGAGAAAGATCAAATTATTTGCTATGAATGCAAGAAGCCCGGTCACATTAGGACCGATTACCCTCAATACAAAAGAAAGGGTTTTGACAAGAAGAAGAAGCAAAAGGCTCACATTGCTACATGGAGTGATGAGGAGTCATCATCCGATGAAGACAATGAGGTAGCCAACATTTGTCTCATGGCTCTTGATGAGCCCAAGGTAACCCTTGAACCATCTTGTAATGATTTATCTTATGATGAACTATATGATGCATATGATGAGTTGGTTTTAAAATTTAAAGAATCAATTTTGAAAAGCAAGAAAACTATTTTCGAGTTAGAAATGAAAAAATGATTCTTTGACAAAAACTATTTTGGATTTTGAAGAAAAGGTTATTGATTTAAATGATGATTTAAAGTTTTTTCAAAAAGAAAATGTGGATTTAAACAACCTTATTTCAAGCTTGAGTGAGAATCACCACAAAGTGGTGAATGAGCTTAAGGAACAAATTAAAGTGGTTGGTAGTTCAACTTTTGAGAAAGGAAGCTCTTCAAAACCCAACCATGACAAAAAGAGATTTCAAAACCACAAACAACGAAATTTTCAAAGGCATGCTAGATATAGGAAAATTAGGAGTGTATGGGTTCCTAAGGAACTCATTGTTTCTAATAACATTAATGCATTGCATCTTGGATTCCCAAGGGAACCAAGCTTTTAGGGACTAACTCTCATGGACCCAAAATGATTTGGGTACCAAAAATCAAAAATTAAATCTTTGTTTGTAGTTTGAGCATTGCTTCAAGGCCAAAGCTTCAAGTCAAAACATGTGGTACCTTGATAGTGGATGCTCAAGGCATATGACCGGAGACAAGGGACGATTTAAGGAGTTAGAGCTTAAAAAGGGTGGAGTAGTGACATTTGGTGACAACTCCAAAGGCCAAATTGAGGGTATTGGCTCTATTGGTAATCATTCCTCCATTTTAATTGAAAATGTCTTGCTTGTTAATGGTCTTAAGCATAATTTGTTGAGCATTAGTCAATTGTGTGATAAAGGTTTCTATGTCTCTTTTGATAAACATGGTTGCAAAATAATAGACATAGAATCAAATAGAACAATGCTCATAGGTCATCTCATAGGAAATATATATATGGTGCATCTAGATGACATAAACATTTCTCATGCATGCTTAGTTGCTAGTGATGAAAATGATGCATGGTTATGGCATAGAAAACTAAGACATGCTAGCATAAGTGTTTTAGAAAAACTAGCCTCCCAAAATCTAGTTAGAGGTTTACCTAAGCTCAAGTTCTCCTTAGATAAAATTTGTGATGCATGTGCTGAGGGTAAACAAACGAGAGTTTCTTTTAATTCCATTAATGATGTTTCAACTAGTAGAGTATTACAATTGATCCATATGGATCTTTTTGGACCTATTAGGACAACTAGCTTGGGTGGAAAATCATATGCATTTGTTATTGTTAATGATTACTCTAGATACACTTGGGTTCTATTTTTAAGTACAAAAGATGAAGCCTTAGAAAAATTCATCACATTTTCAAATATTTCTCAAAATGATCTTGATCAAAGAATCTCTCATATTATAAGTGATCATGGAACCGAATTTCAAAATTTAGGTTTTGAGAATTTTGTAATGAAAATGGGATTAGCCATAATTTGTCGGCTCCTCGCACTTCTCAACAAAATGGGGTAGTTGAGAGGAAAAATAGAACTTTAAAAGAAATGGCTAGGACTATGCTTTGTGAAAACAATTTACCTAAATATTTTTGGGCGAAAGCCACAAACACTTCTTGTTATATTATAAATCGAGTAATGATTAAGCCAATTTTAAAGAAAACTCCTTATGAGATTTTAAAATCCAAAAAGCTTAACATCAGCTATTTTCACCCTTTTGGGTGCAAGTGTTTTGTTTTAAATAATGGGAAAGACAATTTAGGTAAATTTGATGCAAAAAGTGATGAAGCTATTTTTCTTGGATATTCTTTAAATTCAAAGGCTTATAAAGTTTTCAACAAAAGAACCTTAGTTGTAGAAGAGTCCATACATGTGGTTTTCGATGATAACCTTCTTCCTAGGAATAATTCTTGTGATGATGATGATGTAGGAATCATTGAAACCATTGATGATGGACAAACATCAAAGGTGGATGGGGTTTCAACTAATGAGGAAACACAAGATCCTCCAATAGAAGCTTTAGGAGATGTAAAGCTTAAAGAAAGGGAAGTGAGCTACCCAAGGGACTTCAACTATGTCAAAAGTGGTGAAATCTTGGGTGATCCATCCAAGAGGGTAACTACTCGTTCTTCTCTTAGATTAATGAACCATTTTGCATTTATCTCATGCATAGAGCCTAAGAATATCAATGAAGCCTTAGATGATGATTATTGGATATTGGCTATGCAAGAAGAGTTAAATCAACTTGAGAGAAGTAATGTGTGGACATTAGTTGATAGGCCTAGTAATAAATCTACTATAGGAACTAAATGGGTTTTTAGAAACAAACTAGTGAGAGTGGTAACATTGTGAGAAATAAAGCTAGATTAGTTGCTCAAGGTTACACTCAAGAAGAAGGAATAGATTTCGATGAAACTTATGCACCCGTAGCTAGAATGGAAGCCATTAGGATGCTACTTGTATTTGCATGTTATCATGATTTCAAGAATTTTCAAATGGATGTTAAAAGTGCTTTCTTAAATGGTTTTATAAATGAAGAAGTGTATGTTGAACAACCACCGGGTTTTGAAAATTCAAAATTTCCAAACCATTTTTTTAATTAACTAAAGCTTTATATGATTTGAAACAAGCCCCTAGAGCTTGGTATGAAAGGCTTTCAAACTTTTTAATTGAAAAAGGTTTTGAAAAAGGGAAGGTGGATACTACACTTTTTATAAAAAGGTTTAAAAATGACATCTTAGTAGTTTAAATTTATGTTGATGATATAATTTTTGGATCTACTAATGAATGTTATTGTCAAGAATTTTCTAAGCTAATGTAAGGTGAATTCGAGATGAGCATGATGAGGGAGCTCTCATTCTTTTTGGGACTCCAAATTAAGCAAAGGAAGGATGACACCTTCATCAATCAACCAAAATACATCAAGGATATGCTCAAGAAGTTTGGCTTGGAGAATGTGAAACCTCAAGCCACTCTTATGAGCTCATCTACTAAGCTTGACAAGGATGAAGGAGGTAAGTGTGTTGATTCTAAATTATATAGATCCATGATAGGTTCTTTGCTTTACCTTACCACAAGTAGACCGGATATCATGTTTAGTGTTTGCTTGTGTGCTAGGTTTCAAGCTAGTCCTAGAGAATCACACCTAGTTGCTATTAAGAGAATTTTTAGGTACCTTAGAGACACATCTTGTTTAGGTCTTTGGTATCCTAAAGTCTCATCCTTTGATTTTCATGCTTTTTCGGATGCGTATTATGGAGGTTGTAAGATAGATAGGAAAAGTACTTCCGGAACATGTCAATTCCTAGGTAGTATACTCATATCTTGGTTCTCTGAGAAACAAAATAGTGTAGCTCTATCTACCACCGAAGCGGAGTACATATCCTTAGGGAGTTGTTGTACTCAAGTGTTATGGATGAAACAACAACTCTTAGATTATGGCATTAAGGTAGAAACCATACCTCTAAAGTGTGATAATACTAGTGCCATATGTCTTACCAAGAACCCCATTCAACACTCTAGAACCAAACACATAGAAATTAGACACCACTTTATTAGAGATTATGTGTCTAAAAATGATGTTGTTTTAGAGTTTGTTGACACCTTAAACCAATTAGTGAACATTTTTACTAAACCTTTAGACAAAGAGCGCTTTTGGACCCTTAGGAGAGAGTTAGGTCTAACTAGCCTATCTTGACCTCTTAAGTGTTATTTTTATGCAATATTTGCTTGAATCTTGATTGAAATCATGCCTATATTGTTTTGCATCTTGATGCTTCTATGCATGTTGCTAGGGGGAGTATGAACTTGTTCATGCATTTTATTCATGTCATAACATCATATGCATGCTTATAGGGGCTTTAGAGACTCATTTCTAGTACTTGTAGAAGCCTAAAATGCAAAGCAGTTCTCAGTGGTATCGATACAGCTTGCACCTGTTTCGATACCTGTTCATCAAGTTCATCTGGGAATTTTTCTGGGAAGAACAGGTATCGAACCATGCTTAGATACCTGGGTATCGATACTAGCATCGAAACAAACTGTTTCGATAAAGGTATTGAACCACAAGGCGGCAGAATGCTTTAAAAGACTTCAAACCTAATTTTAATCTCTTTAAAACACTTCCCAAACTTAAACTCTCTAACCCTAGTCGGCCACCCCTATAAAACCCATCAGTTTTTAACACGAAATCAAGTGATCTTCTTGGTGGGTTTCCATCAAAACATCATAACCAAGATCATATCAACAAACAGTGCTACAAAAACCACGAATTCTTCCTAATCTCAAATTCAAGGTAATTTTCGAAAAACCTTTTTTTTCGTTTGATTTTAGGTTGATAAAATTTAGATTTTGAACATATTTTGAATGTTTGTTGTATGGGTTTTCATAATCCTACGAAACTTTTTTAAAATCAATTTTTTTTTCATTCGAATATAAATTGATTTAATCGTATCCGTTTTTAATGGTTTTTTAAGAAATTTTCAAAATTCTAAATACCTTGAATTATAGATTAATAGGATTGAATTAGGTTGATAGAGCATACATGGTTTTATGTAACTAATCCAAACTTTGTTTTATCTCTAGATCATGGCACCCAAGAAACGATCCCGTACCGAGGCCAGTTCCTCGTCATCCCGTGCTTCTAGAGCCGATATCCAAGAAGTTTTCGCCAAGAGTTTGGATACCCATAGTAGAATTGACAACTTCAATATCTACCACAACCACCCTCTCAAAAAGGAACGATGTGTAGACGTTCAATTCATGAACTCGCTCAAGTTCCAATTCAAGTACTATAACCGTCTCATCGATTGGAAGTTCTTGAGTTTTCTCACCCACTCCGGCAAGTTCTTTCCTTCTCTTGTCCTCCTTTTTTATTCCAATGCCAAATGTCTTGTTTCCCCTTCGGACAAAACCAAAGTAGTTGCTATTGAATCTTTTCTTATGGGCCAAACCTTCAAAATTGATGTCAATACCTTTGTAGATGTTTTTGGTCTTGAGGATGAGGGTAATACGGATGAAAACTCTCTTGGCTATTTTACCGGATCGGTCACATCTCTTGACGTGCACGATCGTTTTCTTCATTTTATCATATCTTGGTGGATTCGTCCATCAAATGATAAATATTCTCGCATTCGTCAAGTTGATAGCTTTTGGATTAAATGTTTTCGTGAGGGTATTCAACCTAAACTTGCTCAAATTGTTTTCTCGGATATAGTTTGGAATATCCAAAACCGTGCCACCCCACTTGTCCAATCTTTTCCATATGCTTGCATTCTAAGCTCTATCTTCTTACACTTGGAAATCGATTACTCTTTTGACAAAGTGGGATCTCTAAAAGAACCTATTGGTGAAACATCTCTTAACCGTGCCCACTTTCAATATGTCGGTCATGGTGAATGGGTTCGCGGTGCTCCTCCTCCTTCTCCTCCTCATCCCATTGATCCCGAGCCTCTTCATCAAGTTGCTCCGAGTGTAGAATTAATGGCTTTTCTTACCACTCGGTTCAACAACTTAGACGCTCAATTTGGTACCTTGAATGATCATTTTGGTACTTTGAGTGCTCGCTTGGATTCCATGGATGGAAGGCTTGACTCTATGTCAACTCAATTCCAATCAAGCTTTGATTCTATGGATACGAGATTGATGGACTTAGAGACTCAAGGCCATGCCATGCGAATCTCTCTTGAGGCTCCTCGTCATACCCAAAAGCTTGCCGACGACGATGAAGATGACAATGAGGAAGACGAAGAAGAAGAGGAAGAAGAAGAACATGGTGATGATGATGATGAGATGGGCGATTAGTGATCTTAGCTCTATCTTATGCTTTTGCTTTTGGCTTTTAGGACTAGTTATGTTTTTTTTAAACATGTTGTTGCATCTCATTCATATTAGAACTTATGCACCTTATTATTTCTATATGCTTTGAACTTATTATTGTTGGATTTGGATTTGAATATTTTATGCTATGGATTATGTTTATGAAGTATATTTTCTTTAATGCTATGTTTGCTTTATATCTTGCCTTATATTCCATTGATTTTGATCTAACAAAAAGGGGGAGAAATATGTGTTTTTAAGTTAACCACCCACTTTTAAAATTCAAAGTTATGCATAAATTAAGGGTGAGTCTTTTAAAAAACTTTTCAAAGTTTTGGAATCTAAAAATCTTGATTTAAACTTAAATTTTTTTAATGGTTTTGTTATATCAAAAAGGGGGAGATTGTAAAACTAAATTTGATTTTGATATAACAATTAAGTATAAGGACTATTTTGTAATAAATTTTTAAGTCCCTAAGTCAAACTTTTGTTTTCAAGTCAAACCAAGAACTTTGAAATAAATTTTCTAAGTGTTTTTGCACGAGGGTATCGATACCCCAAGAACAGGTATCGATACACCTGGGTTTTTAAAGCTTTGTTCTTGAGATCAAGAACAAGCATCGAAACACGGTTCGATACCTTTTCTTCACTGCCAACACTCGTTTCGAACCATGTATCAAACCACTTCGAAGATTTTAATTATTTTTAAAATCATTTAAAAATTGACTCCAGGTATCGATACCTGTATCGATACACCCCTTAATCCCCAACGGCTATTTTAGCATTAAATGAGTCGACCGTTGGTGGTAGTTAAGATTTTGATTGGTGGTTAGTCTGTACCGAAACATGGTTCGATACCCAACCTTACAATTTCATAAAGGTATCGAAGCATGGTTCGATACCCCTTGTATTAAATGCACAACGGCTCTTTCTACTTTGGTCTGTTTCGGAACAGATTCTTCGTGTTTCGATACCGCATGCTGCAGAGTGCATTTATGGTGGGAAGATGAAGCTCCAACGGCCTTATTTACATTCCCAACAACCACAACGGTTAGAAATCAATGAGAGGGTATAAAATGAAGTATTTTCAACAACATTAAGGATTATTGAACCTCAAGCAACATCCAAGCACACAAATCCAACTCAAAGCACTTCATTGCATATCCTTGCCTCCCAACTTGTGTCCTTGAATTTGATTCTTATAAATTGAGTTTGAGGAGAGTTTAATTGTATTTGGGGCAATGTCTATCTTGTGAGAGATCTTTTATTTGCCTTTATTTCTTTGTATCATCTTGTGAGATTGAATCAGTTCTTGGGTAGAAGAATTGATTTGAATTGTAACGGTTATCCCTTGAACCGAGAAAAAGGTCGAATTCAATTAGTGAATTGGTTTCAAAATCCTTAGTGGGAGCTAAGGTAGTGGATGTAGAGCTTGTTCCGAAGCTTGAACCACTATAATTCCTTGTGTCCTTAAATTTCCATTTTTCACCGAAAAATCTTCCATCAACTTTTTTTTAATTGCCAATTCACCCCCTCTTGGCCATCTTTCAAGATCGATCAACTCAACACATTGTCAATTGGGCAACGTAAACAAAAAAATGATTGGCCAACATGAAAGAGGCAATTGAGGCGAAACTAAAATCTCTTTTGAAAAGAGAAGTATTTGGGCCTATAGCTCGTATATTGAAATGTGTAAAGCTCGTGGATATAAGCGAGCCTTTGTGAGAAAGAGAAATCAAAAGGGAAAATCATGAGATATAAGCTCATTTGGTTGTACAAGGATTCTCACAAAGACATGAAATTGATTATGAGGAAAATTTATTCCTTAGTGGTGGATGCAACTACTTTTAGATTTTGATCAGTCTGGCAATAAATAAAATTATTCAGTTTTTGCCTAATGGATGTTGTTACATCCTATTTGAATGGGCCTCTTGATAGTAATATTTATATGAAATTTCCAGAAAGATATATATTGCCATAAGCAGTCATATTGCGTATATCTCTTTATAGCTTGAAACAATTTAGCTGTATTTAGCATAATCGCCTCATTGAATACTTATTAGCATAAGGATATATGAATTGTTTACTTTCCCTGAGCATTTTTATTAAGAGGTTTAGCTTTGAAATTTTATTGTTGTGTATGTGATGATTTGAATATCATTGAGACTCGTGAAGAGATCTCCTCAAATCCTTGTGCATCAATCGGCATACAAAAAAATGTTGAAAGAGAAATTACATGCATAACACATATTCATTAATTAACCTTATGGTTGCTAGGTCTCTAATGTAAACAAAGATTCTTTTAGCCTCAAGAAAAGGGTAATAATATTCTTGGTCTAGAAGCACAATATATACATTATTTGATCTGGAAGCATCATATCTGAGCTGATCCAGAAATATTATTTAAGTGCTACGAGATCATTACTTTTAAATAATTATTATGCATGAAGCAAAGTCGAAATATTTGTTTGGCTAAACATATCCCGAAGATAATGTGAATTGCTTTCACAAGATAAGATGCAAGTTATCTTGTGTAGAGATAATGCAAAATTTATATCTCAAGGTGGATATATCAAATGTGATAAAACGAAACATTTTTTTAAAGTTTCGTCCCTCGTGATCTTCAGAAAAATAATATTCAATGAATCATTTCAAGTAATAATTTGGAAGATTTATCCACTAGTTCATAATCTACTTCAATATTTGAAGATTGTATTCAATGTTGAATTATGAAGATTCAATGATCTTATGTGATATTTTATGAGGGGGAGTAAATATGCGTTGCACTCTTTTTCCCTTAATCGAGGTTTTGTCCCAATGGGTTTTTCTGGTAAGGTTTTTAATGAGGCAACATGTTATGCGTATGAAAGATGTGTGTACTCTTTTTTCTTCACTAAGAGTTTTTTTTCCTATAGGGTTTTTATCTTAGTAAGGTTTTAACGAGGCACATTATCTTCATAGACATCCAAGGGGGAGTATTATGAATATTTATCTATGTGGATGTCTATCATAATAAGAACTCTATCATTAGGAATATTATCTTCATTAATTAGAGTTTAATATATTATGTACTTCTTATGCCTATAAATAGATGAGTTTATCAAGGCATTGTACACAAGTCAATATTGAGAATAATACAAGTATCTCTTTTTCTATCTTCTCCTTGTTCTTTCATTCTTGATCTTTATTCTTGTTTTAGTTCTTCATTATTTTATTCACAATAATATATAAATTAGTATAATTTTTTACTTAACTTTTGGTTAATTAAATATTTAAATTTAATGTTTATTTTTATATTTAATTTTTTATCCAATTAAAAACATATTTTTTTAAACCAATTGATACATGAACTTATTTACTTTTATTGATCGAAAAGATATTATATTCCCAGAGTTAAATTTATATAAAATAAAATAATATGAGTATTTTTAATCATTAAATCAGTTAATGTATCTTATAAATTTATTTATTTTAATCTATATCGATACTTGTACTTTTAACTATTTTAAACTAATTGAAATAAGTAATTATTATAGGCACAAACACTTAAAAGAAATTTTATTTATATAATTATCTTAATTTTAAAGTTTAAGGGTTTTATTCACGATTTAAGATTAAAGGTTTAAGTTTAGTAATTATGAATATTAGGGGTATTTATTGTCAGATATCGGATTAGATTCGATCCGATTTTTTCGAATATTCGGATCGATAATATAATTATTCATATCCGATTCAGAAAAAGTGGATATCCGTATGGATATCGGATATACGAATTGGATATTCGGATATCCAATTATCCAAAAATATAATTTGATTAAACTATTTTTTTTCGAATTTGAAAGTTGTATTTATGAAAATTTTAGAATTTCAAAGATAATAAACAATAAATTACTAAATACAACAACAATCACATTTATAAAAGTTTTATTTTTAAATTTTTTTTGAAAATAACAAGCAATAAATTGTTAAATATAACAAGATTAGTATTAATGAAAATTTGAATTTTCGGATTTCGGATAATCCGAAACTTGAAATATTGTGATTCCGATCCGAAAAACTTAAAATCAGATAAGATATCCGGTCCAAAAATAAAAATCGGATCGGATATTCATATTTTCGGATCGGATCAATGGATAATCGGATCGGATCAAC
The DNA here is from genome assembly GCA_035048815.1 of Abelmoschus esculentus. Lineage (NCBI taxonomy): Eukaryota > Viridiplantae > Streptophyta > Magnoliopsida > Malvales > Malvaceae > Abelmoschus > Abelmoschus esculentus. Next base: position 4,276,846 of record JAUCBN010000064.1, on the reverse strand, counting down.
CAAATCGGATATTTTTAAACACCCCTAATGAATATAGGTTTTGTTGATAAAATTTCAGATATATAATTAAAATTTAACGTTTATTAATTAAAACATAAAACTTAACTATATTACCTTAAACCCTAAATTTTAAACTTTAAATTCTAATTCTAAACCTATATTCTAAAATTTCAAATTAAAATCTAAAATCCTAAAATTAAACCATTTATAAAATAGTGGGATTGTCTTTTCACTCACATTTCTTGTCCAATAATTTCTCATGTGGTTTCCACGTGTCACCGACTTATAACGTGTCTGTTTGTACTCTGTAGGCTGTACAAAAACAAAAAGACATCTGATATATATATAGTTTGAAATTAATAATTATTAAAATTAGTTCTACGTATTATGTTTTTTTAGATTTGTCTTAAACATATTTATTAATGGTAAAGATTAAATTAATATTTTATTTGCCTTAGACCCTTTCTTCCAATAAATGTTGCTTTAACCATAAGTAAGATGAAACCGAAGCATGTCTTAATCAATGTTTTATACAGAATAAGATTAATTAGGAGAGGTTAATTACTTTTAAAAAAATAAAATAAAAACAGGGTATTATATATTTTAATTAAAATAAATTGTTTTTTTAAATAAAATTTTAAAATGTCGGTGTTTTGTCTTTCAACTAGTCTTAGCTGGCAGCATTATATTCTCTTGTTTCTAAGCGACTTCTTGGTCTAAATAGACAACTATGGGTCACCAGACAACTCTTCACCCATAGAAACCTTAAATGAAAAATAAGAATTTAAATTATATTTTTAATATTTAAATTATTTTTAATTAAAATAATTATTGAATTATTATTTTCTAATCTTTAAATTATCTATTAATTAATATATAAATATTAGATATAATGGAAAAAATATAAAATATTTTATACAGATCAATGACGGATCCATGCTTTAAATAGGGCAGTCTCGTGCTCACCCTGAAATTTTTGAACTTTACATATTTATCCTTAATTTTCTTAATTTTTATAAATTAGTCCTAAAATTTTTATAATATTTAAGTTTTGCACCCACCCTGAGATTTTAAAATTTTATATGTACTCATCTCAAACCAATTTTTAGATCTATCACTGACACAGATTATATATATTTTACAAATACCTTTTTAAATGCACTATATATATCATAGATTTCAGATAATATTTTATAAAATAGAATAAAAATTAAGTTTAAAACAAAAATGTATATTTTTTTAAAAATATAATTTCGATAATAATAAAATTAATTAAAACTAATAATATTGTTGCAATTGAATAAAAAAACCGAATACAGTAGTAGCGAACGCAGAGTACCATACCCCCGCTTGTTGTTCACTCGCCTATTCGACAGTACAATTTCTTACAATGCCGTATTACCCGAAAGATCATAATGGGAAAACTAAAAGTCTAGAATTTTTTTATGGGAAATTATGTGGGTGGTCATCTAACTATCATACCTTTTCATTTTAGTCATTAAAAATTTTTTTTAAAATTTTTTTATGTTTATTTTTTTTATTTTGGTTACTGTTAAAAAACTAATAACAATATAGTTATTGTTTTTTTCTCCTTCTCATATTATTTTTATTTATTTTATTTTAATATTTATTTAGTATTAATCTATTGAATCTAAATTTAACTTTATTTTATTATAAATATTCAAAAATTCACAGATCAATTAAGTATTTTTTGTTTTCTTTCTCGTCAAATTCTCATAATTTTTTTATTTAAATTGAATGTTTTATCATTTAAATCTTGAAAAAATTTATTTGTAGGTGAATAAATATAGTTAAAATTTTATAAAAAAAGTGACAAAAAATTAATTTTAAATTTGTAATAAATAAATTAAATATTTTAAAATTTAATGATTAAAATAAATTTAAAAATAAAATCCAATGACGATTTATTAATTTACCCTTTTAAAAAAAACATTTGCAACTCACACACTAATAAAAAAAGAAAAATAATAAAAAATACCGACGCCGACGACCCAACCAAAACTCAGCTGAACTCAAAGCAGCTCATTATTTGTTCAACTTTTCTTTGCTGTCTGCCTCTAGAACACCAGAATTCAACCCACCAATTTCTCTCTCTCTCTGATTCCAGCCTCTGGTAAAACTTTCTATTAAGCTCTTTCATCTCTTAGTTCCTCAATAGGTTGTGTTGAAGATTAATATAGCTCTACACTTGTTGCTCGATTCTCTCTCTTTTTGTTTCATTTCTCTTTGTTTAGATCTTTTTCCCCTTTGGGTGGTAAGTCAAAGGTGGGTACTTTTTGTTTGATTGAATTTTGAAGCTTTTGAGCTTCGTTTCTTGTTGCTATGGAGCTTTGTTCTTCTTTTGCTTGATGGGTTTCATTTAGTTTTTTGATTGGTTGTTTTTTTTATTACCAGACATGGTTATTGGATTTGTTTGTGATGGGAGTTTCTCAAATTGTGCTAAAAGTTAGATAGTGTTTATTGGATTATGTCGGGAATTATGATTTTGGGTATAATTAGATCTTAACTCTTGGTTTGTAAATGTCAAGAGTTGAGAGCAAAGATTATGTTTTTGATTATCAAAGAACTGATATTTGTATTTGATGTTTTAAGACAAATTTTGTAGCATGTTTCTATGAAACTTGATGTTTTATGAAGGGAAAATGTTTGTTTAAATATTCATTTTTTTGTCAGAATTTTGTGATTGAGAGGGAGATAGAATGTCTAACGGAGGCACACAAAATAGCTTGAGGAAAGCACTAGGAGCTCTCAAAGATACCACCACCGTTTCATTGGCTAAAGTCAATAGTGATTATAAGGTAGATTTCAATAACAATAGCCATCAAGCTGGTTATTTCGATTTCGGATGTTGCTGATTCTTTGGGGTTATGGATTTTGCATTTTGCAGGAATTGGATATTGCTATAGTTAAGGCCACGAATCATTATGAACGCCCAGCTCGGGAGAAAAATATCAGAGGTGGGTACTGGGTGGTAATGGTATCATTTAGTTCGAGTTTTGATCTACTTGTCGAAAGATGAACTTGATGGATGAGTTATATGTAACACTTGGTTTTTTCTCCTTTCCACAGCAATTTTCGCTGCCATTTCAGCTACTAGGCCTCGGGTTGATGTCGCCTACTGCATTCATGCTCTTGCAAAGAGGTTATCAAGGACACATAATTGGGCGGTATGTTAATGTTGCTAATGACATATTTTGATGTGATTTTCAAGGATTGTATGTAGCACTATGAGTTAGCATGAGTTACTTCAAAAATATAGTTCAAGCTAAACCGTGAGAGAGAAATTATTGATTAATTACTTAGGTATCTGTTATATATGTGTGTTCGTGTTTATATATATATTTTAGGCCTACAAACAAACCGAAGAAACAGGAATGCACGAATAAGGGTGTGTTCATGTTCGTTCAGTTAACTTTAACCGAAGAAATGAACGAACACGAACATAAATGAACACAAATTTTGTGTTCGTGTTTATTCGTTAACATGATAAACGAACACAAATGATCATAAACAAATAAAAACAAACATATATAATGTGTTAAATATTTAATATTTTGTGTTAGTTCAATTAATTTAGTTAATTAACCAATTTTAAACCAAATTAATCGATAATTGAAATTAAAAAAATCTTAATCATTAGCCGAATCCTAAAATTCTCCAATAGATTAACCAATTTTAATTTGATTTGGTTGGTTAGTTTGATTTAACCAAATAATGAATACCCCTAGACATATCTGAATAAATTTAGATGAACATATACGAACGAATATAAACGAACAAATTATTGAATGTTCACAAACATAAATGAACGAACAAACCCTTGTTCCTATTTGTTCATTTAATTAAATTCGTTTAATAAATAAACAAACTTTCCGTCGAACGGTTCACTGAAGTTCGCTTTGTTTACATCTCTATATATTTTTATAATAATATTGCTTTCTCCGAGCTTTAAAAAATATTTAATCAGTATTGAACTTGTGATAGGAATTGAGACTTTGTCTCATCTCATCTTCTCAATCTCACCTTCTCTTCCATCATATTATGTTTCACATAAGATTTAAAGTTTTTGAATGTTTCTTATGCTGAAAAGAAACTGAAAACAAGTAAAGGTTTTAATTCTCAAGAATCTGACATCGATTTTTATGCTATCACTTAGGTTGCATTTAGCATTGCGTTCTAAATTAGCTTTTGGGCCAAAAGCTGGTTTAGAACGCAGAAGCAATGCTAAACCATTAACTTTTGGAGAAAAAACTGCGTTTGAAAAGTGATTTTCGTGCTTTTAGGAGTCAGATTACAATGTTAACCTTTATTTACTATGTTTTATTATAATTTAATTTTTACAAATACATAATTATATTTAACATAAATTATTTTTTTTAGTTTAAAATTATATATATTCATGTCAAATTTCTAAAAAAACACTTTTGAAAAGCACTTTTCAAAAATAATTTATGTATTCATTTATTAATATTTTTATATTTTATCGTAATTTAAGTTAATATTATAATATGAAAGAATTTGATTATCATTTAAATATATATTTTTTAACGTATAACATCATGTCTAAAATAATCATTTATTTTCTTAAAAGCACTTTTTGACAGCAATACTAAACACATATATCTCAAACCAAAAATTCCAAAAGAACTTTTTCACTACACTTTTTCACGACACTTTTCCACCACACTTTTCAAAAGCAATGCTAAACTGACCCTTAGACTAAAAAGCCTAATTTGATAGAATCTTTATTAAAGTGAATTTAAATTTGAAAACTTTGTAGTCTTTGATTCTTTTTACATGTTTTTCAAGCTCTATGTTTCATTATTTTATCGTGGGAATTGTACTTCTTCAACTCGTGGGGACTTAGTTTATCATTGTGAATATTGAAACCATCGGAAAGATGATCTATTTATGGATTTATTGGTTCTTAGTTAACTTGATGATGACCGGAATATGGAGAATAATTGTTGAGCTTCAATGCTTATTTCTCAGTTTAATTGAGAATCCATTCTCTGAAATCATTAACAATTATGTTTAGGACATGGATGTTTGAATTTGGTTGATTGAATTTTGTTTGTCATTTAGGTTGCTTTGAAAACTCTAATTGTCATTCATCGCGCTTTGAGGGAGGTGGACCCTACATTTCATGAGGAACTCATTAATTATGGCAGAAGTAGAAGTCGTATGCTTAACATGTCTCATTTCAAGGATGATTCCAGCCCAAACGGTATCTTACCTTCTTCCCTTGAGAATTGTTGCTAGTAATTTTGATAAACTTGGAAGTTCCTTGTTTGTGAAATCCGTTACTATCCTCTTCACAGCTTGGGATTATTCTGCATGGGTTCGCACTTATGCCTTATTCTTGGAGGAGAGGCTGGAATGTTTCCGTGTTTTGAAGTATGATATTGAGATGGACCGCCCAGTAAGAAGCTTATTTGATACATAGTCTTTATTCTTGATTCTACATCTTTTCAATTTTCATTTGGTTCTAATGGCTTTCCTGCAACATCATAGATGATACTCACCTTGTAGTCTACTTTTTTTGAAACTGAACTTCCAGGAGAATTCATAGATTAATCTTCTTGCAGAGAACCAAAGATTTAGACACTGCTGAGTTGCTTGAGCAGCTGCCAGCTTTGCAACAGCTTCTTTTTCGTGTTCTCGGTTGTCAGGTGAGCATTTAATGCCTCGTGTTGTGCCAACATGGATATGGCTCAGAACTGGTTGTGTTAGTTGCATATCCTGCTGTCCCTTCTATTTCTTGTTCACTTTATTTAGTGGGAGTATTAACAGAATTTCTGTGCAGCCACAAGGTGCAGCGGTTCAGAATTTTGTTATCCGGTTGGCACTTACAATGGTATGTTGCTTTTAAAACATACTACCAGTTTACACTCCCCATATTTGTATGTTAAATTTGGAGATGACATCATCTTCTCTTTCTCCTTTTGTCATTTCAAACAGGTTGCTTCAGAAAGTGTCAAAATTTATCAAGCTATTAGTGATGGCACGGTCAATCTTGTAGACAAGGTAAGCTGTAGTATTAATCTAGATAAGCTGCTTTCTATTTAGTGAATCATGTATATATGACTCCCTGAATAATTACAGTTCTTCGAGATGCAACGTCCTGATGCTCTGAAGGCTTTGGACATATACAGGAGAGCTGGCCAACAGGTAAATTCCCGTGCCATTATCGCCAATGACATCTCCTTTTGTGAATGAGGAGGATTTCAAACTCTGGGGGAATTTAACACTTTCTGTTTGCAGGCAGAGAGGCTTTCTGAATTTTATGAAGTATGTAAAAGTCTGGATGTAGGGCGTGGGGAAAGGTTTATTAAGATAGAGCAGGTTAGGATCCTCCACCTTCGGTTCATTCTAAAACCGATTTGCCTTTCCTTGAATTCCCTCGAGGCGTCATTATAAACTAATTTGCTTTTGGTGTTTTTGCTGAAGCCCCCTGCATCATTCCTACAAGCCATGGAAGAGTATGTCAAAGAAGCTCCACGGGCTTCAGCAGTTCGTAAAGATCAGGTCTCGACTTCCTCTGTGAAACTGGTTTTCATTTTAACCTGAAGACTGATCCTTTGTAAATATCATCCCGTTTAGCTTATAAATGTGGAAAATAGAACAATCTGATTTTAAGTTTTTGATGGAAAAGTAAGCCAAGAGAGTGATGTTTGCAATTATTAATGCCATACATTTTATTTTTGAACCTTCAGATTGACAAACCCAAGGAAGTGTTGGCCATCGAGTACAAGAAAACCCCGGAGGTGGAGGAGAAACGTTCACCGTCACCTCCTCCTCCTGAACCAGAAAAGGTGGAGAAAGTAGAAGAGCCTGTTGTTGAACAACCTGATTTGTTGGTAATTTTCATTGGCTGTTTCTTTTCTCGTTATCGACTATATTGTTGTACGAGAACTTAGCCGTTCATCTGAATTGTTTTTTAACCATGAATTTTGTACTATACCTACTATATTGTTACATGAGAACTTGACAACTACATCTGATATTTTTGTCCCTAGATTCATTTCCAAGCACTTCGTTTTTTTTTGGCAGAATTTAAACGATCCCGTCCCACTTGCTTCCGAGTTGGATGAGAAGAATGCCTTGGCATTGGCTATTGTTCCTGTTGGTGAGTTTGAATTCGTTCCTTTTCGGTAATTCAATCATAGAGACAGCATGAAACTTCAACAAGTCTCTTTTCTACTGGTTTTAGCTGTAAAAGGAATACACATAGTTTCGAATCTACCGCTCATCAATGGTATATTTCGTATTGGGAAATTGTGTTCATGTTTAACTGGTGGCATTCCACAGAGCAAACAACTGCCGCTGCTCCTCCTGTTCAAACAAATGGTACTACAGGCTGGGAATTAGCTCTTGTCACTGCTCCAAGCTCAAACGAAAGTGCTGCCACCGCTAGCAAACTGGTACTTTTACCATTGTTATCTCCTCTAGGAACCTTTAATGTTTCATATGAGCTTGTTGCACTGACACTTTTAATTGTATTAAATTGAAAGGCCGGAGGACTCGATAAGCTGACATTGGACAGCCTTTACGATGATGCAATCAGGAGAAGCAACCAGAACGTTAGCTATAATCCATGGGAACAAGCTCCGATGTCCGGTGCTATGATGCAACAACCAGCGCACGATCCCTTTTATGCCTCCAACATGGTTCCCGCTCCATATTCAGTCCAGATGGCAACAATGGCCAATCAGCAGCAAGCTTTTATGTTTCAGCAGCAGCAGCAGATGATGATGGCGGCGGCACCACCACAGCAGCCTTCAAATCCATTCAACAATTACGGACCCCCCATCCACCCTTACACCTCAGGTATGCCGGTTCAACCGTACAATCCTTATGCAGGCCTGATGTAGATGCATCACACATAGAACATGTTTTATATTTCGAAGCACAAGAACGAAGAAAAAAACGTGAAACTCGTCGTCGATCGTGAATTTTAAGCTTGCGAAAAATGCTTAAGGAATAGGAAATTGTGTACCATATGTTGTGAATGTGCCATAGATAGCTAGATTAAGATTCTTTATCAAATATTTAGCAAGAGAGAGAGAGCATTTTGTTATTGTTTTCATTGTTCAAGGTTGGTAATAATGCTAATGCACTTGGTAACTTTCTTTAAAACATGTTTATGTGAGTGTCGGATACGGATATGTTTAAATTATTGTATTATTGTCTGAATATGTATCGAACACGGAATACTTTTATACCAATAATCATCATTGGGTCCATAGCCAAGGAGAAAGGAACTATGAAGGGGACCATAAGGCAAGATCATGTAACTAAACGTGTATGAAAAAATAGATGGATGCTTGATTGAAAGGAATGGTGCTTTATTTTAATAATCATCATAATATTTTTCATAAATATATGTACTTTCTAACCAGGAATATATTTATATTTTATTTTTATGTATATTTAAAAGATGATATTTTAATATACTCTTTGTATGTATAATGGAGGCTTCTTATATAATTATTGTTAGGCTGCTAATCATTAATGAAATGAAATGGACATCCTATCAACAAATACATCATTCATTTGTATGGACTAATTGTTTTTATTTGATTTTGTATTGAAACGGGCGTTTTATTTTTTTTATTATTTGATTTTACGTCTAAGATGGGTGTTTTGTTTTTATTTTTATATGATTTTATGTAGGGGTGATAATGAATCTGATCAGCTCGCGAGTTACTCGGGTTCAGCTCGGTCGAAGTTCGGTTAAAGCTCAGCTCGAGTGAACTCGGGCTCGGGTTTGGCTTAAGACTTTAACGAGCCGAGCCGATTCAAGCTTGGCTCGAAAGGTTCGTGAACAGGCTCGAAATAATTATATTATATATATGCTACATATACATTAAAAATAATATTTTTAGCAAAAGAAAAGTAGTAAAATAAAATATGAAAAATCTTTAAAAATAAATTATTTAAAATAAATTAGGCACTTTTTTCATTTTGAGTCGAGTCGAGTTTCGAGCCCAAGCTAAGTCTAATAATATTATTTTTGAGCTGAACCTGAGCCTAAAATTCCGAGCTCGCCATTATAATTGGGTTTTTTTCTGTTTCTCTCAAACGATTGATTGGGTAAGAATTTTTTATTTTTTCGTATAGTGGATAGTTAATAGGCGGCGCAAGCAGATAGAGAGTGGTTGGATGCGAATTGATACGATGTTAATAAAGTCTCAAATTTATTAGTACTTACTATCCACAAAGACGAAGAGTATAATTTTTATATTTACACCTACTCATTACCTATCAAATTCGTATCTATCCCTGTGTCAATTGAAACGAATACGATACAAAATTCGTAAAATTATACTTATCTGTCATCCTTAATCTCTTGTTTAGACCGGTTCGAAACATAAAATATTCTTGATAAGAAATCTACTTGTCTGCATTTTAAAACTTAACGAAGGAAGCCTAGCATAGTTTCATTGTCATGGTAATAAATCCTTTTCAATTCTATAAATAACCAAAACGGCAAGGAACAGTGGCGTGCGGGGCAAATGTTAAGTTTCAAAAGTAATAAAATCAAGTTTTGGGTCTTTGAATTTGATAATTTTTCAATCTAGTCCTTAGTTTTTTATTTTTCAATTTGATATATAAACTTGGATCTTTAATATTTCGATGACATATCATCAAAGGGACTAAAAAATAAAGACTTTTAATTGATCGAATAATTAAAAATATTCGTATTATTTTACTTATATGGGTTTAACCTTGATATTTGATATTTTTATTTTCCACTTAAATATAAAAAAAAACTAAAAAATGAGAAGAATTATTAAATTTAAGATTCATACGAATAATTAAAGGGAGTACCACGAGCGACCGTTCAAGGTCAGGATCAGGATCCCTAAATTTAATTATTTATAATTTTTATTTTTGTAAGTTATTAAATAAATAAATAAATTTAATGGTAAAAATTATTTATATTTCTTAAATATATAAATAAATAAATTTAATAATAAAAATAATGTATTTCAAATATTAAATAAATTGTTTAAATGAGATGAATATAATTTTTTTAGTTTTTTTTATGTTTAATACTAAAAAATTAAACTTTAAACTTAATTTTTTTTTATTGCTGATACATAAATAAAAACATCAAAATAGGAGAAATTATTACATGTACCCGTTCCACCATATGGTCCTAACCAATTAAATTAAGACACATCATATATTTTTTTCATATCATATTTACATATAAGCATTGTTCAAATCATTCAATTTAATATCTTTGATTTAAAAAAGGAAAAAAAATATTACCAAAGATTTCTTGTGCCATCTTTCTCTTTGTTCTTTAAAAGTTCTCAATTATTTTTTCTTTTTTTATAGATTTAGGGTTTAGAGTTTAGAGTTTAGGGTTAGTGTTTAGTGTTTAGGGTTAGGGTTATGTTTTAAGTTAGGTTTAGGGTTTAGGGTTTAGGTTTAAAAAAATAATTAAATAATTAAATAATAAAGAGGAAGACAACATAAAAAATCTTTGATAATATTTTTTTTTCTTTTTAAAATCAAAGGCATTAGTGTGGATAATTTGGATATGCTTATGTGTGAATATGATATGGAAAAAATATATGATGTGTCTTAATTTAATTGGTTGAGACCATATCTTAGGTGGTGGAACAAGTTCATGTAATAATTTCTCCTAAAATAGTATAAAAACAATTATTCATTGTAAAATATGTTTTCTATATAAGGGTTTATTTTTAATTTTTGTTGCATCGAAAATTTTTAAGACGGCCCTAATGCATATAATAAGAAATTTAGGGATTAAGATGAGAAAATTGAGATTTTGAGGATTAAAAGATGCTTTATCCCGATCCAAAATCCCAAAGAAGAAAGCAATGAAAGAAGTTAAATACAAAGGATATGCAAAAGAAAGCAAAAAACTAACAAACAAAGCAAATGAATGGATAAATCAAAACCCCTCCGCCACCTAACGCTTAAACACCGCCACCTCCACCGCCACCGCCTATCTCTCTTTCAACTTCAACTCTTTTTCTTTTATCATTGAACTAAATTTTCACTTTTGAAAAGAAAATTGTAGGAAAGGGAAGAAAAACTGAACTTTATTCCCTTTTCTCTCTCAAATTTAAGCTAACTGCCAAAAAAGAAGGAAAAGATTGATTATAATATTCTAATATTCAGTAATGTCTTGGCTGTTGAAGTCTCTCCAACCAGAAGTTCCACGTTCGCCCACGTCTTCACCAGATCACATTCCCACCAACCATGACGGTGGCGTCAAGGACGAGCTTTCGGTTATAGGTGAGACTATCGGCCGCCAACTACGTGGAGTCGCCGCCTTTTTAGCACCGCCTCCTTCGCCGCGTTCCGCCACTGCCGCCGAGCGAGGAGCAGAACAAGAAGAAGAAGAATTGTGGTCTTCGGATAAGCTAGTGGGGATCCGCAACGATTTGGCGGAGATCGGTGGCAGTTTCAAGAGCGGGCTTTCGTTATTGTCGAGTAACAAAGCCGTGTCGGAAATCTCCAGATTCGCTTCGAGTTTGTTGCAGTTCCCGGATCAAGATGATCGTGGTGGTCATGATGAAGATGAAGACGACGACGGAGTGCCTGGGATTACCGATGAGGTGATCGAATTTGTTACAAAAATTTCCAATCGACCGGAGCTGTGGACCGATTTTCCTCTCTCACTAGATAACGGTATTTATTTATTTATTTATTCATATTTTTATTAATTTCTTACTACAAAGCTAAATTATCTTTACAAGCATTGTTTTACTGAATTGTGATCAACACCAAGTTAGGTTTTAAGTTTAGGGATTTAAATTACTTCTCCAAAGTATTAGAAATCAAATCTATAATTCGTTGCAGTAGCAAGGAAGATCAAGTGCCCAATATCTTACTTTGTTTGAGGCAGCTTCCTCCTTCATTGCAATACCTGACATTTCCTTCAAGTTTGGAACACTGGATTAGAGATTCCCATTGATAGATGGGATTTGTTTATGCACTGTTTGTGGTGTTGCTTAATAAACATGATATTTAGGATTGGTAACTTATGCCATTAGAGTAAATGTGCGCAGGCAAGCGATGACTTGTGCCTCGAATGCATTATAACCAAGGGATTTTGTCAGTGTTGTTTGGTTGAATTGGCTTTGGTCATGGGCATGGCTGGTGTTCTAATGGGAATTTCTGATTTATGCTCTGTAATGATTTATAGGAGCCATATTCTATGAGGACATACTTGAGGAGAACTTGCCCTTTAGCTTCTTTTTACTTTTCCAGTTCTCCATGAAAACTGATGTAAATTTTTGGCTAACAAGATATTGGTTACTTCAGATTTCAAAATGTCCGAATGTCAAAGAGAACATGCTGAAAATATTGAACATCTAGTCCCAAGTTTTGAAGCTCTCAAGTTTAGTCTTCAACATAACTTGGGAGATGAAAGGTTTTGGATGATATATTTCATACTGTTGCTTCCAAGGCTGAATGAGCATGATTTTGAGCTTCTATCAACTCCGGAGGCAAGAGATTTGATATCTTTATGTTGGTTTATTGAATTGTACTTGCTTGCATAATAGTGAATAGGAGTACTATGTACTGATCAAGAATGACCATATCATCCGTTGCTTACCACCTTAGTTCATCCGTAAATGCATTTGCTTGTCATGTATCTTCTTTTCTGCTTCAAAACACATGCTTGGTGTAGGAATTAATATGGCCAACCAAATAAAAGAAGATGATGTAGGAGTAATATTATAGTACTATTATTTAGTCAACATACTCTCTCTAACATGTATTTATTTCAGAACCGTGTTCTTGTAGCCAGAGGAGCTATTATCAGATGTTGTTCGCTCAATTACATATTCCTGTATACATAGTCAAATGCATCGACGCCGGATCCCTTGTGCACGAATTGTATTCTATATATATGTCCATGATGTCTTTACTCTGTAGTATGCATATACTTGCTGAATATTTTCTATGGGGGTGAACATTTAAGTTAGAATTTTAAATGTAGTATGGATTTCGCTTGTATTTAATCTCCAACGCATATGCATGAGTTTTTCTTATTCACTCTAATGTAATTGATTTCTATGCATGCCATACGTCCGCTTCGTGGCTGGAAAATAGTGCTTTGTTCCATGCAATCAGAACGATTTTCTTGAAGGTTATCTATGTTGCAGGTTGTTGCAACCAGAGAAGTACTTCTGCAGAAGCTGCAAAACAATAAGAATACACAAACTAGAAATAGTAGTCTTGATGCATCTCCGGAGAGTGGCAAGTTTAGCGAGACAATACAAGAGAATATCTCGTCTGAGGAGAGGGTCAGTGAAATTGTAACTGCAGCAGAAGGATTAGAAATTACCTCGGGTGAAGACAACACCGAGCAATGGGTGGAAGAAGCAGCAGATATTTCCAGTGGAAGTTCTGTGAGAGTCGTGAATAACCTGGAACACGAAGAGGATGTTTCGTTCAGTGATCTTGAAGACGATGATAATTATCTTTCTAGAGTATCTGCTGCCCCCGAGTCGAAACAGCACAAAAAAGCTCCTTCATCCAGTGGATCCAGTGACTGGGTTCAGCTGAACAACAGAGCTGAAACTCGTGGCGATTTGCAGAAAGCAGGCCAATCATATCCCCGAGATAAATACTCTGAAGGCGAGGAGTCAAATGACTGGCTCACCGACGATGATTTCGTCGACGTGATAAGGACCGGCTAATTGATTATCCGATTTACTGTAAAGTTTCAAAAATCCCTTCTCTATTTCTAGAAATTATGTGCTTGTTGAAACCAAACTCACATACTCTGGTTTAATAACTACAAAATCAACTTTAAACCTGGTACTGTTGAAATTTGTACATGAAACTGATACATTGGTTTGTAAATGTAGCTGCCAACTTATTGCGTTGGTTCTTTTATTTATTAATGTGATTATAAATTAATATCTATCAACTTTTTTTAACTTTTAATGAGATACGCATATTATTCATACTTGGGTTTCATCTACATTATCTTTTATCACTAAGATTATTTTACGGTTTAATTTCTACTGTATTGTTAAAAATTATTTCAACTTTTAGAGATACACACTGTTCATATATAATATTTGAACTCGGGTTTTTTACACATCATCTTTTATCATTAAGATTACTCTACGGTTTACTTTCTACCATATTACTAACAATTATTTTAACTTATATTTAAATATTATGATTCAAACATATAATTATAAAATGTAGTTATAGTTTCTACTTGCACCTTCTTCACAAAAGCTGTGCTGGTTAACACAACTTGTCAATTTCCTCGTTTTTCAATATCTATCATCATCATAAATTGTGTGAGGCACATATTATACTATTGCATTAATAATCATTAAAATTAAAATTCAATCAATTTTTAATAATTAATTACACTTTAAAATATATAAAATAAATAGTCACTTTCATCAAATGATTCAAATAAAATCTTTCATAATTAAGTGATCATAGAAGTACTTTATCTATTGTATAAATATTATATCAACAACCCGATAAAGACAATGCTACGATCAAAATTGTACCAATAGTAGCTATTGTTTAGAAACACTTTTGAATGAAATTACCTATTTATATGGCATTAATAGCATTTATTTTTTTATATTTTTAAAAACATTCAAAATAAAATATTTTATCTACATAAAAAATATATTTTAATAATTTTTTAAATTATATAATTCAAAAATACTTTTTCACTAGGATTTTCAAATCTATATCAAACTAAAGTAAAGGTGGCAAACGGGTCATTCGATTCGATTTCGGTTCGGTTTATTTTCGGGTTTGTTTGCATTCAGTTCTGGTCTGGTTCGGATTTTAATTCGGTTAAATGATAATTTGGGTCGATTTGGGTATTGGATCGATTATTCGGGTCAATATCGGATCGGTTGTTTTTGGGTCGAATCAATATCGGATCGGATGTTTTCGAGTCGAGTCCATATCCGGTCATTCAGATCAGTTCGGATCGAGTCAATCTTTGAATTTTTAAGTCAATTTGATTTGAGTTGGACTTTAGTATAAATCTAATCGTGTATATTATATATTGAATTAATCATAATTCTTTTAAAAATATATCTTTTTATTTGTTTGAGGATAAAAGTGAAAAGAGAAAAAAGTATAAGGACCAACTTGATACGATCCTAATAATTATTTTTATTCCATAAATGAATAGTTCACATCAATAAAAAAATGGTGGGAATTAGATTTTTGGTACAAGATTTGCATGAAAAGCTATAAAAGGAAAAAGTTTTGATTTTAAAGTTGGATTAACATTTGACCTCAAAATGTCACAAAAATTTGAAGAATGATGTAGGATAACTCAAGAATTATGACATTTCATATTTGAATTCTTTTGAATTTTTTTGCCTCGATTTTTATTCGAGTAAAGACATTATTGGTAATTTAAGGGCTAATGCCATTTTTTAAATACATGGATTCATTAATGGCATTTTGGTCATTTTACTTACTTTTTGTATATTATTAACTATGAAAAAGTTATTTTTAAGGTGTTAGCATATTATTGATCATAATTCAAGGGTAATATGGTAATGCTACTATTCAAGAGTTTATGGTTTTAGGGTTTATTGATTATAATATGATATTAAACATTAAATTATTATTAGATATTATGATTAACTAGTATTATCATAATACAAAAAGATAATAAAACATATATTATTTTATTATTTATCATATTGTTAAAAAATAAATAGTAAAAATAAATTATTCATTCACTTCGACTTAATTATCGGGTTAAAATTAGATTGATGTTCGATTAAAATCAATTTTGAGCAAGTTAATTTCGGGTTGCTTTCGATTCGAATAAAAATTGATTCGAGTGAAAATCAATTACAGGTCAAATCAATTACGAGTCTATATCGGTTCTTCTAGAATTTGGCGATTTTGGTTTCGATTTCGGTTCGGGTTTCGGATCACGTTAGGATGGTCTTGTTTGATTTCAATCGGGTTTCGATTCAGGTAAATCAATTCGGTTTTTAGTTCTCGGATCAAGTTTGCCGGGTCTAAACTAAAGAATGGTTTACATGAAAGTGAGAACTGAGATCTGTAAGAAATGTAGAAAACCATTTCATGATAGAACACATAATTTCATACTTTGAAGATACCCCAGATGGGAAAAGTGAAAAAGATGAAATCTTGAAGCGGAAAACATCCAACTTAAAGTGACAAGCAAATTGCAAATAAAGTTAATAAAGCATGGAAGATGACATTATTTGGAAACCAATGGTGTCAAAATGAAGTTGCTTTTTCATGGATCAGACTGAAAAAAAAAAACTAAACTACTATAGAGCCTGAAGGAATATTTAACCCTTCGAAAAGATGGTTAGAAAAAGCTTATGCAAGCAAATTAAATAATCAAGTAGACAAGACAGGCTTAAAAAAGATTTTAAAAAAACATTAGCATAAAGCAGATTTCAGCATTTTATAAAGGGTCATTGTGTCACCTTAGACAGTTTTCACCACAGATTAGGGCAGGTTTTGCTTCAGCTGAAGAGAGATTTAAGATAAACCTTGAAAATATTAAAAAATAAACTACATTATAGTCTAAAATGCTGAAAACCTGATAAACTGAAGTTGGAAAACTGTAGTCTAGTGAAGCCCCATTAAACCAAATTGTTTATTTGCAAATCCATATTTTGCCTTACCTTACAGATTCTTTGAAGTCATCATCCCTCCCCTTTTGGAGCAAGCTTTGTACAATGCTTTAACTATCTCACATATATTGAACAGTTAGCTGGTTTCATTTCATCGGCCCTGGCCCTGGCCCTTCCACTCAGGAGGGTGGATGGGTGGCCTCAAAAGATGGCTGGAATTGGACCCCATCAAAGAACTTGGACCCCTTAGAATGTATCTATCAGTTTGTCTTGGTTGTGGTGGTTTCACAGGGGCAGTTGCCGGAGACTGATTAGCATAACTTGATCTTTGTTTATTAAATGGTAACTGACAAGCTAAAGAAGGGAAGGGGGGATTTGGATGACCTGGAGATGAACTTCTTAACTTAGGGTTTGATAAAGTAGGATGGATAGAAGTTCTTACTACCATTGTTGATCCGAGAAACATTTGCTCGGGGTGTTCTACTACATGTGGTGGACACCATTCAGGGATGTCATCGTCGTCATCATCGAAGATATTCTTTTGTGGTGCAACAATACTAGTGATAACAGGTGTGAAGACTGAGCAGCTTTTAGAAGTATGTTTTGCTTCTAAAATTGGTAACACTGATACCTGATCAAGCTTACAAACTTTCTTTCCTGGAGGCAAGTTCAGACTGCTGTTGAACGCAAATCCAGGAGGAACAAAACCTTCTGCCAGCCTTTTTTTATTCTGAGCAGGTAGGGACTGCATAGTGGCCGAAGCCAATGGAAATGTCGAAACGACTTTCTTTAATCCTTCAACCACAACATTTTTTTCAAACACTGATGCATCCAGAACCTTACTTGGAGTTTTAGATATGCCACATCCAGCCCCAAAATCAAATTCTGGAAGATCATCATCATCAATGGCAGGAATGTGCTCTTTTATAATAACTGATGGAAGAGACAATACAGGATTTTCAAGTCCCAAAAACGATTTAATTTCCTCCGGTTTTGAGTTATCAGTACTAGGCATTTCCTCTACAGAAGACTGCCCCCTGGGTCTGAAGAGTGAGACAGAACAGGAAGATGTTTGAAGTTCTAGTGAAATACTAGAGTAGTTGCTCAATGCTGAAGTCTTAAGCAAGAGACCAGCACTGACAGGAGAGGTATGCAGTGCAATCTGGCTGTCACTACTCCCTGCATTGTCTCCTTCATTTCTATTGATTACTGCACACTCAATGCTTGTGCATGTCACTTGTTGGGATTCTTGAGCAGGCTGAGCACATGGAGAGTCATTTTCAGAAACCTTTAACTCAGAGTGGGAACTCGGGGGCTGCTCTGTCGAGGAAGAATGCTTTTTCTCAAGTTTCTTTGTGATAGAATATGAAAGTCCATGATTTCTTCTCCAAACAACACAACCTATTAATGAGTTTTTCTTGTCTTCAATGGCAGCCATGCCCTTGAAAAATCCATGTTTTGCAAGTATGGTGATTATGGCATCACTGCGAGGACATATGTAAAGATCAATACCTGGTGAGAGTTGAGCAAACCCCACTCTTTCCCCTTTTTTGTACCCTTTAGAAATCTGTTAAGATTACAAGAAAGTATGAATTAATAAATAGAGCCGATATCCTCAATATGCATCACAGGCACTAAAAGACCATAATCACGTCCCTTCTCTACCAACCTACCTGATTCAAGCCTAGCAGTCCTGATTTAGAAGACCCTTCTTTCCAGCAAAGTGATACTACCTGAATATAATTGCATTGATCTATCAGAAAATTTGAAGTGAAAAAGTGTATCTAATTATCCACGTGCAAATCCTAAGTTAAACGCCTTATAAGTAGCATTTATATCATTACCGACACGTTTTCATTTTTATGGAAGAGTTGATAATGACTTGTGAATTTATTTCCAAAATCACTATGGTTACCTCATTCATTATAAGTCATATAAACTTGAGGTTAATAGCGTGCAAAGAAGAAACTTCTAGGGCTACATCTGGTCTTTAACATCTCTATTTCCTAAGGAACTTAGTATTCAATTGTTTATCAAATTCAAACCTTGGTTATGTAAGGCAAGGTAAATCACGCACTACATAATCTGAACTGAAGACGCTCATGAAAACTATATCTTACCATCAACCCCCTATTGCGTGAGCGAGCAAGCTCTTGAATATATTTCTCAAAAGCCTCTAGTCTAACTTTTCCTTTGACTTCTACAAGTTCAGACCACTTGATATCAGGCATCTTCTCACCACTACACAATAAAACCATCATAGATAAGGTTATCTATTGAAGATTTACCACTAAAATCTTTGTCTAGAACCTAATCAGATAATATTATATCAAAATGATGAATGATGCAGTAAGTGAAACAACCGTCTTATTATGCCAAGAGACTGTAAACCAGGTGTCCAACCAGGACACCAAATTTAACTTGGAAGCAAATGTTATACCTGAAATAGTCCCCCCAAAAGGATTTCATATTTGAATTTACTAACTACAAGCATGAGGTGAAACTTTCGGAAACATGTCAATGCAACAAATATAAACAGTTAATTTTCAAAGACTGTATTGCAAATAAATTACATGAAGTTGTTTACAACATGCATAAGCAACATCATATATGACAAAATCATGGAAAACAAGGATTCTAATATTAAGAAACTCAAAATTTCAATGCATTACAGTAGCCAGAAGGAACAGGGGTATGTACAGTCAATCAAAATGGTTATGGGAAAGGCTCCCACGAGGACTAACAAAAAACTCTCCTTTTATAGAAGTTAATTGCAAGAGATGGGGAGCCATTGATCACTCTTATATTTCAAGGTTTAGATCAAATTCTTGTGTCACTTAATTTAGAGGATGTCGTTTAATTTGTTGATTCAAGTTCTCTATCCGCACTGAATAGAGTCGATTATCGTCATTTGCCTCTTTATACAAACCGCTATATTGGTTATTGGACCAATATCCATTTCAGTTTCATGCCATATCTAGGCGTGTAGTAACAATATGAATTCTACTGAAGTTGTTATATGGTCTCATTTCCATGTTGATCCTACATCAAACCAACTTTAGCATTGCTTGCATCAACATATCTCTTCTCAATTTGATTAATTTTGTTTTCCCTTTTCTACTTTAGTATTCAATCAGAAATTTTTGGACCAAAGTTCCCTTTGATTACATCAGTCTATGCCATTTAAAATGAAGATAGATCTGCAGATAATAAATCAATTAACCTGCACTTTAGCAAAAAAAAAAAAATAGTCCCAAATTGCTCTTGTTCTTGAGCAAACTTGTTCTACTAGTAATATGATTTGATTTCTTGCATCCTATAAATTTTATTTGCAGTGATAATGTTATGATAACTTTGCAGATACAAAACTACAACATTTTTATTTCCGAAATGGTTCATAAACAGAACTTTGAACAGAAATTCAACTACTTTAAAAGCAATTGCATGCAATATATATAATTCATCTTCTTGGAAAAAAAAAATATGAACAAGTGGAATGAAATCTCTGGTACTAAACACAGAATTTGTTCTCAGAACAAGAATAAAAGGAAATTAGTTGAATAACCTTTTGAAGAAGGCAACGACCGACACAGTTACAGAAGAATTGAGCTTAAGGGAACCATCCCAGAGTTTCTCAGCAACTGTAGGACGAGCCGACGTCAAATCCCCAGAACCAGATCCTTCCTTTTCCCCCATTTTTACTAGTACGAAAATAACATCTACAGACCAAAATTCAAGTAACCTAACTGGTTGATTTCAAAGCGGGAACTTATAACAGCGATTGCACTTGATTTTCCATACTTCTCGAAGCCGATTCACACCCTAATTCATAAATTGGCGTGATTCCCAGAATTCCCAAAATCAAAGGGTCTCATCCTGCTAGACCAAATTTCAACTCTCTGTGTTCAATGACAAGAAATTCAAACAGGAAAAAGAAATGGAATTTACCTAAAAATTAAAGATAATGGTTATTTTTTTTTTAAAAAAAAAAAGAGAGAAAATAATAAAGAAAACTCAAGAACAAGTGAAGTTGAACAGTGGGTTTAACTAGATTAGATCGATGAAATTTTATCCCTACGGATTAGGGCTTGAAAAAGGGGTGATTCTAAACGCCTCTTAAAAGAAACCTAAGAAAGGCTTAATCGGTTTATCCCGTCAATTTTTGCACATAATTAATTATAAATTATATACATATTTTATTATAAAAACTGTAAAAAAAAACGATATATACATAAATTGTTATAAGAAAAACGGTATATACTATTTTATAACGTAAGGATTTATGTACATATACAATTGATTACGATTATGCATAAATTGGTACAAATATTGTAAGGATTGTGTATGTACACAAATCCCTACAAAGTATACACAAATATTTTCGGAAACCATAAGGAAAAAGGTATGTACACAAATCCTTATAACTTTTCACCATGAGCTAAAGGAGGCCATTCAAGGGTAAGGATTTGTGTACGTATCTTTTTCCTTACAGTTTTCGTAAGCATTTGTATATATTTTGTAGGGATTTGTGTACATACATATATACGGATATTTTTATTCGTATATATTTTATTTGATATTTTTATTCGAATATTTTTATTGAAATATTTTTATTCGAATATTTATTATATGAATATTTTTATTCAAATATTTATTATATGAATATTTTTATTTGTATATATTTTATTCTAATATTTTTATTTGAATATTTTTATTCGAATATTTATTATACAAATATTTTTATTTGAATATTTATTATACAAATATTTTTATTCTTATATTTTTATTCAAATATTTATTATATGAATATTTTTATTTAAATTTTTATTATACGAATATTTTTATTCTTATATTTTTTATTCGAATATTTATTATATAAATATTTTTATTCGAATATTTATTATATAAATATTTTTATTTGTATATTTTTATTCAAATATTTGTTATATAAATATTTTTATTCAAATATTTTTATTCGAATATTTATTATACGAATATTTTTATTTGTATATTTTTTATTCGAATATTTTTATTCGAATATTTATTATACGAATATTTTTGTTCTTATATTTTTTATTCGAATATTTATTATATGAATATTTTTATTCGAATTTTTATTATAAGAATATTTTTATTCTTATATATTTTATTCGAATATTTATTATATAAATATTTTTATTCGAATATTTATTATATGAATATTTTTATTCGTATATTTTTTATTCGAATATTTAGGAATAAATTTGGTAACCGCTAAAAGTCATTGGAACCGATGACCCACTTAAAGGGCATTTTAATCGGACGGTTGGGAATTACACAATTCAATCTTATGATTGTTTACTAAGGGTTTTTTGAGGCTTTTTTTAAGTGAGCGATTTTTAGACACACTGAAAAAGGAGAGATTATATCATAGGCCCAGCCTACCACGTCAGTCGTGGTCCCTGACCAATGAAAACTACCCATTTCGTCACTAATCAACCATGTAATTAATTTAATTTCCAGAAATCATATTTTTAAAATGACATGGAAATTTTGAGTGAAGATTCATTGATTGAAAAAAAAATGAGATGGATATTAGTGATGAAGTGGGTGGTTATTATGACGTGATAGGTCGGGCCTATAATATAATTTCTCCTGAAAAAGGGATATTAGGGTGTTACCACCGAGCTCACCAAATCCCCAAGATATGTAACGTAACGCATACATGTAATATAATAAATATTTATAATTTTAAAATAATTTAATTCAAAAATAAATATTTTAAACTATATATTTTAAAATAAATATTTAATATTTTTTATTGTAATAGGTATTTAAAATTTTATTCGGTTATTTTTTTAAGGTAATATTGTTTAAAAAAATTGCTTAACTTAGAAATAGATCTTCAAACTATACACTTTTTTTGAAGTGCTAGTATTTTTTTAAGGTAATATTGTGTCTTTGATTGCATACTTGTGTTTCCGTGCTTACATATCATTGTGATTTGAGAAATATATAAAACTTTTCAGATTTTGAGATCTCATATTTTATTTGATTATTTTATTATTAAATATAAAACTAACTTTTAGTTATTCAAAATATTATTATTATTTTGGAAACTTTGATGCATTTGGGAATTAAGGTTATTTTCAGTATAAATAGATATTTTTTTCGTACATTTTATTTGAACAATCAGATTATAATATTATTTTAATAAGTTTTTGAGATAATTTATTTTGGAAATTTTAACTCTTTTTAAGTTACCAATTTTTAATTATAATTTTAACTTTTGATTTTGACGAATTATTAAGTATTTAAACATTACAATTATTATGAGATCTCAAAATCCGAAAAGTTTTATATATTTCTCAAATCACAATGATATGTAAGCACGGAAACACAAGTATACAATTAAAGACACAATACAAAAATTAAACATGCCGGCAAAACACGATTATTTTTCAAAACATAAAATAAGAATATTTACATACATCTGGCCTTAGGAGTTGGTACTCGAAGATCTCTCTCGGATACAATTTATTACTATTTTTAGTACAATTATTTACAGACATTTTTATTTTGGGATTATTGGATTGAGATGTATTTAAACCTCATGCATAAAACCACTTATTCAAATTTATTAATTTTAAATAAGAATATTTACTTTTTTAACTGTGTTTTTATTTTTTGATTTATAAATTTGGTTTTTAAATCACTTTTTACAATTACTTGACATGAAAGTTTTAAAAGTAACAGTTTTAACCTGTCGTGCTCCTTAAGTTAAAATTAAGGGGTTACACCAAATGTTTAAAAAGGGATGGTTCAAAAAAATTTAGAATCATATTCAATTTATTAAAATGAGACCTTTATTTTATCAAAAATATTATTATCTTTATAAATTTTGAGGCTTTGTGTCATTTATTCAAAGTTATATAAGTTTTTTTTATAAAAAAGTACTTTAATAGAAAAATATTATTAGATTTTCTCTTCAACAACAAAAAAATTAAATATTAAATATCTAAAAGTTAAATATTTTTAGTTTTTCACTTAAAATGTGATAACCTTTCTTATATTTTAAGTTCTAGACGATTATTATATATACACACATAATTATATATATTTTTATTTGTATAAACATTTAATTTAATTCCTTTATTCCAAAAACTTTCTCTTTCAGGTAGGGATGTTTAAAAATATCCGATCCGGTCGATCCGATCTGATTATTTATTGATCCGATTCGAAAATTTGGATATCCAATCCGGTTTTTATTTTTAGATCGGATATTTGATCCGATTTTAATTTTTCCGGATCGGATACGTATCACAATATTCAAGTTTCGGATTATCTGAAAATCCAAAAATTCAAATTTTTATAATATTAATCTTGTTCTATTTAACAATTTAGTACTTGTTATATTTAAAAAATTTAAAAATTAAAATTTTTATAATTGTGAATCTTATTGTATTTAGTAATTCATTGTTTATTATATTCGAAATTCTAAAATTTTTATAAATACAACCTTTAAATTCAAAAAATTAATATAATCAAATTATATTTTTTGGATAATCGGATATCCGACTATCCGATCTGAATATCCGATATCCGAATATGCGCCAATTTTTTCGGATTGAATACGGATCATTATATCATCGATCCGAAAACCCGAATAACTGAAAAAATTGTATCCGATCTATTCCGATGTCTAACAATAAACACTCTTACATTCAAGAACCTTATATAATCATTCCCGTTATACCTGTCTAAAACCCAACCGATAAAAACCGAAGGTTGTGTTACATGTCTTCAACTGCCAAAGTATTCATGTTTTGTTCCACTTTATCAGTTTTCTATTTTGTTGTTAACAGAATAAAAAAAAAAGGTGTCAAAGAAAATAAAATTCATGTTTTTTTTTGCACTCTTTAATATGTCTAACAGCGAAACTTGATAAAAGAATTTGTGGGGATTAATTTAATTTTTTTAATGAGATATTTAAATTAATTTTTTTTTAAAAATTAAAGAGTTCTATTTATATTTTTTTTAAAAAAATCATTTTAATTAAAAAAATTTAAAAATTGAGAGAGATATCGAAAATTTTTAAAAATATCTGGAGAAATTTTATTAAAAATTATTATGGAATTTTAAAATTTTCGTGAGTAAAATTATTTTTTTTTTACTTTAACAGATTAATATCTATTTTTTATGCTGGTATAAATATAAGATATATTTTTTTAATTATTTTAGTCTTTTTACTAACACATACACATTGTGTTCTTATAATACTCAAATCCGGATCACCTAAATGAAATATATTATTAAAGACGGAGCCATGTGTGATTGGGAGGGACGGTTGCCCCTCCCAAATCTTTTGATATAATTGCACTTTTAGTCTCTTTTAATTTAAATGTTAATTAAATGAGATTTTTTATCCTCTTAATTTTTAAATTTAAAGGTCTAATAAATTTTAATCCTTTCGATATTAAATCCTAATTCTTTCTTTGTATATTATCTTTTATCATTAGTACCGCTTCATAAATACAAAAATATAAACCGAAAAACTTGTATTGGGTCAAATACCAAAGGTTGTAACGGTATTCGTGGCAGATCCGTACGAATCATAATGGGATAGTGTGTAGGAGTGAACAAAATTCAATTCGAAAAAATTGAATAACTCGACTCGAAGTGAAAATATTTAATTCATCTTGATTCGACTCAAAATTTCATAAACTCAATTCGACTCAAAATTTTTTAAAATAAAGTTCGAGTTATAAAATGAAAACTCGAATAGCTCAAAAATTTTAATAATTAAAGAATTTATTTTTAAATTCAAGACTGTATATATTGGTATAAAAATATAAAAAAAATATTATCACATATATAAATATATATATATATTATATGGTTAGATAAAATCATTTAAACTGGAATCAAATTGTACTATAACATTATAAATAATTACAATTAAATTTTTACAAAAATTTGAAAACTCAACTCGACTCGAATTGAATTTTTTTAAAAATAAAGTTGAGTTATAAAATATGACTTGTCAACTCGAATAACTTAAATTTTTTTGACTCAATTCAATCGAATACTCATCCTTAACTGTTTGCGAATCTCGCGAGTGGAGATAGACACGTGGTCACCCTCAACTCCACCTATATCCATCACTGCACGAACGCCAAATAAAAATTTTAAATATAGTTATTTATTCATTTATGACAAACTTATTTAGTATATTATATAGAAAGGTTATCTGTTTTTTAATAATAGGCATTAAATTTTTATTAAAACTATATAAAACAACTATAATGCATATAGGAAGAAGAATGAAATTCTTTAAATCTCTTAGTATTTATCCAATCGAGTAACATAACGAGTAAAAAAAATTGTGAGCAACCCAAACTATCAGACAGAAAATTTCGTTACCTAATACTAATTACATCGACAACCAATTATCGAACGAGTGAAAATCCATCTTTTCAAGATCATCGACAGAATCATAATCAAATATTAGCACCGTGAAGAACTATGTGCAAGTATCAATTGAGTACCAAAGTACGTTGAAATCATATCATAAAAAAAAAAAAGCGTATCACAAAAATGGAAAAAATGTATACCACAAAAACAAAAATTCTTATTTAAATATAAAAAATAATATTAACGATCAATGACCAAAAGCTAGTTGATTGTCAATCTTCGAATAATAAAAAAAACGAAAAAAGCATAGACGACTATTTGAGAAAAAAATATGGTTAAGAGAATACTAGAGCTAAGGAAAAGTAGGGTTAAAAAAATCATATTAACTAGCTAGAATCTATATATTTCTTCCATTTAATGCAGTATTATTGTAGGACTAATCATGGTTATTTAAGTAGAATACTCCTAGACTACTTACTTTTCCAAATCAGATGGAGCATATTTTGATGTTTACTTCTCTTTAGTAGCTAATTTGTTCAAAAACGACCAAAAAAAGTTATAATTCATGTTCGGACAATGAGATGTCTGAAGCTCTGAGCAATTGGGTCGTGGCGGTGACATCGGAAACCTTGCCGGAACACTCACGACAATTATAAAAGGATAAGAAGGGCAAGAGGATGGACTCACAAGAGATAATGGTTGGCGAAAGTCAGAACATGCAACATGGAAACACAGTGCCCTATGCCCACGTGGAAAAAATTACAAGCCACGTCATTGATTTTTACCCTACGATTATGGAGAAATTATTAAATGAACTTATTAACTACGTTATGTGTAATATCAATCGATCAGATTTATTTATCTTAGTTTTTTTAAGATAAATCATCAGTTCATCACCTTTTTCCTGCATATAATTAGTAGTGAAAATTATTAGGTGAATATTGTTCACCACGTCATCTATGGTCCCAAACAATCAGGATCGTTCATCTCAACTTTTTTTAAGTGAATCACCATCTCTTTCCTACATGTAATTAGTGGTTGGGTAGTTATTAGGTAGTTATTTAAAGATGAACGATCTTGATTACTTAGACTATGAATGACATGGTGAACAGGGTTCACCTAATAATCTCTCTTGGTGAATAGTTATTTAAAGATGAACAGTCTTGATTACTTGGTCCACGGATGACGTGGTAAATATGATTCACATAATAATCTTTCACGATTATAACATTCATGTCCGAAAATTATTAGATGAACTATGTTCACCACGTTATCCGTGATACAATCAATCTGATTCGTTCATCTCAAAATAACTATCTAATAACTATACACTCTCTAAGAAAAAAAATGATCCACTTTAAAAAACAATAAAATGAATGAATCTAATTAATTAAAATCATAAAAAATACGATAAATAAAGTTTATCTAATAATTTCTCTCCTTGTGTAGCGTAAACGAAAGACTGAACTTCCATGTCAAACGCAAGGCAACTTGGGAAACACAAGGGATGTGTTCCAGCGTTCTGTGTCACCGTCTTCCTATATTTTTCTTCACTTCACGCGTGGAACCTGCTCCCATCTTGTCTGTAACAAATGCAGAGATATGGCAATTGCAGATTCACTTCGGTCACGCCACAACCTTGAATAAATCTAAGCAAAAGTAGATACATAGTCATGGTCGGATCCCTAGTAGACAAAGTAGTAAAGACTTTCATAATTGTAATATATATAATATAAATATTTTAATATATAAATTGTATAAAGCGTATAGGTCAGTCAAATTTAATGTTTAAGAGTTTAGAGTTCGGTTTACAAAATATATTAATATAACTTTTGTCAAAAAGATGAAAAAAAGTAGACAAAGACCTATGAAAGTATGAACGAACCTAAAATTAGGCGTAGAAATTAAAATTAGATTATTAATAAAAAAATTTAAAAATATATAAGATATAAAAAAAAGTAAACTACTCCAGTGACCACCCAACTATTTGGGGATACCTATTTTGGTCACCCAACTAACGAACTCGTCAATCAGGCCACCCAACTTTAAAACCCTACCTATTTGAGTCACCGCCGTTAAAATTTTAACAGAAAAGTTAACGGTGATGACGTGACAGTTAATGGTGGTGACGTGACTGTTAATAAAAACCGGTAAAATTACACATTTAATCCTTTAATTTATTTATTATTTTAATTTAATCATAATTTTAAATTAATAAATAAAATTAGTCATCCAATCGATTGATGACACGTGTCACCACCGGATTGGATGATTAATTTTATTTATTAATTTATTTTTATTTATTATTTAATATATTTTTCTCTCCAATCAGGTGGTGACACGTGTCATCACCTGGTTGGTGAGAAAGTAGGGAAGAAATAAAAATTTGGTATTGAGCTTGGGGAGTTTTGAACTCAAATCAATAGCATGGAAGGTAAGCATGCTAACCACCGCACCAAGCTGATATGGATTTTTAGCAATATATATTTAAGGGTTCAAATACAATAGAGTAAATATAGTTTAAAGGCTTGGAATACAATTTTAATAAAAAAAAAAACATACTTGATATTAAATATACGAATAAAAATATACGATTAAAAAATATATAAATAAAAATATTTTTATAATAAATATTCGAATAAAAATATATGAATAAAAATATTCGTATAGTAAATATTCAAATAAAAAATATTCGTATAATAAATATTTGAATAAAAAAATACGAATAAAAATATTTGAATACTTATGAATATTTATTATACAAATATTTTTATTCGTATATTTTTATTCGAATATTTTTATTTAAATATTTATGATTTTTTTGAATATTTTTATTCGTATATTTAATATCAAATATGCTTTTATTTTTTATTAAAATTGTATTCTCATCTATGTGTATAATCCTGTGTCCATGATTTCGTCCAAAAACATTCGTCTATTGTATTCGAACCCAATTAATTGGGTGGTCACTGGATAGTTTACATTAAATATATTATGCTAAAATATCATTACATAATTTAGAGTTTGGCCCAATGGTTAGCAAGCTTGCTTTCCATGTTGTTGATTCGGGTTCAAAATTATGATTAAATTAAAATTATAAATAAATTAAAGAAATTAAATGTATAATTTTACCGGTTTTTATTAACTGCCACGTCATCACCGTTAACTTTTCTGTTAAAATTTTAACGGCGGTGACTCAAATAGGTAGGGTTTTAAAGTTGGGTGGCCTGATTGACGAGTTCGTTAGTTGGGTGACCAAAATAAGTATCCCCAAATAGTTGGGTGGTCACTGGGGTAGTTTACCCTAAAAAAGTTTAAAAAGTTGCGATAACCTTCAATACCCTTGAATCCGGCCCGCACGAAAATAAAGATTAAAAAGCTTAAAAAGATGATATTGTACAGTCAAACCCTACTGATATTTCTTTTTATTTCATTGTATTATTTTTAAAATAAGAGTCAAACAAGCTTTCAGAAAACGCTCAAGCTATCTCCTCCAGGGAATGCAACAATCCAAAGTGTTGTTGTTTTTCATTCTTTTTAAGGTTATTTTGAGACATTTTCCGTTTATCTCGGGTTCCATTTGGACACTTCAAAATCTCAACATAGTGGAGAACATCCTCCACCATGTCCCCCCACCCCCCCCATAGGCCTATACAGTCCATAGCTATAAAACAAGACCAACTCACAATCCATTGTGCTGCCCAATGATTAGTCATTTTCTTTCACAAATTATAGCTTCATTACTTTATAAGAACAGAGAGAGAAAATCTAGGAAACTTGATGTGGGTCCCTAATAACCAAGTAGCATATATGGAGGGGAAGAAGTAGAACTTCCCATCCATATATCAGTTGATAATTTCTCTGCTCTTCACAATCTGCAAATGAAGCCTCTTCACTTGACATTCTCTCTTCTGGTGTTGTTCATTTTCCTGTCTAGTGTTCAAGGTATGTCATTCCCAACACTGTTTTCATAGCAACAACAATGACTCATGTTTCTGCATTTTCATTACATGATAATAATCACTGAATTCAGACATCTAATGTTTCTTTCTGTAGGAATTCGGGTGGCGAAAAGTTTCGAATCAACTGGATTACATTATATGGAGGAAGTAGGAGATGATATCATTATCTGCAAACAAGGCCATTGTACAGGTACAAAGAAGAGAAAATTTTCCCCAGTGTTGAAAAAATCACACCATTGGGTACCAAGCATTCATGAAGATTACTATGGACCTAGGAAGCACAGACCAAGGCACCATTAAAATATTTCCCTTCCCATAGGTTTAGTTTCCTTCAACATGTTGACTACCAGGGCTAGCTAGCTAGTAGCCTAGTATTATCATTCTTTGAAAACTCTCATAAGAACTAGGGTTGAGATTAATGTCTCTCGTCTCTTTCAAACGTGACATTCTATTCCCATGATCATACATGTAATCTGACAAATCCGAATACGATTATGCCATGGGGCATTTTATTTGTGTAAGAATTCATAGTTTTATGATCAATCAAAACAGTTGAAAACTCCACTGTATCTTGTATTGCACTAAATCCAACATGTAACATCTCAGTCTGAAGCAGATTTCTTCTGACATTCATTTTTGCAGGAAAGAGTAGGAAATTTTTCTCTGCAACTCCTCCTCCATCTTCCATCACTTCAAAGGTTGGTTTATGGTTAAACATTTTAATATATCTATATTTCCATAGCTAGGGTTTAGATCTTCCCTTACAAGATACATGCATACAGAGAGAAGAGAAAGGAGAAAACAAAGCTAATAACCCTACTTCAAAACTTAAATCAGCTGCCAAGGAAGGGAATGCTGGGAAACAAGAGAAACTCCATGACCATTATGTCGATGTTACGGACATTTTCGAAATGGACTATTCTCCAGCTAGGAGGAAACCTCCAGTTCACAACTAAGAGTTGGAGGATAAAGAAAGATTACATAAAAAGAAGCAACAGTTTTGCAGGAAATTGGGGACAGTCTTCCAGGAATGCTGCAGTTTTTTTAGGGTTATGAATGTTCTTAATTTGCACATATTAGTACTATTTTTTTCATCATAGTGATTGTTAAAACATCATTCTTGATGGAGTAATGATGCATTCCTCTTTTGCCTCTAGCCTTATAAGACATTGATGATTGAACATTGTATAGATTTTTGAGTTAGACTCACCATGTTTCACTTACATTTTAGGTTAATCGAGAATGAAAATCGTCTGTCCCTTTATATGTTACATTTATAAAAATATTTAAGGTTTAGAATTAAGTTTTAGGTTATGGTTTAAACCATGATAGAATTTATTTTTTTAAAGTTTATAATTTAAACTTTTCAAATCAGTCAATTAACTTAATTTATATATTTTTATTGATTTAATTATTAACAAAATCAACATAAAAGAATCATTACTTGTATTGAGGACTATATAAGTAGTAGCATAATTCAAGTTGGAGACCTTGTGTCATTGTTGAGATTTTTTTGAATCAGAACCGTCTCATACATTTTTAGGGTTACGAGCGAAAACTAAAAATACTCCCCGAATATATGTTTTATTACTTTGAACAATTATTTTATTATTTTCTTAATATACTATATTTTTGTTATTTTATTAAGAAAATATCATAAATACAAATAAAAAATAAGAGATAGCCACTAACTTACTAGATTATCACTTGAAAAGTACGTAAAAATATGAAGGTGAAAGATTCGCTCATGTTGCAAGATAGATTACTCGTTAAAAGTAGAACTCCCGTGCATTACCTACCGTGACCGCAATCATAGATGGCACCGGCTCTGTTGGCGCGGCTCTTGGACCTCTTTCAGCTTACTAGGGGATGGAATAGAGTGTTTTTTATGCTAATTTGTTCTATGTTCTTAGCTAGTTTATTCTTGATTCGCATTGCAAAAACTGAGATCCGAAGGTTGGTAAATTAAGGGAAATGGCTTCGGAGTAGTGCAACTGCAAGGTGATGCAGTTTCTCATAGCCTCAGAGACTCGGACTGTTTAAAGTAGCATCTCATTAGGATACAGCATTTGCTGTTAGAAGTTTTCTTCGCCTTATTAGCTGAGAGCTCAGCTAGCTCAGTTAGGGTTCATGGGCTATAAATAAAGAGCTAAACATCCTTGTAATTCATGATCAATTCAATACAAAAATTCTCAGTTACTCTCGTATTCTTTAGATACATTTTGTACGCTTAACATGGTATTATTTGCCATTGCTATCCTGGTCCATTGAGTTCTTTGTTTGCCTTCTTTTCTTCCCTGCGCTGCTCGTCAAAGATGATCATCTCCATAGAATCTGCCATTACTCCATATAGCTACAGTTCAAGGTTTCTTCAACAAGCGAATCAGTATGAAGCTTGATGACAACAACTATTTGCTGTGGCATCAACAAGTGATCATGTTGGTTCGAGGTCAAGGTTTGGAGCATTTTCTTGATAGTACCACACCACCACCAGCACCGATCGTAACGAACTCAGATAGCACGCCTATGGTAAATCCGGCATATCAGTACTTCTTGAAACAAGACAGTTCCTTGGCATCTTGGTTACTTTCAAGAGTGAGTACGTCAATCTTGTTTCATCTGGTTGGTGAATCTTCAACTTCCGTTTGGCATACACTTGCTCAACGTTATTCCAAACTTTTCACAATAAAAATTATGCATCTACACTGTAGACTCGAATCTCTCAAGAAAAGCTTTCTATGGTCTTAGATAGGCCCTCAAAACTGATTTACCAAGCTCAAACAGTTTCTGAACACCCTTAATTTCAAATCTTCTAGTGCAGATATATCTCTATTTCCTTACAATCAAGATAACATAACAACCTATGTGGTGGTCTATGTTGATGATATTTTGCTCACAGGATCTTCATGTGATCATGTTAATGCTACCATAACACAGTTGCATCAAAAGTTTTTATTAAAAGATCTAGACAACCTGAGCTACTTCTTAGGATTGAGGTGCAACGGATACATGATGGTATAAAGAATAAGAGAGTAACTAGGATTAAGGGTAAAGTGTTTAATTGGATAACGAGTAGGGTAATAAATTTAAAAATATATTCGCGTAAATAGGTATAAATTTAAAATATAAGCCTGTCGTGAGTAACAAGTAGATAATGTATATAAAAATTTGGGTCGGGAGGGATATCCACCCCGTTTCATCCCTAGTTGACAGGTATATGGGAATACTGAGTTCAAACAACTTTTAAAACAATATAGTCAAACTTCTATACTTAAGTGATCAGAGTTCTTCTTCGGAAAAAGAAAAAGAATCATAATATAATATGGAATATCTTCAGAAATCCAGGAGGTTGTAATTTAACAATCCGAACATAAAAACTGAACGAAAACAAAAAGCAAAACACCTAACGATCTAAGTTTCTTCAACTATAGTGGCAGGTCAGGAACTTTAATGTCTTCTCCTTACGTTCCTACAAACTCAGACTACCACAGAAAAGACTTACATCTTACATTCCGGTGAAAGCTTTCTTTCCTCCTCCAGAAGATCCAGCAGGAATCACTTTCAAAACATTGAACCTAACAGTCTTCGACAATGGCCTGAAATACGAAAGTTATAAACAAATTACAAAACTACCAACAAACGAACTGTAAAAATGCTTAGATTCACACACAATAGACATAAAATAAAATATAACATTATGTTTAGGAGTTTAACCTGCATTGCCCGATAATGACATGATCTCCTTCCTTGACACGGAAGCATGGCGAAATATGTGCAGGTATGTTTGAATGTCTCTTCTCATACCTGGAAATAGAAAACAAAACATTTCTTCAAAAAGAAAGTAGTAACTCTTTAAGGAAAAAGCAGAGAAAAAAGAATCTGGATCATGCCTTTGGTATTTCTTGATGAAATGAAGGTAATTCCGTCGAACAATGATAGTCCTTATCATCTTGGCACTATGGCAAGTACCAGCTAAGATGCGACCCCTAATGGAAACGGTACCGGTGAATGGGCATTTCTTGTCGATGTAGGTTCCTGCAGAAAAAAGGAATAAGCAGAACATTGTTTAACTAAAATCTATTTAGCATCAGGGATTCAAAAAAAGTCGACAACTGCTACAACGGTCATTATTTAACTGTAAATAACAATAACATCACTGGCCGAAATTAAATAATGTTGAAATTTTGAATCGCATCAATAACGGTCGATAATAGCCGCAATTCAACAGTTGAATGTTATTTCAAAAACTCCAAGAAAAATAATAAGAATTCATCAATAATGGTCAATAACATTATGGCTGCAATTTCACAATTTCAAGACCGCAATACTCGCAAGGACCACAATAACAACAATTATGTCTACAACGGCAATAAACACAACATGACCGAAAACTCTACCACAAATGCTTTTTAAATCCCTAATTAGCATAGAGATACACATTCTTCACATTCCTACCAAACATCAAGCTCTAGGTGTTAATCAAGTAAAGTATATCACCAATTATTTCTTATAAAGAACATATGAACATACACATGATACTAGATTTCCATGTAGCTTAAAGAAATAATTATTCAGCTTAAGACACTAAATATAAAAAACCAATTAACACACAACAATTATATAGATTTTGCATAATCTGATCACCCTAACACATAATTAACTAGACATAGACCAAGAAGAAAAACAAACCTTCAATGGCTTCACGTGGAGTTTTGAAGCCCAAACCGATGCTCTTCCAGTAGCGGTTCCCTCCCTTACCTGGTCTCTTCCCTTTCCCAGATTTCTTCGAGCTGAAAAAAAGAAACAAAATCATTAAAATTCACCTAAACTCAAAAAACCCAATCTGAGAAAAGTAAAAGGGACGGACTTTTCATGGTTTAGTATTGACTATTGAGATTACCTTAAAAAGACTTTAGGTTGCTTCAGGAACGCCTTCTCGGTCTGCAATCAAAAGAGAGAAAACTGAGAAGTAAAGAAGATACAAGAGATACAATGGGGGAGAGATAGTAGATCGGCTGGCGCACCTGCTCGGCCATGGTTGATGAGCACTGTTGCTGCTGCTAGTGGCGGCGGTGATGGGAAAAGAGAGAGGTTTGGTTATGCTATGGGAAAACCCTAACCTATCTAATAGATCCGCTTTCATAGTGGGTGAGTTTGGGCCAGCTAATAGAATTGGGCCTTTGGAAAGAGAAGAACAAGACGAAATTGTAATAAAATTTAAAAGGGTACGGAGTTGAGTGATGAAAGATATTTAAATTATCGTATTTTATATAAATTTAAATTTTTGTATTATATATTTTTATTTAATTAAAAAATCAAGTGGGATAGTCAATTGAATTTTAATTTTTTAGTAATTTATAGTTTTTCATATTTTTTTTCATAGTTAACTGGTTCAATTGAGAAATGAGATTTTTTTGCCTTCCATTATACTCTTGATTAATATTGTAATCAATCAAAATATATATTTGTAAATTGTACGAATCATCTTGCCTCAGTTGTAAAAGAAATGGTTGTTTTCGAACACCAATAATGTAATACAGTGACTGAACGATAAATATCCAACGCTCGATAATATACTTTAGAATATATATTATTGTAATCATCGTTGTTGATTCATGGAGATATAGAACAATATATACAAGCATATGTTTCCTATTTGTTTGAGTAATAACAATGAGATTCCTTAATATCATGCTAAGAATAATTAGGATTTTTAAAAGATGTCATTCATTTGATGAGAAATAAAAAAGAATATCGAAAATTCGAGTGGCTGAAGCCGAAGTAGCTACTTTCGAAGTAACATAAAGAAAAACGACCGGAGCGGGAGAGTCAGACTCGAAAAGAGGATGTTGCTGCCTTACTGAATAGAGATGCCGGTATAATCAACAATCAGAAACGCATGAAGATCTGCAATTAGATACATAACCACTACAGATTACTAAGAAGAACAGATTTCTTCTTCAACAGTTCATGCACTGGTACATCTTTAAACTTCAGAAATGGTTGTAAATGTCTAATAGCAAAACATGACAACACAAATAAATGATATGGCAGGCACTTGCTCGGTTGTTTTCTCACCCTAATCCAGCAAAGAAGAGCCATGCTTCTGGTTCCAAAAGGGGTTCTGGTCTTGGCAGAAAGTTGGTCCAGGATAATTTTTGATGCCATGGGCAGTGCCACCACCAGTGTTTTTATCAAAGAGATTCGGGTGACAGTTCTCAGTATCATCTTCAAAACTTGTCCATCGCATTGAGTTGTTCTTATGCTTCAGCCTGGTAACATTTCTCATGTTCTCCATCTCTCCTACATGCTCCTTGAATTCTTTCTTCACCACATCCAGTACTACTTCTCCATATCTGTCACACCATGACCTTGAAATTCGAAGAAAAAGAACAGAGAAACAGTAAGAAATAGAGAAGTTAATGGCTAACAGATACGGAAATGGAGATTTTTCTGCATTTTACTTGGGGAAGAACTTTTTCAGGTCAGTCTTGTCCACAGGAAGGGTTGTGGAAATTGCTTCAATTTGATCATTCCTAGTGGAATTACAAGCAAATGACACAAAGTTAAGCAAATCTGCAAAATGTAAGAGTTGTCAAATTATTCCAAATGAAGTGTTTTTGATTGAAAGAATTTGCTTACGAAAATTTAAGATTCGGGTTGGTAGTGGAGAGCTCGGCTTGAATTCGAGACAGTTCCTTCTTTATTTTGTCTCCTAAGACCTTATCAATGAAGAAATCTGATGGAGTTCCATCTGCAAGCAGCTTCTTCTTAATCTGTTTCGTGTTCGGGCCCTCTCCGATCGGAGTTGCAACGAGTTGGCATGACTCCATGGAAGCTTCACTATCTGATCTTTCATACAGAGGCAATGGAGCAGTCTCATTCTCTGTATCATTTCTCCTCCATTTCTTGAAACCATCAAAACCCCATTGTTTCTTTGCTGATTTTGATGGTTTCTCCTCTGAACCAGGGACATTATCACCACCTCCACCACCATGTCCCTCTCTTTGCTCTCTGTGAAACACAGTTTTAAAAGGATTTTCCTTAGAACTCACCATAAAGGCAGACGGTTTCGAACCGGACACATCGAATATGCTCTTTTCCGATCTGTTTTTACTAGGCTTCTGAGATGATTTAAACCCGAAAACCGATGCTGCTCCTTTGATCTTTGATTTATTCTTGGAATTCAATACATTGTCTCTGTTACCACTAAAACTTTCGCCCTTCAAATCAATAACAGACCATTCTTCTTCCTGATTCTCTCTCGAATCTTTCGGATTCGCAACGACTACATCCCTGGCCTCAATTTCAGCTCCTTGGATCGCCAACCGCTGCAACAAGGGCCGTTTCGAAGAATGGTACTCCTCCTCCGATATACACTTCGCATAAAGCAGTTCCTACACAACAAAGGAGATCAAAAATTCAAAGAATCATCATCTAATCTTAACAAATAAAAAGACAAAATCAATCATCTTTTCGATTATACCTGCAAGAAGATCAACTTATCTCTCAAAACAACAGGTTGTTCAACTTCAGGTGGAGAAGCAATAAGGGTTTCAACCAAATGAGTTCTAAAAGCAGTCACCTCATCTTCCCCCAAGATCCCTTCTTTATGCAAACCCATCAAGTTCAATATCTGGTGAAATGAATCCTGCTGCCATTTGAGGTTATCAGATTGAAGCTTGGAAAGCTTGAGTTCAGCAGCTGGTAATCTCTTCTTCTTGAATGAGAAAGGGAGGATTTGCTTGCAAAGAGAAGTGATGGAATCATGGAGAGTGGAGTAGTATGTTGGGGTGTAACTGTACACCATTTTGACCTTTTGGCTTGCTGGAAAGAGTTAGAAAATGGGTTGAATCTGGAATTTTGATTGGGGATTTTAGTTGCCAGAGATTTGATTTTTGAATGCTAAATTCGATGGAGGTGGCGATGTTATGTTGTTTATGGGATTTTTGAATCTTGGGGGAGAACTTAAAAAAAAACGGTAACTTTAAACTAGCCGTTGAAACTTGGAAGAGAGAAGAAAATGCAACGTCAATTATTTGTAGTCGAACGCTGTCGTTTTCTACCTTTATCATTTTTATTTTTGAACTTATAATTTGTATTACAATGTCTATACTACTCGATCTCTTATTTATCTATTTAAAGGATAATGAATGTTTAAATATATTTAATTTTAATATATTTTGATTGCAAAATATTTATTTAAATTATAATATTATTTATAATTTTTATTATTTTGATTTTTATTATTTTTTAAATAAATTATGAGATTTGAGAATGTTCAGTAGTTTTTATTTTAAATTTAATTAATTTTTAATATTTTATTTAAATTTTAATTATTTATATTTTATGTTAGAATAAAATTATATTTTACATATATATATTTGTCATTATCGTTAAAAATTTAACGATAATGACATGTCATATATATGTAAAATGAGGTTATATGCCATGTTATTTAAAATATATTATATGACATGTTATTATCGTTAAATTTTTAACGGTTTGGTCACTATGTTAATTAAAAACTAAGATATTTTTCAAAAAGACATAGGTTAAGGGTTAAATTTATCCTAAAAAAAGAATGAGGACAAAAATGATAAAAATTATAAACGTTAAATGTTAAAATTATCTTTGTCTTTTTTTAAAGTACATAAAATTAAAAATAGTATTAAAGTTAAATGGTAAACTATATAAATGGTCTCTCGACTATGACCCAAATCTTTGTTGAATCTCCTTCTAAAAATAAAATGCATGCATCTTCTGCCATGGGTAACTCATCATAGATGGCTATCGTAAACATCAGTGGAGGTTTTATTCTCTAACAATTTTTTACTACTCATATAAATGGGGTTATTGATGACTATCGTTAACATTGGAGGTTTGTTTTTTTTAAATGGTGAAAAGATGAAGTTTAAAATTTAAAGGTTTAAAATATTATAATATTTAAATAGTAAGAGAAAAATTTAAATTTAGGACTAAATTAAAATAAAATATAAAAGTTGAGGGTTAAATTTGTTAAATATATATTTTATTAAAAAAATCATGTCGTATTTTTTTAAATGAAATTAGATCAATTTATTAGTCATAATATTTATGAGATATATATAAATTCTCATAGTTATAGGACTCAACAAAGAATCGAGTCATAATCTGGGACCATTTAATGTAGTTTACCTCAAAGTTAAAATATATGTTGTTATTTTGGATCAAATACACTCCAAGTCACTTAATTATATGTATTTAATTACAAACATTTTTTTAAGTTATAATGTAGTTACTCAATTAAAATATTGTTATAAATATATAATTATAAATACATGATATACTAATAATTTTAAAATATAACTTTAAATATATAATTCTTCCATTAAATTAAAACATAACATGATATAATAATAATTTTAGTCTTTAAAACTTATAAATTATATCAATTTTATTTTGATTTAAAATAATTCAATAAATTTATTCTTTCATATTTAAAATTTCGACATTGCACCTTCCTACCACACTCTCCAACACTTATAATAGGTTCTTCCACTCACTTCTATAACAAATACATTCACTTCACTACCGTAACTAACAAACTAATGAACCATACTTATCATTAGGGGTGTTTATTGTCGGATATCAAATCGGATTTGATTTTTTTTTCCGGATATTCGGGTTTTCAGATCAATGATATAGTGATTTGTATTCAATCCGGAAAAAATAGATATCCACATATTTGGATATCGGATATTTGGATTGAATATTTGGATATCCGATTATCCAAAAATATAATTTGAATATACTAATTTTTCGAATTTGAAAGTTGTATTTATAAAAAAATTTAGAATTTCGAATATAATAAACAACAAATTACTAAATATAATAAGATTCACAATTATAAAAGTTTTAATTTTTAAAATTTTTAAATATAACAAGTACTAACAATAGAATAAGATTAATATTAATAAAAATTTGATTTTTTTTATTTTTTATTTTCAGATAACTCAAAACTTGAAATATTGTGACTTGTATTTAATCCGGAAAACTTAAAATCAATCTGATATCTGATCCAAAAAGAAAAAAGAGATTGGATATCCGAATTTTTGGATCGGATCAATAGATAATCGAATCAGATCAATCGGATCCGATATTTTTTAACACCCCTACCTATCATGACTATGACTCTTTCCGTTAGTAAAGACAATCACTTCACTAATATTTTTTTAACATAAATAAATTTAATTAATTATTTTGAATTAGAACTAATTTATTATAAATATATAAATTTTAAAAACTAAAATTATTATTATATCAAATCACGTTTTATATATATCAATTTTACAATAAAGTGACATATTTATCCATAATTAAGTGAGATTGATATACTTTTTACCATAATTCCCCAAATTACTCCCATTTCTCTTCTTCAACCTCAGTTCTGTGATCTCACATATCATTGCCAAGAAATACCCCATGAGTGCTCTTGTGCCTGTATAAAAAGAAACAAAGAAACAAAAGAAAATTAGAAACTTTAAATTACTGACAAAAATATCAAAATGAACCCCACACGATTCAAATCTTACAAATTTTGTATTATTTTTATTATGATTTATGAACATGGTCCCCAAAATTTAGGAAATTAGAATGTGATTTCATAATTTTTTTTAAAATTAATTTGGATCCTTTTAAAAAAAACATATTGGATTTAATATTTTGAATATTTTCATTAAATTCATGTGCATAATTTTAAAATTTCTAATCAAACCTCTCAAGATCTTTAAATAATCAGTTAGAACCTATTTTTTAAAATATATAAATTAAAGCTTCAAAAGTTTTAAATTTTTTAATCAAAGTCACTATTTTCGTAAAAAAATAAATTGATCCTCAAACTTTTTCACCAACTCTCGTCATTAATTTTAAAATAATAAATCTAAGAAAAAAAATTAAATGACAA
Source organism: Abelmoschus esculentus (assembly GCA_035048815.1). Taxonomy (NCBI): domain Eukaryota; kingdom Viridiplantae; phylum Streptophyta; class Magnoliopsida; order Malvales; family Malvaceae; genus Abelmoschus; species Abelmoschus esculentus. Next base: position 4,235,903 of record JAUCBN010000064.1, on the reverse strand, counting down.
GTGGAGATTATAAAGCAAATTATAAATTTTTTTATTTAATCACTCATTTATCTTATTAATTATTAGTTCAAATAAAATTTTATAAAAGATTCAATCTTACGGGTATCCGAATTTTACGATTATCCAATTTACGGATACCCAATCATTTTGAATAGAATTAATTCCGGTCTCGGTAACCACTGGTTCCTAAAAATTAAAACCAGTTTCGATTTCGATCAAACTGGATCCTAAATTTTAAGAATCGATCTCGTTACTGGTGGGAATTAGTTATGATCGGGACCTAAATTTTGGATCCAGTCTTAATCCCATCAAAACCAATAGCAGATAAAAATTTATCGGATCTTATCGAATCCACAACCGAGTAATCCGATTTTTTACCCATCCAAAAATTGAGCTAGTTTTAAAATATCAGAACAGCTACTAGGGGTGGGCAAAAAACCCGGACCCGGTAAGATCCGGTGGATTTTTATTTGGTATTGGTTCCGGTGGGATCGGGACTGGATCTTGATTTTTTGGACCCGGTACCCGGTGGGTACCCAGTAGTACCGGGAAAAATACCAAATATCGGGTATTGATTTTCTTTTGTTTATTTTTCTTATCAAACTTTCTCTATGACTAGTTTTAAAACTTTAATTTTAAGTCTATAATATTCTAATTTTATTATTTAATATTATTATTTGTGGTTGAATTTTTTTCTCTCCAATTACTCAATTTTTGTTAAGAATAAATTAATTGACCGGGTACCCGGTGTTGAAACCGGTACCCACCGATAACGAAACCGGTTCTTAAAATTTAGGACCCGGTATGACCGAGACAAGACTGATTCCAATTTTCAAGAACAGGTGGCTACTGAGATCAGGACCAATACTATTAAAATTGGCCGGGTACCCGATTTTCCCACCCCTAACAACTACTACAAATAATCTTTAATCATTTTATATATCTAATAAATCCGATTTTAGTACCTCTTAGGTGGTGATATTCTCTGTGCTCTCAACCTCTCATCTAATCTTTTCTTAGCTTTCCTTGCCGTCCCTCCCAGCTTCTCATCTCCACAGGCATCAACTATGCTCCTTTGCTTCTGTATTTTTAATTTTTTATTCAAATTACAATCAAATTAAGAATTTAAATTGCAGTCATCATGCAAATATTATTGCAAATCTATAACGAGTTCTCGCAATCGATATTGAAATTCTTGAAATAGATCGAAATATTAAAGAAAAAAAGAAATTACCGGCAAACCAAAATGAGATTCATTGGCGGTTGCGTACAAACAAAGAGCGGATTTCCTTGTGGAGACGACTGCGGCGGAGGTTGATGAACCGGATAAGCTTCCGTTAGGGCGGATCCGTCTTCTTCGTCCACAATTAACACCAGGAAGCATACCGGCCATCGAAACAGATGCTGTGTGGCCGATTGAAGGTAGCCGGGAGGCGGACGACAGCCGGAAAAGAAATTGATGTTAAAATGAGAGATCAGGGGAATTTGATTGAAACGTAAATTGAACATATAAATAAAAGAAAACAAAGAGATGATCGATTGTTGGAGAGAAAATCGGGTTCATGCCATTGATTCTTGAAGAATTTTTTTTTACTAAATATAGTATTTGTTAATTTAATTTTCCTAAATATATCTTTTACAATTTTTTATTTATATATATATTTTAAGTTCAAAGAGATTACAAGATAATTATTTTTTTTTATATAAATCATTTACTTTATTGTCACGTAATCTAAAAAAAATAAAAAATATTAATCTTACATCGAAAAAAAATCTTAAAATATATAATAACAGCGTTGTATATCATATCAAACATATTTTTTTAAGAAAAATGTACTTATCACGTGACATTATGGTTAAAATTGTTAAAATTATTTTTTTTATTAAAATTATTCGTTGAATTTTTTATTCGTATTAACTACAATATGTTTGATTAAATTGTTGTAACTATTTAATGGAGTATCAATTCAATATAAAAAAAAGATTAAATATTTTAGAAGAAATTATAATATGAATCATTTTCGTCACATTATTTATTCAATCAAATACATTTATTTAATTAATTTTTTATTTTATTTTTTTTATTAAGTGAATTTTTATTTGTTAAAAAATAGTTTTAAACTTAATTTATAATAAATATTAATGAAGATTCACCTGATAAAAAAATAAAAAAATATATTTGATTGGTTAATCTTATAAATGATATTATGAGAATAACACATTTTATTTTTCTTACGTTTATAATTAATATAATTATAATTATTTTTATCTTTTTCATATTTTTATATAAAATACTTTTAGATCTATTTTAGATCATTGATGAAATCGACTGTGAGAAGATTTATCTTTGGGCAGCGAAATAAGAAAAAAAAAACTTTAAATATTTGTAAAAAGTGAAAATTATTTTTTTATAAAATAATATCTAATGTTATGATTTTATTTTGATATTTCTATCGTTTAAAATAAATAATGTGGCTTGGTTTATTAATAATTTTAATCCAAAAATTTATATAATCTAACAATTTAAACATTATTTTTATTTTTAGATTAAAATTACAAATTCAACATTTTTCTTCTTCTTTCGGTCGAATACTTTTTTGGGTTTTGGAGCTTAATAAATAACAAGAAATAATTAAAATTTTAAAGATCAATAAAGACCAATATAAAATCTTTTTGAAGATTCAAACTCCACAATCGAGATACCATAAAAAATACGAAGAACTAGAATTTTTTTATCAAAATTAAAATAATATTTTAAATTAATGAAGGCAAGCTGGTATCCACTGTCTAGCGTGAAGCTATACTGTTCCATTCTCAGAGCTAACGTACTCTCATCACTCTTAAAATTAAAAAAATTAATTCGACCACAGTGGGAGTCGAACCCACGACCTTTTGATCCGAAGTCAAACGCGCTAATCCACTGCGCTATACGGTCTACATATCCTAAATTGCTATGCATATTATAAAATCTTTAGGTTTAAAATTTTCCAAAGCCGCTTTGGCATTGTTTTTACAAATACTTCTGAGAAGAATTGAGTTTGAAATCTTAGTATTTTATATTGCTATAAAAATGTGTTTTATAAAAAATAAAATATTTATTTTAAATATAATAATATAAAGTAAAATATATTAATTCACATTTAGTGATATTACAACATACGAAATAATCAACTTATTTTCTTTGAACAAGAAATATGGCAACTATTTTAAAAAAATATATAGTATTTGATATATATGAAATAATTATAAAAATATGACAATTATTTTGATAAAATTCGTTGAATTAAGACAATTTGGTTTAAATTTTAGTAACTAAACTGTTATTATACCAACTTATGTTTTGATTTTAATTTTACTAACAAAATTCTAATTTAATAAGTAAATTACAATTTTTAGTAAAAAGTGATTTGTTTATAACCAAAATAAATAGTAGGTTCAATATAGATGTGGTTTGAGTATTCCATGGCAAACTGCAAGAGAAACCGATCTTCATGCAAGCAGAACTGGATGTTGATCGGATTGACTCCGAAGACGAAGTTCGGGGTGAAGGGTGTAGTTGTTTCGATCTCTTCTGTTTCAAACGACGGGGATTCAATGACTTCTATGAATCCGATATGTTGTTGCACCGGAGAGGCAAAGAGCACACGGGGACATGGTGGAAGTGTCAAAAGAACAGGTTTCAGTATGATCCTTTTAGCTATGCTCTCAACTTTGATAATGGTGCTGATAAAGAAGGAGATGATTCGCTTTGGAATTTCTCTTCCAGGTTTGCTATTCCGTTCGAAGATGATCGACAACGAGTTCGTCCAGGGATGTAATCGATCCTGTTGGATATATGGACTGCAAAACAGGGCGTTAGTACTGACAGGAAAATAAAATGAACTAACTAAAAGATAAATGGACCGTGTCGTGGTATGGAGGCCACTGCCTTAGAAACAATTCGCCCCGATGTGTGTACTCGCTACTTTAGGCGGTTGTCCCCCGAAGGTTAGCACGGTCACTCCAAACAATGTACACCCAAAGTTTGGAGTGGACTATAGAGGAAATGATCGTCTAAACCGGAGTCGAACAAAAATTTCTCTAAGCTTTTCAAGGAATGCTCTCAAACTCTCTCAAATAAGATAGAAGTAAATCTGAATGAGATGATTAAAACTGAGAGAGAGCTCTCTTATTTATAGGTTGAAAGCAGGGGTAAATCTGTCCGAGAATCAGATAAAATCTGATTTAAATAACAGATTATATCATAATCAAATCTCTAATAATATCAGATAATATCCATTTAAAATCTCGGATAAATCTGTTAATATCTATCCAAAAATAGTAGATTTGATAACCGAAAATATCCATTTAAATCTCGGATAATATCTATTCAAAATTAGATTTAATAACAGATAATATCAAATCAAATCTCTGATATTTATTAAATCTAATCGGTTACACATTTAAAATTCAAAATAAATTTTAACTTAACCGAACTGCTTCCATGTCTCCTATAAATACGGAGTGTAGGATTCAAGCATTATCCAACAATCCCCCACTAATGCGAATGAATCCTCTTAAAAAATCATAAAGTTCGACTATCACTAGACGAGCACTGGCGAGATTAGTTACTTAAGTACATAGTGAACGAATCTTGAACTAGTACGTAGTGATGATGAGTAATCCTCCTCTTAGATAAGTGAAACTAGTCTTGAACTTTCTAAGATCGGGGTGAACTCATAACACATAACTAATCTCTTCATCCACCACAGTCCGCGATGTGAAGATATGTATATACATGAAGTATATATTTAGCCATCTTACCTCGGGATTTTAGTAAGTGTACTAGAAAAACAGCCCATCGTTTTTAATAGAAGGCGGCTAACTCTTCTCACTTACATAGGTTATTTCATCAAGTTTATCTCAACATAAACCACCCAAAATCGGGCTATGAAATAATTAAGAGCTTTGTATAAAGCTCAACCTTACAAGAAAATAAGGTGATTTTCTTCAAGTTCATATTAAATGAACTACCCAAACTCTGGGCTAAGAAATCATTAAGAATAAAAACTCAACCTCTTTGTTCGGTAAATTCAATAATGTTCTTCTCAATAGAACAATCCAACCTCTTTGGATAGAATTTATTAAGAGTTAAAATAAACTCATCCTTCCGAGCGGTAAGTTCAATTAGTCCTTCGCAATAGGTCTAAGAACTTATTAAGAGTAGTTATTCAACCAAAATCGGTAAATTCATCAAGTCTTTCTCACTAAGACCACCCAAACTTGGGCTATGAATTTATTAAGAGCATTTAAGCTCAACCTAGGCATGTACATGAAACGTCATAGGGATTGGGTAGATGGACATGTACACTATGAGTCGTTCCATGGTTTCGTTTAACCACATTGAACTTAGAGAACTAAGTTGGGTATCCACCATGAATCACTCAACCAATGGGATTAAGACCCATCCCCCTCGACGAATCCAGAATTTGTTTCCTGCTCAATCCTTTGGTAGGAGGATCAGCCAAATTCATCTCTGACTTAACATACTCTAAAACGAGTACTCCTTTCTTTATTAGGTATCTCACATATACGTACCTTATGCGAATGTGTTTCTTCTTACCATTGTAAGCTTGATTTAGAGCCACATGTATCGCAGATTACGAATCGCACAATAAAGATATTGAAGGAGTTGGTTTTTCCCATAAAGGTATCTATGCTAAAAGATTCTTTAGCCACTCGGCTTCTTGCCCAGTTAAGTCTAGAGCTATAAACTCTGACTCTATGGTGGAGCGTGCAATATAAATCTGTTTGGCAGACTTGTACGTGATTGCAGCTTCATTTAAAGTGAAAACATATCCACTCGTAGAGCTTACCTCATCATTATTAGAAACCTAGTTGGCGTCACAACATCCTTCCAAAGCAGCAAGATAGCCAACAAAAATGAGTTTCCAATCTATAGTACTCGAAGGTACTTTAGTAAGCATCTAAGAGTCATTCAATGTTCACCACTTAAATTATGAATATATCTACTCAATCTACTAATAACATAGGCAATATCAGGCCGAGTATGGTTCATTAAGAACATTAGGCTTTCAATAATTTTAGCATATTCAACCTGGGAAACACAACTTCCTTTATTTTTAACGAGATGAGTGCTAGAGTCAACAGGGGTTCGAGTATAAATGACATCTCAACTGTCAAACTCTTTAATATTTTTGAGTGAACCCTATGACTACTAGCCTTGCCTTACTCTGGATTTACCCATCTGACATGAGTTTCATTTGTTGTTGATAGGTTTAAATCCTTTAAGCAAGTCTACCAATTCCCAAGTATGATTTAGACATTATTGACTCTAGTTTATCATTAATAACTCTTCTCCAAAACTAGCGTCAATAGATCTTATAAGTTTTAGGATCCTCATCTAACAAGAAAACTTAAGCTATAGAATCTGATAAGTTGTCTAAATCATTTATCTCAGAAATAAAGGAAGTAATAAAATCTGGTCCAAAAGGTTTTTTTTTAACCTTTTCTTCTTACTTCTTCTAGGCTCTAACTCAAACTCTAGAGCATCTCATGCAACATCGTTGGTAGCATACTCAATAAATACTACATCAACGATTTTAGGGACTGATAGTGGACTTCTTAAAGTCAGGCAAATCTACTTTAGCCAAACACCCCCACAATTTTAGGTATTGCAAGTTTGCATAACCTTTCCACAATTCGTATGGGGTTAAGTCTAATTTCTTTATGAGGTACTCGGTTTAAGATTTACCGATATAATGACTTCCCCCGACATGTTATCAACTAACCTAGAACTTATCAACAATGAATTTATCATCTCTTTTAAAGTTCTGTTTTTTCTCTCGGCTATGCCGTTTTGTTGAGCCAAAAACAAGGGGTAAAAGTTTTATGAACTATGTCATTCATCTCATATACCTCTTTAAGAAATTTAGATCCAAATTCACCACCTCTATCGGACCTAACATTTTCCATCTTTTCATAAAGAGAATTTTTATGGAGATTTCTTTACACTCCTAAGATAGACAAATCTTTTCTTCCTTCTTAAAATTCTGAAGAAAATATCTCAAAGAGATTTAATGGCTACCACCATCTTATAGTAGCATTATAGGTCTAGAAAGAGAGGTGATGCATAAAGCATACTTAAATACCAAGTCTTTCAAAGAACCAATCCTAGACATGCATTATTTAAACTATCTCACTACTTTCCAATTATTAAGTATTCTCAAAATGAATTTTCTACTCAAAAAAGGTCATCTAGCCCTCTTTTACAACCTAATCTAACAAATACTCACTAAGCTTACAGATTAGGTAAAGGCTTAATATAAATTCATGCATTATAAATCATGATTTAAATAATCTGACCTTATAAGTAGAAACACAATTCATGTAGACCTTGTCTATTTTGGTCATGCCTGCGACTTCAATCCTTGTATCATGATCTCAAAAATTTATCGTGACTGAAATTTCACATATTTTTGAATCTACAAAATTCAAATAAAATTATATATGGCTAGTCACGAAAATAATTTACTAACAGTAATAATAAATAAATAAAATAAAATTCACTGATAGTAAAATGTTCTTATCTTTAGGATTTTGATTCTTATCTTCAACTTCACCACCACCTTCGATTAGTTGACCTGTCGAATGCGTCAAGCTTGAACAAACCCAAAATCAACTTGACGATAATATCATTTTTGTAGTAGAATTGTTTTTAAATTGTTGGATATATGGACTGCAAAACAGGGCGTTAGCACTGACAGGAAAATAAAATGAACTAACTAAAAGATAAATGGACCGTGTCGTGGTATGGAGGCCACTGCCTTAGAAACAATTCGCCACGATGTGTGTACTCGCTACTTTAGGCGATTGTCCCCCGAAGGTTAGCACGGTCACTCCAAACAATGTACACCCAAAGTTTGGAGTGGACTATAGAGGAAATGATCGTCTAAACCGGAGTCGAACAAAAGCTTCTCTAAGCTTTTGAAGGAATGCTCTCAAACTCTCTCAAATAAGACAGAAGTAAATCTGAATAGGATGATTAAAACTGAGAGAGAGCTCTCTTATTTATAGGTTGAAAGCAGGGGTAAATCTGTCCGAGAATCAGATAAAATCTGATTTAAATAACATATTATATCATAATCAAATCTCTAATAATATCAGATAATATCCATTTAAAATCTTGGATAAATTTGTTAATATCTATCCAAAAATAGTAGATTTGATAACCGAAAATATCCATTTAAATCTCGGATAATATCTATTTAAAATTAGATTTAATAACAGATAATATCAAATCAAATCTCTGATATTTATTAAATCTAATCGGTTACACATTTAAAATTCAAAATAAATTTTAACTTAACCGAACTGCTTCCATATCTCCTATAAATACGAAGTGTAGGATTCAAGCATTATCCAACAGATCCAATTCGGCCTGTCTGCATTATTTTACTTTCATTTTATACATATTCTCCTAGAATTCATGTTTAGACTTTAGAATACAGTAGACAAGAGCTCATATGGCAAACCGGATTTCAGTAGCTAAGAGCTTGGCTCCTATGCCAAAACTCGTATCGTCCGGCGTCCGCTTCGGTCTGTTAGATTTACGATTTTGTTCACGTGAGATAACCCGAATTTAAGTATGTTAAGAAGGCAAGTTCCATTGTCAAAAAGAACCATTTGGAACTAAAAATTGTACAGATAGAAGATATGTTAGTTACACCAAAACTCTTGAATGTGTTTTAGAAAAATGAGACACCTCAAACCTCCTGTCTCTTCCAATATGTTTTTGCAGAACATTTAACTGTCAATCTCACCACTGGTAGGTTGAAACATGTTATGACCAAGTAGATAATTGCATTATAAACATATGCAGCCATTTCTGTCCATATGCAAAGAAAAGCACGAGCCAGAATATGACAACCATCTAGAACTAACCACTGGTGGGCGATTTCTGAGTCTGATATTTGCATGCCTGGATAGTTGGATGGTTCAATGGTGTGCTCTGGTCACTACCGGGTGTTGTTCTCGTCGAAACTCAATGAGGATCTACAACTACTTGTACATGTTTTGATGTTTTTAATCTTATTGTCTCGTGTTGTTTTTGTTGGCGTGTTGGTTTTAGTGTAGGTATATCAGGTCGGTAGTTATTCAGACAATATCTTGGTGTGTCTAGTTTTGGTCCTAAGAGTGATATGCCTCACATATCTGAGAGTCTCTTTGTATGACTTTCCTCATTTTAAAGATTAATAAAATATACCCATTGAGCAACGACAATCACATAAGCAAACCCGGTTGGTGCTGCAATAGTCTCGATGGAAATGGTTTCTTTGGTGACCAGTACTTCAACTCGGATCTATGGATTACCGGGCTGACACGAATGACCACCTTATTTATCGGCGTCACCAACGAATCTAGAGGCCCGAATCAAAACATAAACGATTGGTACAAGTTCATGCAAAAAGGAGCCGAAGCAGTACACTCTGTAAACCCAAATGTTCTAGTTATTCTTTCTGGATTGAGCTTCGGAAGAGACTTGTCATTCATCCAGAACCAACAAGTAAACTCACGTTTAGTAACAAACTAGTATGCGAGGCGCATTGGTATGGATTCTCCTACGGACAGACAACATGGGTGGACGACAACCCGAACGAAGTTTGTGGCAGAGTGGCAACATATATGATGAGGACATCAGGGTATTTGGTTGATCAAGGATACCCTTTGTTCATTGGTGAGTTCGGAATCGATCAAAGCGGAGCCAATGTCAATGGCAATAGGTACATTAGCTGCTTCTTGGGTGTGGCAGCTGAGCTTGACCTGGATTGGGCATTGTGGACACTGGCTGGGAGCTATTATCTGAGAGACGGTGTCATCGGGTTAAACGAGTACTACGGAGTCAGGCATTCGAGCTTCATACACAATTTCTGCTCTTCAATCTCCTTTCCGAGGTAAGCTAACATATACTACTTTCTTTTCTAACATTGATGTCAACTGGACACTTGATGTTATTCTGAAATGTCACATGCAGGTCCAGGCCTATCGGAAGCCGAACCGCACAACGTGATCTACCATCCGTTAACAGGGCTTTGTATCACAAGGAAATCACTGGTCCATCCATTGCGGTTAGGTTCCTGCATCGACTCCTACGCTTGGAGTTACACACTGCAGAAAACTATAATAGTACAAGGTACTCATCAGTCATCTCTGCTTACAAGCCGACGCATACCAGACATCGGTGAAACTCGATATCATCTGTACAGATTCGAATTCGAAATGGGAAATGATATCTGATTCCAAGATGCATCTCTCGATTAAGCTCGTAGATGGTAAATCTGTTTGCCTCGACGTAGCGTCGGACAACACGATAGTCGCAAACGATTGCAAATGCATTAGTAAAGATAACACATATGACCCTTCGAGCCAATGGTTCAACCTGGTGGACAGCACAAGGAGCAGTACAAGAGTGGAACGATCTTTGTAAAAAAAAGTAAAAATAAATAAAAATATTTAAATAAAAAATAAATTAATTTTAACTTCTAACCCATCGTTAAAATCATCCTAACTGTCTTTCACTATCTTCCCTCTCTTTCTCCCCTTTTCCTGTATCTCATAGAATTAGAATTTATACCGGAGGAAATAAAATCTCCTATTATTCCAAGTAACATAGCTTAAATATTTCTAAGAAAATAATATAAATTTATTAAATAAAAAATTAACTTCTAAATAATATAGTTTTATATAAAAATGTTATGAATATATTTATTTATGGTGGATATCCATATATTATATTAAGTTAAACTTTAATGGGCTTTGGTATTAGGGTTTAATACCCATTGGAATTAGGGTTTCCATCTTATGCCTATAAATATAAACTTTTAGCATAGCATTGTACACAACCCTACTTTGAGAATATAATAAAATCTCTCTCGTTTTTGTCTCTCATCTTTATTCTTCTATTTTATTCTTGTTCTTTACTTTATTCACAACACGTTATCAGCACGAGACTTTAACCAACGGAGGTGTTTTTCGTTCAAATCTTGAAGGAGTTATTGAAAAGAATTTATTACTGGCATAAATCAAAGATAAGTTATTCTCCCTCAATTATATTTTTATTTTTCTCTCTTGATCTTTGATTTGATTTTTAATTTATTAAAAATCATTGGTTATTTGGTGTTTGTCTAGCGATAAAGTGACTCATTTCTCGTGGTGCTTGTCGACAATTCCCAAAAAGGATTTTAACAAACTATTGGTTATTAAACTTTCCATATATTCAAATTAGTGGAAAGTCTGGTATGTTTTATTTATTTAATTTGAGATTTTTTTATATTTATTTATAACCAATATTTGTTTATTTTATTATTATGACGAAAGTTTATGTTTTAATCATGTTTTAAGTATTACATGATATTAGAACAAATATTAAATCTTTAATCAATTAATATGTTCTTTGTTATGTTGGTTTAATCCGAGTATATTGGCTGGACATCCCGTTCTACGAGGCTACTGGTCTCAAAGGAGGTTCTTTTTTTAAAGGACCTTGTGGACTGGTTTAACAACGCTGCGTATGAGGATTAAATTTTTTGTTCTTTGTATATATTGTATATATATTGGTTGATCAATTACTATTTAATAGTATGAATATTATAAAGTTTATATTTGCTTGGAAGCAATATTTTTTTGTGTCGAAAAACTCGACTATAGACTTCTCCCAAGTTCAAGTTACGAAAATCGTCTTGATCAAAGAATTTTTATGGGAGGCATTCCCTGAAGTGAATGCATGCATGATGATTATTCCATGCGATTATTGGATTTATGACATTCCTTAAAGTGAATGCAAGCATGATGATTATTTCATACGATTATTGGATTTATGACATTCCATAAAGTGAATGCAAGCATGATGATTATTCCATGCGATTATTTGATTTATGTCATTCCCTGAAGTGAATGCAAGCATGATATTTATTCCATGCGATTATTGAATTTGTTTCATTCCTTGAAGTGAATGCAAACGTGATAATTCACTATATGGTTAGTGAATAAAACTCAATTATATGCCAAAGTATCATTGATGAGGATATGTTAGAAGAAAGAAAAAATACTCCACTTTTCATACCAACAATGTTGTCCTTCAGACACAATATTGTGAAAAAAACTTTAAGAAATATTCTGAGTTAATTTCTTGCCTTTTTGTGGCTAAGCAAAATAACGAGTTGCTCATGAAAAATCATGAATATCGCCCAACAGGCTCCGCTCCATTCACTGAAGCGAATGTGACATTATATAGCGGAATGAATAAAAGCCACATTAGTAATTGTGGTTGTGATTGAAGTCATAAAATAAACATGGATAAGATGATTCTTTTGAGAATACTTATATCCACCAGAAGTGGAATTATAAAGATGACAAGAATGATAAAGATCATATCAAAATCTTTATGTTATCAATGTGATGGTATAAATCATTGATCTCGTACTTGTCAAACGCCGAGGTATTATGGACTTTATTCATAATCATGAATGATAAATTAAAGAAAATATAATCAGATTTTCTTTGTGGCGAAAATAATGGCGTTATTGATCCAATTCAATTGGATATTTAATTTTTCTCATAGTCCTTCAAGAGAATAATTCGTCATTTATTTTATTTTTCTTATAACATTTAAAAGAAATAATTGATCTTTTATTTATTTTGTTAATTTATTTTTATTTATTATATATTTATGATAATTTATTTTACATATTATTTATTTACGCTCTATGTTAATTTATCGTTAATTTATTTTATATATTATTTATTTACATTCTATGTTAATTTATCCTTTGAAGAATATTATCACTTCCGGAATGAAATCTACAATGAATTGTGGCTATTTATGCCAAGTAGACAATGCAAGTACTCATATTATACTTAAGCATAAGAAATATTTTCCCATTTAAATACAAGGGAAAATGTGAGTACTATATCTCAAAGTACTGAAATATCAATGCTTCGGAAGAGCTTTTGAGAGTTTATCTTTGATAGATAACCGATTTGATATAATGTGCTATATTTAATATTTTCCATTCCCCGAAGTGAATGGCACAGAGCACATATTTTTCATTCCCCGAAGTGAATAAAATAAGCACATATTAAAATGTGCATAATTATGCATATTTTCCCATTTTAAATGCAAGGGAATGTGAGTACTATATCCGGAAGTATTATTATAACAGAATGCTCCAACTGAGCAAATATGCTATTGCCAAATGAGACTTTATCTCATATTTACAGTGCATTATGCTCGTAAAAGTCGCAAAGAGACTTATTGAATTTTAAAGATATTTGCATAAATATATTGAGAATATTAGTCAAGGGTGTGCTGACTATCTCAATATTACGAGTATAACTCAAGGCAATAAGGAAATTTTGGCAAAATTACATACACTGTCATCCATATTGTACTACATAAGAATTAGTACAAATTGAAGCTCATGCTATTGTAAACTAGATGTTTACTGATAATTTTATTTGGTATGACCGGTTAGACCATCTCGGTTCAATTATGATGCGAAAATTTGCTGACACTTTCATGTGGTCATTTATTGAAGAATTAAGATTTTCTTCATGGTAATATTTCACGTGATACTTGCTATGAAAGCAATTTGATGGTCTGATCGAGGAATCAATGATTATGAAAATCTCTAGAAGAGATTAAATGGTCTCCAACAGAGACATTGAAATGACTCAGGTACCTGATAATAAAGAGATCTCAATAGATTATGTCATGTTTGGTAATAAATGGAACTGAAATTAAATCGACGTCGTTAATATATTTGCATGCAATATAGCACTAGAGATTTTATTTGATGATGTGGATCATGAATCATTGTCAATTGGGCAATGTAAACAAAGAAATGATTGGCCAACATGAAAGAGGCAATTGAGGCGAAACTAAAATCTTTTTTGAAAAGAGAAGTATTTGGGCCTATAGCCCGTACATTAAAATGTGTAAACCTCGTGGATATAAACGAGCCTTTGTGAGAAAGAGAAATCAAAAGGGTTTTTAATGAGGCAACATGTTATGCGTATCAAATATGTGTGTACTCTTTTTCCTTCACTAAAATTTTTTTTCCCACAGGGTTTTATCTTAGTAAGGTTTTAACGAGACACATTATCTTCATGGATATCCAAGAGGGAGTGTTATGAATATATTTATTTATGGTGGATATCCATATATTAAGTTAAACTTTAATGGGCTTTGGTATTCGGGTTTAATACCCATTGGAATTAGGGTTTCCATCTTATGCCTATAAATATAAACTTTTAGCATAGCATTGTATACAACCCTACTTTGAGAATATAATAAAATCTCTCTCCCTTTTGTCTCTCATCTTTATTCTTCTAATTTATTCTTGTTTTTTACTTTATTCACAATAAAAAATTAATAATAAGTTATTTTTTATTTATATATTTATATATTTCATATGATATAATACTAATGAATTTAAATTAATATATTTTAAATGTTACAATTTCATATTTAAAATAAGTATTTTATCATCATCTATCATTGATTATATTATTTCCTTTACGATCTTTAATTACTTTGTTTATTATTTATTTCTTTATCATAATCTATCACCACAATTTTTTTTATCCCGGTGCAATGAGTTAAGAGTTCAATTATAAAATTTGATATTAATCTAATTCGAAATAATTAATTTAATATTGACTCAAAATATTTGATTTAATACTCGGTTTAACCTGACTTATTATAAAATCAAACTAAAAACCTAAAACCAGATCTGATTTAAAATTACTTAAATTAATATTAAATTAAATCAAATAACCCGATTATCACCTCTACTTTCGAGATTATAGAAACATATTTTTTTTTCTTTAACACGAGGAAAAATGTATTTGGACCAAGTTACAACGTGTGCTCTGCATTTTCTGATCACGTGTTCCCATGTTTCATGCAAACGAAAATTTTGAAAAAAAAATGATCGTTTCCCAAGTTCCCATGTTTCTGGCTCATGTGCTCGACGCCACCCTCCACTTGTACGTTTCTATAAACTACACAACAAAGATTAGCATCTTGTATTAATTAATTAATTAATTAATATTTAAATATATAAACACCTTTTACATGTTCTATTGTGTATATTTTTCACATTATTTAATTTATAATATATATATATATACTTTTAAAGAGAAAATCTGATTCTAAGCCTTAAAATTGATGCTATTGAGACAAATAGGGGTAAATTTTGATATGATATCTTATTTTGTTGTCTTTCTAGTTTTTTTAAAGTTTTGTTTTAATTAATTTAAATTGATTCGCGAGTTTTTTTAAAGAGATTTTTACATAGGATCGTAATGGATGAGATTTTATTTATTTCGATCCAACTCAAAAGTTAAAATATTCGTCCTGACCCTGACTCACATTTAATATATTTTTTTCTTGATTTGATATGATAAAATTATAACTTGACTATGATATTTTAATATAAAAAATTCGATTAAATCTGACCTGACATGAAAAATAATAAAAATGGTATATTATATATAAATATAATAAAAATATATAAATATATCAAGTTGGGTCAGAACTTAAATCTAGCCTACTTAATTTTTTCAATAAACTAATTTGATCCTATCTGAGCCTAATTTTTAAATAAAAAACTCATCCCTATTGGGTCGGGTCAAAACCTACCAATTTCGAGTCGAATTGTTACCCCTATTTTTATGAGAAATTATATTATAAACTCTGTTTACTACGTCATCTAAGGTCTAAGCAATCAAGTTCGTTCATCTTTAATTAACTACCTAATAACTACCCACTTACTAATTACATGCAACAAAGAGGTGATCATTCACATTAAACAAATGAGATAGATGAATCTAGTTAGTTGAGACCACAAATGACGTAATAAACATGATTTATGATATAATTTCTCTTATTTTTATATATAAAACCTTCAAATTCGAGATATATTTAAACAATACTAAATTACTTGTTTATATCGAACACGACCTTTTGTTTCTTTGCAATTGGAGATTAACTTGCATTACTCATAAGGGTAAAAAAACATGTTTTCAGACAGCACCCACTTGGAAACAAGATTCACGTTTCTTGGTGGTAGGTATTCAGAATATAAAAAAAAAAAATACTATTTTTCACATTTTTAGTTTATTCAAGCAATAATTATGAAGAAATTCAGCAAATTCAGCAATAATTATGATTTAGTCCCTCATTTTTATTTTCTTTTCCTTTTCACCCAAAGGGATTTACAAGGCTATCAAGATGAAAAACTGCATAAAGTTAAAAACTTTGCCACAAAACCAATCAAAAGGATCTGCTTTAACTCACCCTATATGATCAGTTTATTTATTCTAAGACTTTGCCACCCAATTAATCATCTTCCTCTTCTTTTTTATACGATCCCGATCGCCGCTTCCCGATGCCGGCGGAGGTCGGAGAAGAAGGAGAAGAATGAACCGAACCCGCCGCCGCTGCCATCGCCAAACTCCCTTCACTCCACGATCTCCTTATCGGATACGACACCTTCTTACTCTTGGGGAACACATGGGAACAATTCCCTGGCAACGACTTGTCGTGGAGAGCACAACGGCAATTCCGGTGATACGGCCTCCGCTCGACGCCGATGTCACAGCCGGAGATACACCCTTCGTAGATCATTGACCGGAGAAATCCATCAGCAGCTGCATTGGCCATATTTCTTTGATTTTTGCACAACCTTGGGAGTGGTTTAGGCAATGTGCATTTTTATTTATAGGAAGTAGTTATGGTCGTTATAAAGACAAAGTGAGTCAACAGTACACACTGTTGTTGTGGTTCGGTGAATGCGTCCATGGCATGGGGCATTAGCCTCGTGGGAGTCGCTTCTTGAGAGTCGGTCCATGGACTTGGTATTGGCGTATTAAAACACTGTCCAATTCTTTGGGCTTATTTAACTTTTTGTCCTGAGCAAAGAAAATTGGGTACTTGGGAAAATTTCCGACAAGAAACCATCTTATCCAGGTTGCCCTAAACAAAAACATTTGGATTGTGTTTGGTATGACTCTTACGGATCATGCTGTTGAGTGTGTGTTCCATAGCTCTTGTTATTATCGAATGGTCCTTTGAAAGTGAATGAAAATTTTGGGACAAACTTAATGAAGATTGTTAGTTCGGAGAGGTGACAGATTTTTCTATAAATTAATCGATTAAATTTCTGATATAATATATATAATTCAAATCTTCATTACAACAATTTTAGCTTTTAGCAGCACTAATAGTGACGTTTTTTGAGCAAATGCTGCAAAATTTATATCTTTAGTAGCGGCGTTTACCTAAAAATGCCGCTATATATAAGTTAGCGTTTTACTTAGAAATTCGAATCTTTAGTGGTGTTTTGCCTGAAAAAATGCCGCAAACTATTGCGGCGCTGATTTCAGTGACGCTTCTTGCAGCGTTTTTTTAACGCTGAGAAGATATTTAACGACACTAAAAAACGTTGTTATAGGACTAAAAAATACCGCAAAAAGACCTATTTTGTTATAGTGCTTAAATGATAATATCTTTAAATTGGATCAAACTTAAACAAATATATTTTATTTTTGGTATAATAAAAAAATACAACAATAATATTATTGACATGATGACTAGGGATGTAAAAAGCTGACCTGACTGAAACCTGTTCGAGTCAGAACCTAGTTTGATCCGGGGATGTAATGACTCGAACCCAATCTGTATCCGACTGTTGTTGACCCGAACCCGAGTTGGACATGCTACTGTAGTAACCGAACCTGAACTGTATCCGACCGAGAATGACTCGAACCTGATCTCAACATGTTATTGTGGACCCGAAACCCGACCTGCATCTGACTAAAACAAACTTGAACCCGAGTTTGACCTAACAGATAACCGGTATTACCCGACTGAATCGACCCGAGACCTGATTTTACCCGACCTGTTTTGAACCTGACTTGTTTTGAACCCGACCTGTTATTGACCTGAACTAATATTAACAAGACTTAATATTTATATGACATATAATTAAGTATATCTATAATTTGATAAATTAAAAATTCTACACATTTTTATATAGGTCGCGCCTAAAATATCGAATATTACGCCTCTCTACACCTTATTTTATAATTATTTCAATTTGGTTATGATCACTTAAAAATTAAGTTTTAAATTTTATTTTTTATTCGATTTGATCCTTATTTAATTAAATCAAATTATATATTTTAAAATTGTTTCAATTTGATAGTAGAGAATTAGTTTAGTGATTGGAGAATTGATCTTAGAAAACTAGTTTAATGTTTTGGACTTAGGGAATTAGTGTTGACCTTAAAGAATTAATAATATACATACATTAATTAAATACATGTAACACCCGACCCGGATGTCACATTGGGCCTCCGGCCCAAACCTGTATTTCAAAATTTCTTTTCAAAGCCCATCAATAAAATCAATTACAAGTCCAAAAACGAATTCATAAAATCCATTTAAGTTAAAAACACAAGCCCAAATAGTATAAAGTAAACGGAGCTCCAAAATATTACAAATCATTAAAAACATTCGACCCAAATTAAAATAAACAGAGTTACATTACATAGGGTTCGACATAGTACAAGCCCACTAAATATAATACATGTACCCTGGCAACACGGTTGATGCTGAAATCCGAACCTTGATGGTGCTCCACGAACCGGCTTCACCTAACCTACGCACGAAAACATATTTCGAACGCTGAGCTACGAAAGCTCAGTGGATACGCCGAACTCGGCCAACATCATGCATATCATAAGCAGTAAAACATAACATATAAAATATCGTGCATGATATGATGATCTAACATGCTTGCCTACCACCTGGCATAAACAATGTATACTATCGCACACAGCATATACATATCACATCACAAATAACACACAAGAGTGAGGCCCGCGTCCACACAGCATCGGGATCTTATACTCAGGATTGAGGCCGCCCTCAAATCCTATGCCCGGAATGTTACATCGGATATCTTCGAACGAGGCCGCCCAACGTTCGGAAACGGGTGGAGGCCGCCCATCCAACCCCATGCTCGGAATGTTACCTCGAACATCTTCGAGTGAGGCCGCCCAACACTCGGAATAAAGGTCTTCAAAACATCATCCGGCATGTTACATCGGATGGCCTTCAACGTGTTGCAACACTTATGGATATCTGGATTTCCATCAAACAATGACTCAGACAACACAAACGATCCACCTAGGATCCTCACAACCAAACATATCAAGACTTAACATAACTTAGTCTTTCGGGGTTATAATCATCAAATTCATGTTAACAATTCATTTCATTATTTATAAGATTCAATATACCCTTTAATTCACTTATCGGACCTCAAACGAAGTTTATCTTGTCAAGTTCTTGCAGGGGTATCGATACCCTTATGTAGGGTATCGAACCACCCTGCCTCGATACCCACCCAAAGAAGGCATCGAACCATGGGTATCGATACAGGTATCGATACCCTTTGACCGTTTCCAAAGTCAACAAAATGGAACCCAGCAGCATCGATACGGGCATCGATGCCATTATGCCACTGGAGGTCCCGGTATCGAACCATGGTTCGATACCCCTGTCCATAAAGCCAAATTTCACTCATGGGTATCGATACCGGTAGCCCGAGTATCGATATCCCCTGCACGAAATGCAGGTTTGCACTCAGAAAATTCCTAGGATTCATTCCTAAACTCGATCCAATCAGTACTAAAGTATTCCTACACATTATTTAGAGTGTTTAAGATGATTTAGTATTATTTTCAAGCCATTAAACACATAAATCCGAATTTTACCATTAAAGACCTCATCAAGCAAATTAAGCCAAATCAAGCATACATACATGGATTCTATATGCTATGTGTTCTACCATGCAATGCATAAAGATTAGAAAAGTTGGGAGTACCAACCTCTTGCAGGCAACAACAAAAACGACCCTCTTCTTCCTCTTCAAGCTTTCCCTCTTCCCAAGCTTGATGATGGCCCTCCAACCTCTTTCTCTAAAAAAAAAGGATTAAGCCAACTCTTAGACACTTCCATGGATGCTTTAACTCTTTAAAACATCAAGAAAGCATAAAAACAACCCCCCAAACCTCATTCCCAGATTGCTCCTTAAACCCCCACTTAAACCTTCATCCTTACCAAAACAACACTTTCTTACCTCTTTTTAAAGATCTCTAAAAGCCCTACAACTTCTTCTCTTGCACCAAAACGAGATTGCCACACAAAACTCTAAAGATCTTACCTTTTGCTCTTGAGATTGATGGAGGAAAAGGTGTGAACAAGGGAGAAAGAGTGGTGACTTCACTCCTCTGATTTTCTGCAGAGAAAATCAAACCACCCCTCCCCCTTACCTTGTCCCATACAAGGGAAAGGACCAAAAAGCCCTCAAACTAACACTTGGGCTCAAGGCAACCCAACACTAAAGCCCAAAACTACTCAAACCCGGGCTCAAAACCGAGGCCCAACACCACGGGTTAACCTGACACACCAAACCGAGAACCCGGGTCGTTACAATACATATACATACATTAATTCAAAAATAAATTAAATATGTATATTAATAAACATTTAAGTGTATATTATATATATATATTAAAGTATATTATATATTATAAATATATTATATATTACATATAATACATTAATACATAAAATATAATATATATAAATATATTATATATACATTAAACTATATTATATATAATATATATTAATTTATTATATATATATTAATATATACATCTAGTATTTATATATATATATATATATAAATAAAAGTAATAAGTATATATATTAATATATACTATATACTATATAGTATATAAGTATACATATACTTAGATACATACTTATATATTATATATATACATACATATTATATATTTTTATATATATAGTATTATACATTCTATATTTTCATATATAGTATACATTTTATATTTCCATTATAGTATCATATCATATATAATATAAATTCTATATATAGTACAAATTTCATATATAGAATGTATTCTATATTTAGTAAAAATTTCATAGAATATATTTCATATATAATATAAATTTTATATTTTCATTTTTGAAATGTATTAAACTATATTGTATATGTATAAATTATAATGTATTTAAGTACATTAAAATTAAAATTTTCATCGAATTTAACTATTATTAATTTATAATTTTTGCAATTTAGTTCTTACAACTTTATTTTTATTTCAAATTAATTACTATTTATTTCTCTAATTTAGTTTAGTGTTTTTAATATGATGATACTTTATTTTATTAATGTTTATCTTTTTTAATTTAAAATTTTATTCTTTTCA
Organism: Abelmoschus esculentus; assembly: GCA_035048815.1. Lineage (NCBI taxonomy): Eukaryota > Viridiplantae > Streptophyta > Magnoliopsida > Malvales > Malvaceae > Abelmoschus > Abelmoschus esculentus. The sequence continues at coordinate 4,214,531 of JAUCBN010000064.1, read as the reverse complement.
GTCCAATGTTTATTCCTTATTAATTTTTAATTTTTGTAATTTAGCTCAATTTTTAAGATATGAATCATTTAATGATATTTTTGTTTATTCTAGTGCGTAATATTTATTTTTAATAAGATTCACGCTAGTTAAAGACATTAGATATTAAATAATTAATTTGAAATGAATGATCAACTATTCAACCCAAAGTCTATCGGTTATTTATTTAAGTACTTATTACCAAACTCAAACTTAATAATTTTAATTAATATGAATTTAAAACTTGAATTCATTCGACCTGAAATAAAACCGACTTGAAGTGAACCCGACCTGAAATGCAACCGAACTGAAATGAACCCGACCTGAAATAGACTTGACCTGAAATGGACCCGACCTGAAAAGGACCCGAAGTCTATCGGTTATTTACTTAATTACTTATTTGTACCAAACTCAAACTTAATAATTTTAATTAATATGAAATTAAAACCTGAATTAATTCGACCTGAAATAAAACCGACTTGAAGTGAACCCGATCTGAAATGCAACCGAATTGAAATGAACCCGACCTGAAATGCAACCGAATTGAAATGAACCCAACCTGAAATCTATCCGACCTGAAATGAACTTGTCAGTTATCTGATTTGAACCCGAACCGTTTGAATTTGACCTGAAATGAACCGACCTGAAATAGACCCGACCTGAAACGGACTCACACCCAACCTGAATCAAGTCAAAACATCAAATCAACCTGAAATAACCTCTATCCGATTTTACCCGACCTAAAACCCATCCAAATAACTGTACATCCCTAATGATGAGTTTACTAGTATAATATAATATCAATAAAGGTTAGATGAACAATAATATCACTCGATCGGAGGTGACCGTCATTTCTCACCCTACAAACTGTTTAAATGTAAAAAAATATATTATCAAAATAAAAAAATTAATATCCCATTTTTCTTTAAAATATTACTATGACAATTAAAGAATCAATCTGTTAATAGTTATAAAATTATTATTTTTTATATATTTATAAAATGTACAACTTTATTATTTTTATATTTTATAAATTAATATCTTGATTTTTTAAGATGTGACAATTACATTCACTTTTAAATTATAAAAAAAATACATTTTCATTTAATTAATTAAATTATTGGCATTATCCCTTTTGCTTGGTCCTTGGTTAAGGAAAGAAAAGGATTAAGACCCAACCCAATGAGCATGTTCGGATCACCCACACGAATCTACCGACTTACACGTGTACGGCGTCGTAACTGAGTAACAAATCCCAGACTCCATCGTGTCCGTTCACGTAATCCCATGGAAAACCTAATCAGATTGATCTGAAATAAGTGAACCCCATCGACGGTCCAGATTGATCCTGGAACACTAAACAAAAAAGAATAAAACCGAAGGGAAAGTCTCTTCTTTCTTCGAATACAAAGCTTTGATTCGGTTGATCGCCTCAGCGGCACAGCCATGGCAGGAGGAGGTGGAAACAAGAGAAGAACGAGTAACTACAAGAACAGCGGCAGCAGTAGTACCAGCCAGAGCAAAACGAAGAGTGGCCGTGGAAGATCTAGAACCGGTTCCAAATCCTCGTCCAATCGAATCACGGGATCTCCTTTTGTGGAGGGAGGTCTTTTAGCGGATTGGCAGTTGGATTCTCGAGGTCCACTTCTCATACCTTTCTTGAAAATCTTTCCCTTTTATTCTTTTCTTGTTTGATTGCTGAGAAATGAACAGAAAAAAGAGAGAGAAAATCGAACTATCTTTCTTCTTTCTGCAGTAGGAATACGTGAGAAATTAAATGGGCTGTTATATTCTTCATTTTTTAAAGTTCTTTGGGGATTAGTTTGGTATTGTAGGAGTGACAGGGCTTGATTTTGGGGTTTTGAGGAAATAATTGAGTTTTCAAATGGTTTGTGTTTTAATAAGATAATTTGGTGTTGAATTGCAGGGAGGAATAGAAACGGGGATCGAAATTCTGGGCTGAATTCTGATAGGGGAAGGGCTTCTACTTCTAAAAATGGATCATCAACGAAGACAAAGTATGGTGGCGGTGCTATAGGGTATCAATACCCTTCTCTCGATTTGCAAGTAAGTTCCTTTGAACACCAAAAGATGGTTGCTTTTATATGATTTGAGTTTTCTTCTCATCTGTACTAAGCAGAAGGGGAGTTAGAGTTAGATAAGACTTGAGAGAACTAGAATGTGCAATTTGATTGCATTTAAAACTGATTTTGGTCTTGGTTGTTTTTTTGGTACTGCATTGATTTTGAGTCCTTGTTTTTTTTATTGTATTTTTAGTAGGAAATAATTCTAAAAGCATCTCTGAATGAGCCCTACTTACCGATAATGTTCTTGGCTTCTTTTTTCACTGGAGATGTAGGAGAACAGTCTGTTTTTTTGTTCTTGTTTGTTATTATTATACTTGAGAGTTGAGAGGGACTATTATTTTTCTTTGCTGCCCTTGGTATAATGAAGGTAAATGATGAAGCCTGTTACTTCGCCTAGTTAGTTTGCTCCTTAAAACTTCTATATCCTTATGTGAATAACCTGCATCAGCACATTACTTTAGAAAATAAGCTAAAAGGTAATGATGAAGCCATCTATATGGAGGAGATTGTAATGATAGATTTTATGTGGCTTTCTTGCAGGATCCAGAATCAGGTGTTTTGTCCCACAAGGGAGATAATAAAAATGATGTGTTGAATCCTACTATTTTGCTTTCTAAGGAGAGTGAAATCGTTGCGTACATGGACCAAACCACACCTTTAAAGCCAAGTCATGTAAATTATACTTATGAATATGGTTCAGATTTTGTATTAGGTGGTATGTCTCACAGAGGATTAGGTTTTGATGATGAATCCGAGGCAACCCCTAGTGGAATCGAGTCATGTGCAAAGGAAATGGAAGAACAAGAAGGGGCATGTTCTAATTTATCAGCCTCTGATAAGGAAATTGATGCTGATCATGATAACAATAGGAAGCTAGATGATGTGGTGGCTGAAGAATTGATTCCTGATGAATTATCCCCCAAGAAAAATGCGGGGTTTTTGTCAATTGGAGGTCTAAAGTTTTATACTCAAGATGTGTCTGAAGAAGAAACTGATGTGGACTATGATGGAGACTCACTAGGTGATGAAAGCTCTGGGACTACTGACCAAGAGAAGCAAGGTGGAGTATGTGAGACTGACTCCTCTGGAGTTTCTTCGGATGATGATTCGGATATTAATGAAGAAGTTGCAGAAGATTACTTAGAAGGAATTGGTGGTGAGGGTAGTATTTTGGACACGAAGTGGTTGATAGATCAGACATTGGATGAATATGATGATGTTAGTTCTTCAAATACTTCTTTTGATGAGACATTGGAGAAGTTGGGTGGGATTGCTCTCCAAGATGCATCTAGGGAATATGGCATGCAAAAGTATAAGTCGAGAAATAAATACTCCGACGATGCTAAAGATTCTTGGTCGCCAGCATTGGATGATCTTAATCTAGTAAAAGATCCAAGAACTATATCCGGTAAAAAGAAGCATGTTACCAAATTGCAACGGTCTTGGCCTTTACAGGAACAAAAGAGCAAGAATTCCCGAAAATTTCCTGGTAATGAATGTTTATTATGGTTATCTCAATCAATATGCACTTACTCTTCAGCTTGAATGTAGTATAATTTTCTAGTTGATTCTTTTCGAATGTTCCTGGAAATTTAGACTCAGATGTGGTTAGAATTGTGTAAAACTTCTATGAGAAGAAAAATAAATAAAATAATGAAATTAACTACACAAAAATATAAAGATGTTTTTCCCTTTTTTTATTGCTTGTGCTAAATTTTATGGCTATGGCCTGCAAAAGAGAGAGCCTTGGACCATTTTCATTTTTATTATTTATTTGCTTTCTCATTTCATGTAAGTCTTTACAAACCATCAATATTTTAATGAGCTAAAAGAAGCTTTAGTTTTATAAAATTTAACTTTTACATGAAATGAGAAAACAAATAAGCTGGTCCAACTATGTCAATTGACTATCTCACATCTAATCACTTCCCTGTATGTAGGTACATGCTTAAGATGTTCTGAAGAAAATCATAATTAGTTAAACCATTACTAATGTTCTAAATGAAATCAAAATCAATTGAAACCCCAACAATCTCGTCTATACATTTCAACTTGAATGCCCTAGGTTCAAACCTCGAGAATATGAGGCTAAGGCTTATGGGAAGGGATGGGGCTATTTTCCGTTTGTACCTTGCCTCCGTGTGGAATAAAAAGAAAACAAAGTAAATGATGACATAAATTTATGGAAAGAACTTTGATACACAGGTGGTGTAAACTTTAGTTTACATGTGCCTTTCAAATTTAGGGGTTAGGGTTTTAGTTTAGGGGGTTTAGGTTGTAGGGTTTAGAATTTAAGGGTTGTGTTTATATTTAGGGTATAGTGTTTAAGGTTTAGTTTTTAGGGTTAGGAATTTAGGATTTGGGTTTTATAGTTCAAGCACATCATACACTTTCCTTTGTCAGACTTACTTGGTTTAGATTAGTATCTCTATATGCTTCTTGTATTCCTTGATGAACCAACTTTTGGAAATTCCCCAATATGAGGGCATTTAATATAGTATATGTTGATGGCTATTCGTTCTCTTATTTTCATTTTGCACAAGGGAATTAAAATGTCAATATGTTGGTAGGAAACCTATTTAAAAACAGCCTTTTTTGCTTGTAATTATAGTTTTGGTGGTACATTAGTAAACCTGAACGCAGATCCTATTATATGTTCTTATTAACATGCTCACTCTTCAGGTGAGAAGAAGAAACATCGCAAGGAAATGATTGCTGTGAAGCGCCGTGAAAGAATGCTTCGCCGGGGTGTAGATCTTCAGCAAATTAATTCGGTAAAATGAAACATTTCAAGAGATTTAACCTCTTGTTTCCTTTCCTTTATTGTATTTATGATGATTATTGATGCCATTTGTTTTCTCATAATACCTTATCATGCTTTATATGCAGCACACTCTCATGGCCTACCTATCATGTTTTATTTTCAGCACTTCCTGAAGTTTTAGGATTTTTTGGCCGTAGTGTTACTGTTCATCCGTTTCTTTGTCCACAATTGAGATTTTCTGTTTAAAAAGTTGAGTTGGGATAAGTGAACATCATTTTCCCAACTAATGCTCCCTTTCATTGATTTTGATTAAAGTCGTAAAATATTTGAGTGTAATTCAGAAAGAGTCATACATGTGAAGAATAATCCCATATAAGTGTTATTCGATTGATCGTTTTTCTTCAAACAAGACAGAAAAATACAAGTTGTTTTAAGCAGCTAGAAGTAATAGTGAACTGGCTCAACTTTGCTCCTATTCCATTCAAGTTAGCAACCGTAATTATTAATTTTCTTTTAATTGTTCAAATGAATGTGTGTATGTGTTTTAATAGACACTTTGAGGAAACCATTAGTAATTAATAAATGAATATTAAGTAGTTATTAAATGCGTTTTATACATGAATGATTCAAGACATTAACTGCTCCATGTTTTGAACTTTTGATGAATTGTAGAAATTAGAGCAGATCGTTTTGGATCAGGATGATATATTTGCTTTTCAGCCAATGCATCCTCGGGATTGTTCACAGGTATGGTACTATGGATAACCTTTGATTTTTCATAATCGATTTCCTCCCCCCACATCTCTGCTGTCGGTTTTTAATCCTATCTTATGGACATGGATCATTTTCTGCCACGAGACAATGAGGTGCAACTATCATTATAATATTTTAAGTTAGTGGAATTGTATGGCTTGTTCTCATTTTAGCAAATAGGGATAATGTTTATTCATTTTCGTTTTAGCCTTGTTTGGTCATTATAATGGTAACCTGTCTAAAATTCACACTTCTTTTCCGTGAAGAGCAACTTGACTTTTAGCACTTGGAATACTTTCTACAATTCCATATTTCAACTTAGCCCAAAATAAGATAAATCTGAGGTTTGGACAGTTAATTTGTTCAATCAAAAGTAAGGCCAAGCATATGAAATATCAGCAGTGTTAAAGAGGATAACTTGTGAGATGAAAAGTGTCAGTTAGCCGTTGAACTCATGCATTTAAAAGGAAACAAAACTGATCATATTGGAATGCAAGTAGGAAAGAATCCTGCTTTGAAACACAATGGGGAGCTCTGACATGAATCAGCATCAAAGAAAGGCTTTTATCTTCTTTTTAACTAGCTTCTGACCAGTTTGCTGCTATTGGAGTGTATTTGATGTACTTAGTTCACTGTAGGTAAGAAGATTAGCTGCAATATACCGTTTGTCTAGCGGATGTCAGGGTTCTGGAAAGAAAAGGTAATTAGTGATTTCCTACTGCATGTATGGAGTCTGATGTTTAAACCTGACGTCATTTCCATTTACAGGTTTGTGACAGTAACACGCACACAATACACTTCCATGCCATCTTCTAGTGACAAACTTCGCCTGGAAAAGGTACCAAACTGATTTTAACTACACTCTTAAGGTTCTGCACTAGTTCTATTTTATTTTTATTACATCTACAAGTAATTATATATTTTTTGTAATGTTAACCCTCTAGAGTTTTGGGTGGTCCTATTAGTGAAAAATAGCAGACCTATAACCTTTTTCTTTCTGGACTGTAGCTAATTGGAGCCGATGATGAGGATGCAGACTTTGCTGTTAATGAAGTGTTTGATATGAAGGCATCGGGTGCAGGCAGAACAAGAGCAAAGAAGACTGCTAAAGGGAGTGGCTCAAAGAATGTCAGTTCTAGTAACATCGGTGAAAGTGAGAGAAAACGAAGTGGGAAAAAGGTTTCATATGCTAGTCAACCCGTCTCCTTTGTATCAAGTGGCATCATGGTATCAGAAACTGATGAGGTCAGAACTACGGATCCTGAGGGTTTATCAGAAAGCTATGAACATAAGGATATTGTCAGATCAGCACAATTTGGCGCCTTCGAGGTACATACAAAGGGTTTCGGATCCAAAATGATGGCTAAAATGGGATTTGTTGAAGGCGGAGGATTAGGAAAAGATGGTCAAGGTATGTCACAGCCCATCGAAGTCGTACAGAGGCCTAAATCACTTGGTTTGGGTGTGACTTTCACCAGCACAAGCAGTGACTCGGAGAGGGTACATCATACTAAATCATTTGTCGCCTCTGGAAACCTCATCAAAGGTTCTAGCAGTCATCACAATAAATCTTTCGGATCCTTTGAGAAGCATACCAAAGGTTTCGGATCCAAGATGATGGCCAAGATGGGTTTTGTCGAAGGTATGGGGTTGGGCAAGGATTCCCAAGGCATCATCAATCCTTTGGTCGCTACTAGGCTCCCCAAATCCCGAGGATTGGGTGCTAATCACTAGAACTGTTTGTGAGGTTAGTTCAATGCATGTGTAATTCTGGTTTTATCAGTGAAACACTAATTATATAGAAGAGAGACTCATGAAGTTTCTGAAACATTCCCTGAGCTGTATGACTACCATGCATTTGTTCTTCCATTCCCATAATTTTCCTTGTCTTGTTCTGAATTGTTAATATGTGTGCATCCTGGTCCTGTCTGGTATACTTTCCATTCATTCCTTATGCATTTAATCAGAATATTATTAGTTTATAGATGACAGGTTCATGACAACTGAAACAATAAAAGCAGAATTTCAAGTCCATTTGATTGGATCAAATTGCAGCACAGAAGGATATTTTATAATTTTTTAAGATTATTCGTAAAATAAGTGTTCAAATTATATCAGCATTTTTATCAAAGATCGCCTAATCTCCTATGGTAGATTAATTTAATTAATATTTATTTAGATTGGTTAAAATTTTCTATTAATATTTATTTGTACTTGATAATTTGGTTTAATATCAAATTAATTCATATTTAGAATGGTTTAAATTTTTAAGTGCCTAATCTTTTTTGCAAATGCTTAAACTATTATTTTCTTTTATCAAAATAGTTGTTTCAACTAACAGGGGTAAAAAAATAATAATTTGGACACTTAAAAATAAGTAAAATTAAATTAAAACACTTTAAAAAATAATTTAAATATTTATATTAGCATTAAATTTAATAATTTTAGTTAAAAACTTATATACTTTATTGATCTTAAAAAATAAGACAAAAAATAAATATTATTAATTCAAAAAGAAAAGGTTTAAATAAAAATAAATAAATAAATTACATCACTTTTCAACGTGTTTAAAGTATTTATAACAGCCATTATAGTTTTAAGCAAGGATGAGTCTACAACGAGTGTCGAACACCGTTGAACATCTTTAATGTTAAACACCATTGAACATTATTAAATTAATTTATAAAGAATAAAAATCTAAAGGACTAATCATACAATTATTAATTATATGTTGAGTTTATCACTCTTTTATTAATTACATATTGAATCCTTAAGATTTTAAATTTTTTATTAATTAATTTAATAGTGTTTAATAATATTCAATATTAGTGATTTTCAGCAACGTTCGATGCTCAATTTTACTTTAGGTTTTATGAATTTAGTTTTTTTAATATTTGAAATTTAAGACTTTTTCTTTGAAACTTTTATTTTTTAAATTAAACAAGAAAATTAAAAATTAAAAATTAAAATCTATCGCCTTTCATATTATAATTAATTCTAACAATAATTAATATTAAAATATTTAAAATTACTCATATAGTTTAAAACTTTAAATATATATTTTATAAAATACATATATAAAATTCAAAAAATATATATATAATTTTGTCCCTTACTTTTTATTTAACCCAAAAGAAATGAAACTGTAATTATGGTGTCGGTGATCGTTTTTCCCGAGCGCCACTGATATAAGATCCGCCATTGTACCTTCCAGTACACTTTCTTCCTCTCAAAACTTCAGTTCCATTTGAAACCAGAAAAAAAGGAACAATCTGAAGCTCTCTCTATGTTTGGACTTCGTTTGTTCATAGAGGCTTCATTTTCCTTTCTCATCAGGTAACTCTAATTCTACATCCATAGCTCCTCTACAGTCTTACATTCACTGCTAGATCTTTGATATTCACGTTGTTTAAACAAAACCCACATCGAAAATTCACCTAAATCTTTGCTAATAAGCTCATTTCTGATCCTGGGTTTTCCCAGATCTGATAAGATTCGAATCAATGGGAAATTTTGGGATCTGGGTATTAACATTTTGCTTGATATTTCAATCTGGATATGGGTTTTATTTGCCTGGTAGTTACCCTCTCAAACATGTAGTTGGGAATTCTTTATCTGTTAAAATGAATTCCCTAACTTCCATTGACACTGAAATGCCGTTTAGCTATTACAGTTTGCCCTTTTGTAAGCCTTTAGAGGGTGTTAAGGATAGTGCTGAGAATCTAGGTGAGCTTCTCATGGGAGATCGAATCGAGAATTCGCCCTATAAGTTTAAGATGTACGCTAACGAATCTGATATCTTCTTGTGTCAAACTGGTAAGCTGTCGTCTGGTGATTTTAAGTTGTTGACAAAGAGAATTGATGAGATGTATCAAGTTAACTTGATTCTTGATAATTTGCCTGCGATAAGGTATACTATGAAAGAGGGTTTTATGTTGAGGTGGACCGGGTATCCGATCGGTGTTAAGATTCAGGATGAGTATTATTTGTTTAATCATTTGAAATTTAAGGTGCTTGTTCATAAGTATGAGGAACCGGATGTGGCTCGTGTTATGGGGACTGGAGATGGTGCGGAGTCTATCCCCATTGTCGGCAATAAGGGATCGGATGTTCCTGGTTATATGGTTGTTGGGTTTGAGGTGGTTCCTTGCAGTGTCAAGCATGATGGTAACTCGGTTAAGAACTTGAAAATGTATGAAAAATACCCATCTCCAATTAAATGCGAGCCTACTACTGTGTCAATGCCTATCATGGAAGGTGAGCCGATTGTCTTCACCTATGAAGTTACTTTTGAGAAGAGTGATATCAAGTGGCCATCTCGTTGGGATGCGTATTTGAAGATGGAGGAGCCAAAGTTCATTGGTTCTCGATCTTGAATTCTCTTATGGTGATCACTTTCCTTGCTGGTATAGTCCTTGTGATCTTCTTAAGAACTGTAAGGCGGGATCTGACCCGGTATGAGGAGCTTGATAAAGAGGCCCAAGCAATGGTGAACGAGGAGTTATCTGGGTGGAAGCTAGTTGTTGGAGATGTTTTCCGTGCCCCATCCAATCCTGCCCTTTTGTGTATTATGGTCGGGGATGGAGTTCAGATCCTTGGGATGGCAATTGTGACAATATTGTTTGCTGCTCTTGGATTTATGTCACCAGCATCCCGTGGAACTCTTATTACTGGTATGCTATTTTTCTACATGATTCTCGGTATCACAGCAGGCTATGTTGCCGTTCGTCTTTGGAGAACGATTGGCTTCGGCGATCACAAAGGATGGGTTTCTGTTGCTTGGAAGGCTGCTTGTTTTTTCCCTGGTATTGCCTTTTTGATTCTAACTATTTTGAATTTCCTGTTGTGGGGAAGTCACAGCACAGGAGCTATTCCATTTTCTCTCTTTGTTATCCTACTTTTACTTTGGTTCTGTATCTCGGTTCCTCTCACCCTAATTGGTGGATACTTTGGGGCTAAGGCACCACATATTGAATACCCTGTTCGAACCAACCAGATTCCCCGTGAAATTCCAGCTCAAAAGTACCCATCCTGGCTGTTAGTTCTTGGTGCCGGAACTCTACCTTTCGGCACCCTTTTCATCGAGCTGTTCTTCATCATGTCTAGCATCTGGATGGGACGAGTTTACTATGTCTTTGGGTTTCTGTTCATTGTTCTAATCTTACTCGTGGTGGTTTGCGCCGAAGTATCTTTGGTGTTAACATACATGCATCTGTGCGTGGAGGACTGGAAATGGTGGTGGAAATCATTCTTTGCTTCCGGTTCAGTCGCCATATACATCTTCTTGTACTCGGTAAACTATCTTGTATTCGATCTTCAGAGCTTGAGTGGACCTGTCTCTGCTACTCTGTACTTGGGGTATTCTCTGTTCATGGTTCTTGCAATCATGTTCGCAACCGGAACCATCGGATTCGTATCTTCTTTCTGGTTTGTTCATTATTTATTCTCTTCGGTAAAGCTGGATTGAAGAAGCTTCCTCCAACCACAGAAGAACTGGAATGCTGAGAAAAGAATTCAACCCTTACATTAGTCAGTCATCTGCTACCTTGAGTTATACTTTTTCTAGAAACTTATAAGTAGAATGTATTGAATAATAATTTTCCCAGTTTTGCTTTATTCTTTATTATGTTTGCATTCTGATTGTATTGATATTGGAGGGCGATTAGGAATTTGCTTGTGTCTGTAAGCTTTGTTCTGACAATGTCACTATTTTATCAATGTTGGCTTCATCCATTAGTATCATAATAACTCGTTGATTCAAGTGATAAACAGTTCATATATATAAAATGATTTTATAAATATTTTATCTATTAAATTTAAGTGTATAATACGAGAATGTTCGGTTTAGACAAATGTAATCTTGAAAAATTGAGAACACAAAAATTAAAACATAATTCTCACATTCTTATCTATGATCCTAAAAGGTTATAAAAATTTATTCTAAAATAAAATATAACCCTTTATAAAAAATCTCAAAGCATTGACATGTAATTGGTCGTATTTTAAAATAAAATTATAAGAAATTAGTTATGAATTATTCTGTCACGACCCGAGTTTCGAAACTCGAAATCGGGTTAACTCGAGGTTGTAGGTCTCGTTGTTGGGTTTTTTGGGCCTTGTTGGGTCTAAGGCTTATTGTTGGGCTTGGGTTTGAAGGATGGCTTGGGGGTAGTTTGATAAATGGCTATTTGGATGATGGAAAGGAGAAAATGGGTGTTTAATTTTCTGCATTTTGCAGAGAATGATATCACCTTCTCTTTAACTCCTCCTTCATCCTTTCTCCACCCATTTCTTTTCCCAAACACCATCATTAAAGGTTGAGTTTTGGTAGTCAAGCTTGTAAAATCCCGTTTTATGGTAAGAGGGGTTTTTGTTCATCTCAAAAGGTTTTATCTTTAAAGGTAAGTGTTGTTTTAAATGGTGAATGGTGGAGGTAAGGTTTTAATGGGGGTTTTGTGGAAGAACGAGAATAAGTTTTGGGAAGGTTTTAGGATGACTTTAAGGTTGTTTTAGCTTTCTTAAATCATCAGATGATGTAGTAACATTTTGGTCTTCTTCCTTGTAGTTGGAGAGCAAAGGGAGCCATCAAGAGGCTTGGGCAAGAACAAGGTTTGAAGGTTTGTTGTGAAGCTTCTTCAGCTCGTTTCGGAGGTTGGTACACTTCCAAATCCTTTGCATTTCATGTACATCATCATTTTAGCATGCTTGATTGATTGTGTGATAGTTTGGCTAGGATAGAGCCTTTGTATGCTTTAATGGTGTTTTGATTTATGGTTGTTGAAAATGAGTAAAATTGATTAGAAATTCACCTAAACAACTTCAATAATGAGTAGGAACAATTTGGGATCGATTGGATAAATTTTGGCTAAGGTTCTTAGAAATTTAAAGTTCCAGACCTGTATTTCGTGCAGGGGGTATCGATACCAGTGGCCCGTGTATCGATACCCCTAAGGGAAAATTTGGCTATTGGAGTAGGGGTATCGAAACAGGTTTCGATACCAAACCCTCCAGTGACATCTTCGATTCGATACTCGTATCGAAGCAGACAATCCCCTTTCGTTGACCTTAAGGTTGGTCAAAGAGTATCGGTACCAGTATCGATACCCGTGTTTCGATACCCTCTTTGGGTGGGTATCGATACAGGGTGTTTTGATACCCCTGTGGACTTTTGAAAAGTTAAGTAGTGATTGAGGTTCGATAAGGGTATTTAAAAGTCTTAATGAATATTAAACCAATAAAATGAATCGTAAACCACCATTGATGAGTTTTACCCCGAAAGACTAAGTTATGATAGGTCGTGATAAATCTTGTAGTGAGGATCCTTGGTGGATCAATGGTGTGTATGTGTTGAGTCATTGTTTAGTGGGATCCGGATACCCAGTGAGTGATAGTGTTGCAACACAACGAAGACCATTCGATGTGAGATTCCGGGTGATGTATCGAAGACCATCCGATGTGAGATTCCGGGTGATGACTTTGCTCGATGTGAGATTCAGAGCCCCACTCGATGTGAGATTCCGAGTGAAGACTCGATGCGAGATTTCGAGTATATTAGCTCAATGTGAGATTCTGAGCAGCCCGATGTGAGATTTCGGGCCGGGTGAGTTCCCTAGTGTCGGGTTGGCAGTGGGCCTCACTTTTGATTTGTTTACTTTATGCTTTGGTTGCATTTGGCATGTCATATCATCATGTTATCTTATCTCGCATGTTATGGTTATGATTCACTTGAAAGCACAGTCGATAGGTTGTGTACCCGCTTAGCTTTCGTAGCTCAGCGTTTTGGAATTTGTTTCCATGCGTAGGTAAGTAGACGGACGTTCGGGCGGACGTGACGGAGCACCATCATTTTGAGACTTCAGCATTGACCGGTTGGTAGAGTATAGTTACTAGATTATTGGGCTATGTATTCGTAGGACCATTATTGTAATTGTAACTCTGTTTTATTTAGTTGTTAAAGTCAAATGTTTTTATAAACTCGTGTTTGGAGCTCCTTTAATACTTTGAACTTGTTAAACCGCTATGATATTTAATGATGTTTTAAATTTTACATCGTATTTAATGATTTGACTTGAGTTTGATCTTGAAAATTTATGGTCATGGGTTGGGCTTGTGGCCCAAATGTGACACCCAGGTTCGGGGTGTTACATATTCTCATATTCTTATCTATGATCCTACCTAATTAAATAAACTCAGTTTATGAATTATTCTCACATTCTTATTTATGATCCTACCCAATTAAATAAATTCACGTCATCTTTATTTTCACATAATATTTTCTTATAAATTAAAATTTATAAATCATCGCCTCCTTCCCTAGCTTTGTGAAACATTAAGCATAAGGATGAGTCTACAACGGACGTTGAATACCATTAAAAATCGTTAATGTTGAACACCGTTGAATATTATTAAATTAATTTATAAAGAATAAAAATCTAAAGGACTAATCATATAATTATTAATAATATGTTGAGTTTATCGCACTTTTATTAATTACATACGAGTCCTTGAGATTTTTAAATTTTTATTAATTAATTTAATGGTGTTCAACAATGTTCAACATTAGTGGTGTTCAATGGTGTTCGACGCCCGTTGTAGAATTTTCCTTAAGCATAATTAGATAATACATATTTGCAAATCAATTGGAGCATACTTTACATGTGAAAAATTATATTGTGAATCATTTCTATCATTTCTTTTGTGGTCATTCACTAAAATTCAACAACTTAAATTTTTATATCATTTTTTTCATAAAGATCAATCTTCATTTTCTTATGTCAGATAATTAGGGATTGAATGATTTACGAAGAAATAAATTATAAATAAATTAATGATATAAAAAAATTACTGAATTTTTATGAATATAACCATAAATAACATGATAAAAAAAAGTCTACGATATAATTTCTCCC